>CM070491.1:35120228-35385228 GCA_036324585.1 Champsocephalus esox | reverse complement strand
TTAGAAACCGTTACATCAGGACAGGCAGTGAACCAGAAAGACTTGAGACAGAACTAAACAATGCTTTTGGCACAGTTATTAATACCGATTTGGATATTTCTGCCTTCAACATACTTTAGTTGGGTATTTCCATTCTTTGCTGCTTTATGCTTTTACTTAACCACATCTCAGAAGAAAATCAATCAAAGTGTATTTATAATAATAATAATACATTTATTTTGGGGGGCGCCTTTCAAAACACCCAAGGACACCTTACAGGGTTAGAGATTTACAATTTACATTTACAATTATACCTTACAAATTAAAACAGTGGATTTAGTGAAGTATCAGCCGGGGTAAGGCGAGACAAACAACAGGAAGTGGACTACAAAAGGACACAGAAGGACACAGAAGGACACAGAAGGACACGGGGTACAGATTATAGAGACAATGCCAGTTTGAACAGGTGGGTTTTGAGTTGGGTTTTGAATGTTGTTCTGGAATCAGACTGTCGGATGTGAAGTGGCAGGGTGTTCCATGTAGCCCAATATCACAACATGTGCATTTGTCTCAGGCTACTTTACAGTTTGTACAGAATATGAATACAACACCCTCTGTCCGTCGGAGTAGATAAAGCCTCTAAGATAAGCTAAAAAAACGAAATGTCTTGACATTTAACAACATCAAAATACTCTGACGTGTAATTTTTTTGTTTGTTTGTTTGTAGCCTTTATTTAACCAGGTGAAGCCCCTTGAGATCAAAAGATCGCTTCTTCAGGCCTTCAGACCTGCAGGACATTAGTTACACATAAAAACAACAGAACAACAATAAGGACGACAACATAATGTACAGTGTACAGTGACGGGTACCGTGAGTATCAACCAGCATGGCACCCAGCCTAGTTTCAAAGTGAAGCAGGGGAACCAAAGCGCTCAGGTTCAAACAGGTTTGCAGACTGTTCCAAGTCAGTGGAGCTGCTCATCTAAAAGCTTTCGTCCCTCAGACAGTCCTCGCACTTGGCACATTTAATAAAACAACATCATGCGATCTCAGGCAATACGTACTTTCAATTCGTCCAGAGATCAGAGAGCAGATGTAAAAAGGTGGTTTACCCAGGATGGCTTTGTAGATGAACGTGTACCAGTGGCTGAGCCTCCGTGCAGCTAGTGAAGGCAGACCTGCCTGGCAGACAGGGTGCAGGGATGAGTCAGTAAGGGTAATGGTCGGTGATAAAGGAAAGAGTACATCATCATGTGAGGGGAGCCAGCCGTATACTTACACACTATTGATTTAAAGACTATTAAAGATGTACAATGTTTTATAAATGTGCTAATCTTATGTCCAGCCCCTAGGCAGCTTTTTTTTATTATCTTTGTTTTTAAATGCCTTCGTCTGAATGTCTTTCATTTTGGTAAAGAAACTTGAATTGCCTTGTGTTGAAAGGTGCTATATAAATGAACTTGCCTTGCCTTACACTACAAATACTTTTAGTTGTACTAATCTGTACTTAAAACAATACTTCAAAGTGTTGTATTCACTTGGTATTGTACTTGTAAAAGAGTATTTTTAAACTTCTTCCACAACTTAAGGATAGAATGAATGCGATAGTGATTGCTGTGTCTTTTCTCTCTCCTCACAAGTGAAGACACCTCTCTTTCACCTGGCGTCACAGCATGATAGATAATACATTACTCAGGAGTTACAGTGTGCCGAGTGAAGCCGGGTTGCTCTCTGTGGGAACCAGCCTGACTTCAAACGTCAGACCACGCAGGTCTCAGGGTTTCAGTTTTACTCACAGCTTAACTGATCCACCCCCTGCAGTCTGAGCACATTAACATAGTACATGTTGGGTCTTGTACCTTCAGGCATGATAGCATCACCACAGGACTCTGACGTCTGGCCCTGACTGGCTACTGACAGCCAGATATCACAAGTAGAGAAGATCCTGGATGGAAACGAGATGCGCTTGGCTTTTCGAAGACCATCAAAGCTGAAGTAAACATATTTGATTCTAATACCTGATTCACTGACAGGAAGGGAGGCGTGTGGCGCAGTGGGTTGTGCGCTGGTGTTCGGATCAGGGCGTCACAGGTTCAAACCCCACTGCAGTCAGCATGTTGTTGTGTCCCTGAGCAAGACACTTCAAATGTAATATAATGTTGTAGTAACCAGCTGCATTGGGTTTTAGGGTCTCTCAGCTAACTGTTTCAGTTTCCTCTGCCATAGTTGTTTTGGTTTGCTCTTACCACTCGCACTAATCTTATTTCCAGCCCCGAGGCAGCTGTTTATTGTGGGGAAAGCTCTGATAAACCCACTTTTCAACACCAAATCAGACTGATGTAGTCGAGCATGTAGCGTCGGGTGGAGACCAAAACCCGGCGAAAATAAGAGTGAATATTGGACTTACAAAACATGACAACAAATGAATGCTAATGCTGCTTTCCCTGTCTACTGGACGAGGCAACTTTGTCCAGTTATAAGTTATAAGATAAGATAAGATGTATTTATTCATCCTAATTTGAGAGGGAAATACATTTTGGTTGCAGAAGCATAAAACAAAACAAGGAACCTAATAACAAATAAACCATTCTAAAATATAACATCTCAAAATAGAAATAGAAATAAACCAGCATTGGTTTAAAAATATACAGATGACGCCATGAAGATAACAAACCTATAAGCACACCGTACATCATGTTTTGCATCCTGCTATATCTAAGGCTTCATTAAAAAAGAAACACGCAACTCTCACTTCGTCGTCATATTGACTTTGTCCACAAGGTTTGTTTAAAGATAACGACTGCATAGATTGGTACAGATGTTTTTCCACTTGAAATCGTTTACAATAAATACAGATTTATTGCCACTTTCCCCTCTTGAAAAGCAGCTCTGGTTACATCCAACATTTATCCAAACATAAAGCCGGACAGTAAAAACATTCCTGACGAAGCAGTTCCCAGCCTCCCACGGCTCAGCAGAACTGTAAAGCATCCTGAAACATTCAGATGCTCGACAGCAACACAGTGGAAACATGCCGCCCACACGGCTGCCTGGGAGAGACACTGACAACAGGCTGACGGTGAGTTCTAACAAAACTCTTATGTAAGAGATAGCCTACAGCACGTGTGTCAAACTCGAGGCCCGGGGGCCAAATCCGGGCCCGTGGTGGATTTAATTTCGGCCTGCAGGATAACTTCTAATTCCTATTAGATCTGGCCCGCCGGTATATTGCATGCACACCTTCACGTTCCCCCCATCCTGAGGGTCTCCTCCGCTCAGAGCCCAAACATTGATGACCTTGCCCCCGAGATGAGACGCCAAGTGTCTGAGCTAGCATCTCAGAGCAGCAGCCTGAGTTCAATGGATGCTTCCTTCTGCACTTTCTCTCTCACGACAACAGGGCATGTTTGTTTCTCTTGAGGGAATAGTTTTGTTGAAGCTGTTGTTGGCCTGTGGGGAAATGTACTCATAAGAAGTGACTCTGGAGAAGCTGCAGATAGAGCCATGAGAAATGAATGCAGCTGATTATTTAATGTTGTTTTTAGAGGCAATAATGTAAGCTTTGTTAGTTCCAGGTTTAATATGTGCAATAAGTTCATTTCAATAAGTTCTGCAATAAACATTGAACCAGTCCGGCCCTCCACTAGCACCCATTTTTTTATTTTGGCCCACTGTGTGTGTGAGTTCGACCCCCTGCTCGAATGAAGCCTGGATTTCAGCTTTCTTCTGTCGCTGTCATGCGAACCCACTTGGCCTTTAATGCACATCGCTGCAGACAGACGCAGGTGCCCGTCCACACGAGGCGTAAGAAACTAAACAAATGCGGTTTAAACTTTAAAAGGAAAAAACAAGACGAAGCGTCTGTCTTGCCACCTCCAGACACCGAGAGAGTGGCATGCAGTCTGGAGAGCTGTGGCTGAAAGTCGAGATACGACGCTGAAAGAGCAATCTGGGTCAAACCTCAGCTCGCGCTGCTCGTGCCACACCGTGTGCAAACCTGCTTCAAAAAGACTTCTGTGAGTGTGTGATCCCTTCAGAACACTTTCTACTCTCAGTCGTATTGGGCAGATCTCGTTCTGCTGCAGTCCTTCCTGTCAGCTAGACATCAGCGTATTTGTATTGACATACAGCATATCCCCACACTCACAGAATGCTCAATAACATAGTGCTTCGTTAATAAAGGAGAGGTGATAGGTGGTGAGGAGGTGACTCCCCACCACAGAGCAAGGTGCTACTTCACTTCAAAGAGCCAGTATGTCGATTCATTACATCTTGATTTATCACCGAGGGGAAGTGCAGTTCTTAAACACACACACACAGAAGCTATTGGCATCACGAGTGGAGAGGTATCCCAGCCAGGACAAACCTTCTTGTTGGCACCTACAGACTGAACTATCCTCGGCTCCTGAACCATTCATTCGTGTTCGTCTTTGAAGAGACACCGATGAGCCCTCGGGAAGTGAGCCGGGCCAAACGGAAATGAAATGTCTTTGTGATCGCTTCCTCCTCATTTCATTTCAAACCTTTATTTAACCAGATTGGTCCCATGAGATCATAGATCTCTTTTTCAAGGGAGACCTGCAGCATATTGGTTCCACATGAAACATACAACAATAAAGGACACCATACATTATATTTACAGGACACATCGTTACAGACATTTACAGGACACATAGTTACAGACATTTACAGGACACATCGTTACAGACATTTACAGGACACATAGTTACAGATATTTACAGGACACATCGTTACAGACATTTACAGGACACATCGTTACAGACATTTACAGGACACATCGTTACAGACATTTACAGGACACATAGTTACAGACATTTACAGGACACATAGTTACAGACATTTACAGGACACATAGTTACAGACATTTACAGGACACATCGTTACAGACATTTACAGGACACATCGTTACAGACATTTACAGGACACATCGTTACAGACATTTACAGGACACATCGTTACAGACATTTACAGGACACATAGTTACAGACATTTACAGGACACATCGTTACAGACATTTACAGGACACATCGTTACAGACATTTACAGGACACATCGTTACAGACATTTACAGGACACATAGTTACAGACATTTACAGGACACATCGTTACAGACATTTACAGGACACATCGTTACAGACATTTTCAGGACACATCGTTACAGACATTTACAGGACACATCGTTACAGACATTTACAGGACACATCGTTACAGACATTTACAGGACACATCGTTACAGACATTTACAGGACACATCGTTACAGACATTTACAGGACACATGGTTACAGACATTTACAGGACACATAGTTACAGACATTTACAGGACACATCGTTACAGACATTTACAGGACACATAGTTACAGACATTTACAGGACACATCGTTACAGACATTTACAGGACACATCGTTACAGACATTTACAGGACACATCGTTACAGACATTTACAGGACACATAGTTACAGACATTTACAGGACACATCGTTACAGACATTTACAGGACACATCGTTACAGACATTTACAGGAGACATAGTTACAGACATTTACAGGACACATCGTTACAGACTCCTCAAAATGTCTTTGTGTTGGGACATGTCGCCCAAGTGACGCCGATGAACAGAACGTTTCCTTTCTTTCTTTCTTTCAGTCTTTCTGTCTTTCTGTCTTTCTTTCTTTCTTTCTTTCTTTCAGTCTTTCTGTCTTTCTGTCTTTCTTTCTTTCTTTCTTTCAGTCTTTCTTTCTGTCTTTCTTTCTTTCTTTCAGTCTTTCTTTCTTTCTTTCTTTCTGTCTTTCTTTCTTTCTGTCTTTCTTTCTTTCTTTCAGTCTTTCTTTCTTTCTTTCTTTCTTTCTTTAAGTCTTTCTGTCTTTCTTTCTTTCTTTCTTTCTGTCTTTCTTTCTTTCTGTCTTTCTTTCTTTCTTTCTGTCTTTCTTTCTTTCTTTCTTTCTGTCTTTCTTTCTTTAAGTCTTTCTGTCTTTCTTTCTTTCTTTCTTTCAGTCTTTCTTTCTTTCTTTCTTTCTTTAAGTCTTTCTGTCTTTCTTTCTTTCTTTCTTTCAGTCTTTCTTTCTGTCTTTCTTTCTTTCTTTCTTTCAGTCTTTCTTTCTTTCTTTCTTTCTGTCTTTCTTTCTTTCTTTCTTTCTTTCTTTCTTTCTGTCTTTCTGTCTTTCTGTCTTTCTTCTTTCTTTCTTTCTGTCTTTCTTTCTTTCTTTCTTTCAGTCTTTCTTTCTGTCTTTCTTTCTTTCTTTCTTTCTTTCTTTCTTTCTTTCTTTCTTTCTTTCTTTCTTTCTTTCTCTCTTTCTTTCAGTCTTTCTTTCTTTCTTTCTGTCTTTCTTTCTTTCTTTCTTTCTTTCAGTCTTTCTTTCTTTCTTTCTTTCTTTCTTTCTTTCTTTCTTTCTTTCTTTCTTTCTCTCTTTCTTTCAGTCTTTCTGTCTTTCTTTCTGTCTTTCTTTCTTTCTTTCTTTCAGTCTTTCTTTCTTTCTTTCTTTCTTTCTTTCTTTCTTTCTCTCTTTCTTTCAGTCTTTCTTTCTTTCTTTCTTTCTTTCTGTCTTTCTTTCTTTCTTTCTTTCTTTCTGTCTTTCTTTCTTTCTTTCTTTCTTTCAGTCTTTCTTTCTGTCTTTCTTTCTTTCTTTCTTTCTTTCTGTCTTTCTTTCTTTCAGTCTTTCTTTCTTTCTGTCTTTCTTTCTTTCAGTCTTTCTTTCTTTCTTTCAGTCTTTCTTTCTTTCTTTCTTTCTTTCTTTCTTTCTTTCAGTCTTTCTGTCTTTCTGTCTTTCTTTCTTTCTTTCTTTCTTTCTTTCTTTCTGTCTTTCTTTCTTTCTTTCTTTCAGTCTTTCTTTCTTTCAGTCTTTCTTTCTTTCTGTCTTTCTTTCTTTCAGTCTTTCTTTCTTTCAGTCTTTCTTTCTTTCTGTCTTTCTTTCTTTCAGTCTTTCTTTCTTTCAGTCTTTCTTTCTTTCTGTCTTTCTTTCTTTCAGTCTTTCTTTCTTTCTGTCTTTCTTTCTTTCAGTCTTTCTTTCTTTCTTTCAGTCTTTCTTTCTTTCTTTCTTTCTTTCTTTCTTTCAGTCTTTCTGTCTTTCTGTCTTTCTTTCTTTCTTTCTTTCTTTCTTTCTTTCTGTCTTTCTTTCTTTCTTTCTTTCTGTCTTTCTTTCTTTCAGTCTTTCTTTCTTTCTGTCTTTCTTTCTTTCAGTCTTTCTTTCTTTCTTTCAGTCTTTCTTTCTTTCTTTCTTTCTTTCTTTCTTTCTTTCAGTCTTTCTGTCTTTCTGTCTTTCTTTCTTTCTTTCTTTCTTTCTTTCTTTCTGTCTTTCTTTCTTTCTTTCTTTCAGTCTTTCTTTCTTTCAGTCTTTCTTTCTTTCTTTCAGTCTTTCTTTCTTTCTTTCTTTCTTTCTTTCTGTCTTTCTTTCTTTCTTTCTGTCTTTCTTTCTGTCTTTCTTTCTTTCTTTCAGTCTTTCTTTCTTCTTTCTTTCTTTCTTTCAGTCTTTCTTTCTTTCTTTCTTTCAGTCTTTCTTTCTTTCTTTCTGTCTTTCTTTCTTTCTTTCTTTCTGTCTTTCTTTCTTTCTTTCTGTCTTTCTTTCTTTCTTTCTTTCTTTCTTTCAGTCTTTCTTTCTTTCTTTCTTTCAGTCTTTCTTTCTTTCTTTCTTTCTTTCTTTCTTTCTGTCTTTCTGTCTTTCTGTCTTTCTTTCTTTCTTTCTTTCTGTCTTTCTTTCTTTCTTTCTTTCAGTCTTTCTTTCTGTCTTTCTTTCTTTCTTTCTTTCTTTCTTTCTTTCTTTCTTTCTTTCTTTCTTTCTTTCTCTCTTTCTTTCAGTCTTTCTTTCTTTCTTTCTGTCTTTCTTTCTTTCTTTCTTTCTTTCAGTCTTTCTTTCTTTCTTTCTTTCTTTCTTTCTTTCTTTCTTTCTTTCTTTCTTTCTTTCTCTCTTTCTTTCAGTCTTTCTGTCTTTCTTTCTGTCTTTCTTTCTTTCTTTCTTTCTTTCAGTCTTTCTTTCTTTCTTTCTTTCTTTCTTTCTTTCTTTCTCTTTCTTTCAGTCTTTCTTTCTTTCTTTCTTTCTTTCTGTCTTTATTTCTTTCTTTCTTTCTTTCTTTCTGTCTTTCTTTCTTTCTTTCTTTCTTTCAGTCTTTCTTTCTGTCTTTCTTTCTTTCTTTCTTTCTTTCTGTCTTTCTTTCTTTCAGTCTTTCTTTCTTTCTGTCTTTCTTTCTTTCAGTCTTTCTTTCTTTCTTTCAGTCTTTCTTTCTTTCTTTCTTTCTTTCTTTCTTTCAGTCTTTCTTCTTTCTGTCTTTCTTTCTTTCTTTCTTTCTTTCTTTCTTTCTGTCTTTCTTTCTTTCTTTCTTTCAGTCTTTCTTTCTTTCAGTCTTTCTTTCTTTCTTTCAGTCTTTCTTTCTTTCTTTCTTTCTGTCTTTCTTTCTTTCTTTCTTTCTTTCTTTCTTTCTGTCTTTCTTTCTTTCTTTCTTTCTGTCTTTCTTTCTTTCTTTCTGTCTTTCTTTCTGTCTTTCTTTCTTTCTTTCGTCTTTCTTTCTTTCTTTCTTTCTTTCGTCTTTCTTTCTTTCTTTCTTTCTTTCTTTCTTTCTTTCTTTCTTTCTTTCTTTCTGTCTTTCTTTCTTTCTTTCTGTCTTTCTTTCTTTCTTTCTTTCTTTCTTTCTTTCTGTCTTTCTTTCTTTCTTTCAGTCTTTCTTTCTTTCTTTCTTTCTTTCAGTCTTTCTTTCTTTCTTTCTTTCTTTCTTTCAGTCTTTCTTTCTTTCTTTCTTTCTTTCTGTCTTTCTTTCTTTCAGTCTTTCTTTCTTTCTTTCTTTCTTTCTTTCAGTCTTTCTTTCTTTCTTTCTTTCTTTCTTTCTGTCTTTCTTTCTTTCTTTCAGTCTTTCTTTCTTTCTTTCTTTCTTTCTTTCTGTCTTTCTTTCTTTCTTTCAGTCTTTCTTTCTTTCTTTCTTTCTTTCTTTCTGTCTTTCTTTCTTTCTTTCTGTCTTTCTTTCTTTCAGTCTTTCTTTCTTTCTTTCTGTCTTTCTTTCTTTCTTTCAGTCTTTCTTTCTTTCTTTCTGTCTTTCTTTCTTTCTTTCAGTCTTTCTTTCTTTCTTTCTTTCTTTCTGTCTTTCTTTCTTTCTTTCTTTCTTTCAGTCTTTCTTTCTTTCTTTCTTTCTGTCTTTCTTTCTGTCTTTCTGTCTTTCTTTCTTTCTTTCAGTCTTTCTTTCTTTCTTTCTTTCTGTCTTTCTTTCTTTCAGTCTTTCAGTCTTTCTTTCTTTCTTTCAGTCTTTCTTTCTTTCAGTCTTTCTTTCTTTCTTTCTTTCTTTCAGTCTTTCTGTCTTTCTTTCTTTCTTTCTTTCTTTCTTTCAGTCTTTCTTTCTTTCAGTCTTTCTTTCTTTCTTTCAGTCTTTCTTTCTTTCTTTCTTTCTTTCTTTCAGTCTTTCTTTCTTTCAGTCTTTCTTTCTTTCTTTCTTTCTTTCTTTCTTTCAGTCTTTCTTTCTTTCTTTCAGTCTTTCTTTCTTTCTTTCTTTCTTTCAGTCTTTCTTTCTTTCAGTCTTTCTTTCTTTCAGTCTTTCTTTCTTTCTTTCTTTCTTTCTTTCAGTCTTTCTTTCTTTCTTTCTTTCTTTCTGTCTTTCTTTCTTTCAGTCTTTCTTTCTTTCTTTCTTTCTTTCAGTCTTTCTTTCTTTCTTTCTTTCTTTCTTTCTGTCTTTCTTTCTTTCTTTCAGTCTTTCTTTCTTTCTTTCTTTCTTTCTTTCTGTCTTTCTTTCTTTCTTTCAGTCTTTCTTTCTTTCTTTCTTTCTTTCTTTCTGTCTTTCTTTCTTTCTTTCTGTCTTTCTTTCTTTCTTTCAGTCTTTCTTTCTTTCTTTCAGTCTTTCTTTCTTTCTTTCTGTCTTTCTTTCTTTCTTTCAGTCTTTCTTTCTTTCTTTCTTTCTTTCTGTCTTTCTTTCTTTCTTTCTTTCTTTCAGTCTTTCTTTCTTTCTTTCTTTCTTTCTGTCTTTCTTTCTTTCTTTCAGTCTTTCTTTCTTTCTTTCTTTCTGTCTTTCTTTCTTTCAGTCTTTCAGTCTTTCTTTCTTTCTTTCAGTCTTTCTTTCTTTCAGTCTTTCTTTCTTTCTTTCTTTCTTTCAGTCTTTCTGTCTTTCTTTCTTTCTTTCTTTCTTTCTTTCAGTCTTTCTTTCTTTCAGTCTTTCTTTCTTTCTTTCAGTCTTTCTTTCTTTCTTTCTTTCTTTCTTTCAGTCTTTCTTTCTTTCAGTCTTTCTTTCTTTCTTTCTTTCTTTCTTTCTTTCAGTCTTTCTTTCTTTCTTTCTTTCTTTCAGTCTTTCTTTCTTTCTTTCTTTCTTTCAGTCTTTCTTTCTTTCAGTCTTTCTTTCTTTCAGTCTTTCTTTCTTTCTTTCTTTCTTTCTTTCTTTCAGTCTTTCTTTCTTTCTTTCTTTCTTTCAGTCTTTCTTTCTTTCAGTCTTTCTTTCTTTCTTTCTTTCTTTCAGTCTTTATTTCTTTCTTGTTCACTCACCTTTCTTCATTCTCATAGTTTTCCACTTTAAAGGCGTTGAATGCAGGCGTCATGTATACTGGGGATGCTGGCGATCCACCACTTTGACCTGCAACAAGTTTAATATTAGTAATAATTGAATAGAGAATAGAAAAGCAATTGTTCCTCCCGCTTTGCAGCAGCGCAGCATAGTAAGTAGTCAAATCAAGTATTGTAAGCATAAGTATGTATGTATTGTTTTTCGGGGGGCGCTTAATGAAGTAGTGTTTTTTTAATCTGAAAAAGTCCCCACCACCTTTTCTAACAAAGTGACGGCCATGGTTGAATGTATGGGATTGTTGGACATCAGCAAGTGCAAGAGCGCCTTAAGCGCACGGCGACTAGTTATTTAATCTGTGTGTGTTGTGCCAGGGCCTTCAGATCCCAGACCACGTGTTTGTGTCTTGTTCTCTGACTTGTGAAACCTCACACACAGAGGCCCCGATGATCCCTGAGGCTGTAACGTGGCATTCATCTCGCACACTTTACATTAGGAAAGCTAACCAAACCAAACCGAGAGTGTCTCCTGTCTCGTTACAGGACTTGCGATGACGTGAGACAGAAGAAGTGATAGTGAGGAGGCAGAGGCCCTGTTCCCGAGGAGAAACACGGCTTGTTTGCAGTCGGCTGACTTTATCTTATCAGGAATCACTTGTTCTGTTTAGTATCTGCAGCGAGAAGAGCCGAGAGCTGGTTCACATGCTGGGGGTAAACCTGAAGCCCCCCAGGGTGATGGTGGAGAAGGTGTGCCTTCAGGGGGACTTCTGCAGTTAGAGTGTCGAGTATCTCAGCTGATTTTTAAAGCAAAATACACGATTTGATTACAATATTTATCCACATATTGTGTTGGTTCCTACACCTGAGCAATCGGCCTACATGTTGGGATTGAGAGTGTGTGAGAGCTTGGAGCAGAGAGTCCAAATAGTAAGCTAAAAGTAATGAATAAAGGGTTTGAAATGAATAGCTAAGAATTATGAATAAATAGTCAAAATATGAGGTAAAGGCTGAAACATCTGCTATCGCTTCGAGTGTTAGGAAAACAGCGGTGGAAGAATATTTCAGATATTTTGCGTAGGTTTTGGCACAGATGCAAAACACTGGTAAAAGTCCTACATTCAAATCTTACTTCAGTCAAAATGTATTACCTTTGCAATTATACAAAACGGAGAAGTGCTAATGCAAACGGCCCATTCCAGAAACATATAGGCCGCTTATATTATTGTATTATAATGATTGATGCTTTAATGTGTTAACTACTTTAATTTTGCAGCCAGTTAAGTCAGTTGATTACAATTCTGTATTTATATTGGGAATAGTAAAACAATTGTAAACAAAATAACTAAAATGTATTGGAGTAAAAAGCTGAATCTGTTAATTAAAGCTGTAAACAACAAAATAAATTTCAAACGATGCATTCAGTACTTACATTTTAATTACTGTATCACTCGGGATAGCAGGGTCTAGACTTAATATTAAAAAGGCACTGGCCCCCTCCAAACCGCCCATGATTTAAATGTATAATACGATGGCTTCAGATAAGGTTTATATCTAGAAATGAAATACTTTTGTGGTCGTTGACATGCGTGGTGAGTGATGATGATATTCTTTTGTATCAAAAGCATGCTTAATTGGTCTTAGCGAGCTTCAATAAGAGCAGTGATGAGGGATTTCTCCGGGCACGGAGTCCAGAGGTTAAAAAGGACATTTTGAGGCAGGCAAAGACGAGGCTATAAAATACAAACAGATCAGCCTAGTATTTGGTTGTAAGCCTGAAATAAGGTGGTTAGCACAAGCTGGAAAAATTGTTATTCTATAACATAAACTACGTCAGTTAATACCCCACTGGTAGCTTTAAAAACATTGGGTTGCAAACAAGTGTCTAAATGAGACGACTAAACGTCATCATGCCCAACATTAGCCACCTTTAGCTTAGCGGTGGTGACGTGAAGTCATGTGACCGTGCTGTAGTTCCTTTATAGCCCAACGTTAGCCAACTTTAGCATAGCGGTGGTGACCTGAAGTCATGTGACTGTGCTGTACAGTAGTTCCTTTATAGCCCAACATTAGCCTCCTTTAGCTTAGCGGTGGTGACGAGAAGTCATGTGACCGTGCTGTAGTTCCTTTATAGCCCAACATTAGCCACCTTTAGCTTAGCGGTGGTGACGTGAAGTCATGTGACCGTGCTGTAGTTCCTTTATAGCCCAACATTAGCCACCTTTAGCTTAGCGGTGGTGACGTGAAGTCATGTGACCGTACTTTAGTTCCTTTATAGCCCAACATTAGCCACCTTTAGTTTAGCAGTGGTGACGAGAAGTCATGTGACCGTGCTGTAGTTCCTTTATAGCCCAACATTAGCCACCTTTAGCTTAGCGGTGGTGACGAGAAGTCATGTGACCGTGCTGTAGTTCCTTCATAGCCCAACGTTAGCTTTTTATTTAAAAAATCACAAAGTGGTGTTAATATGTGGAGATTATCCTGCTGAACAAAAGGTGTAAAATCATAAACGTTTGTTGGACAAAGAGATTATTTTCTGCAATATTCCATAACCACATGGAGAAATCTGTACCGCTCAAATTGAAAGCCAGTTAGAGTAAACAGGGAAAGACAGAAAGAAGTCTGTTGTTCCATCTCCAGTGTTTTCTCCATGCAGACCTGGATCTGAGCCTATCCAAACAACCCGTCTTCCACTGACCTCGCTGCCTTCCCGTTGCTCTGCAGACGTCACACAAACAGCTGCTTCCCAAATTGAGGAGCTGAGTGAGCAGAGGCTGGAGGTGGGAAGATGGGCTGAGGAGGCAACCTTTTCCCATTATAGACCCTGGGGAGGATCTTTAAGTCCAGAGAAATGCTCAGGGTCAGAGTTTCTAGCCCGTCACCTCGTGGCCGTTTTAGTTTTTTTCAGGCGGAGGGGGGGGAACGACTGAGTTTATATCTACAGCTGGGAGGTCAGATTTCCTCTGGGACAATGTGAGGATATGAGTGTTTGATGACAAGTCGTGATAAGGGAATCTGTGTGTGTCTGTGTGTGTGTGTGTGTGTGTGCGTGCGGGCGTGCGTGTGCGTGCGTGCGTGCCACTCTTTACCGCTTTTCTGCTTCATTTAAGCTGTTAAAGGGTGGAGCAGACTACTTTTGTAGGCTATTTAAAACCAGCTAAATCAACAGTGGTGGAATAAAGTGAAGTACATTTACTCACCTCCTGTACTACGGGACTGTGTTGAGGTCCTTGTGTATACATGTTATGCTACTTTATTCTTCTATTCCACTACTGTACATTTACCTCACAGCTTTTACAGATTCAGATTATTAACATATGTTCATGGCAGTAAGTAACCATGCTGTAGTTCCTTTATTGGCCACAGGGATGATTGGCTTTTTGTGCAGGGAACCAGGGAGATGCTATCTTCCAAGTTGTCCTACCCGACATCTATGCACCACTCTGTCGTCGACCTTTACGGGGAAAGACAATGAGCAGCGACAGGAATAGCGAAGCACACGCGGCTGAAGGTGAAGGTCCTGCTTTGTTGAACCTCTTTAATATCATAATATCTCCTCTCTGTGTGTTCATGACAGGGTCACAGCTGAAGCTGACTCAGAGCTGCACTGCGTCACACGGATGACCAATCAAAGTGACCGTCATCCTTTGTTTCCACACAAACTCAAACATAGAGCGGTGGGCTCGTTGTTTACGAGGTTCTTCGACTCGAGTGACCTCAGGCCACGGTATACTCTCACTGGCTCTGTGGCTGCTACGTGAAGCCAAACCCGGTCAATCAAATTACAGAATGGTTCTCACGAAGGTTCTCCTCAACCATAGGGGTGCCGGGAACTCTTTGAACCCGCCCTCTACCTGTTTCCTGTCCAATTAGAGGTCATAGAACAGGACACATGTAAACGTTTGATGATGATGATGCATTACCAACAACTAATTAAGTAAGTGGGTTTTATAGGTCACTGATCAAGGAGGATTTGTAGAAAATGTAAATGAAGATGATCTCACCTATGTCCCTTTAAGTTACTTCTCCTGTTTTCGTCTCCACATACATCCGGTCCATTGCAGGTCATTAGTACTTGTTTGTGTTACGAGATAACATAAAGGTGTTGACAATGGTCGAGGAGAAGCCAAGTCCTTAGGGTTCATCCTCTGGGCATCCATGCAATACTTCTTGAGATATGAACCCTCCCCGTTGTCTTCGGGTCAAATCTGACCGATTTACTACTTTCATCAAGCATAACTTTTTAGTTTTACATTCGATTGCATTCAGGCTTCATGAGTAGACATTAGAACATATACAAAATGGCTGATCAACACTTTCATTGAGTTTTGGATGATTTAGTCAACTTTGTAACACCATGGTGTTCCCGGTCCGGACCGCCATAAAGAAAAGGATTTAGTAACCATCCGGATCAGATAAAACACACACACACACACAAACACACACACACACACAATGACACATTTCCCGCTCTTATGTGCCCCTCCCCCTACATGGATCACACTTGGCACACCCACACACACACAATGACACATTTCCCGCTCTTATGTGCCCCTCCCCCCACATGGATCACACTTGGCACACCCACACACACACAATGACACATTTCCCGCTCTTATGTGCCCCTCCCCCCACATGGATCACACTTGCACACACACACACAGAACAATTTGACACATGTCCCGCTCTTATGTGCCCCTCCCCCCCACATGGATCACACCTGGCACACGCAATACATGTTCAGTGTCTGTTCTTTGTATATTTACTGCAGTTCTTCCTGTATGCCAGTACTCTGAGACAACATGTACAGTTTGAAAGGGTGTTAAATGAAATGTGGTGATGATTAATGGTTTTTGTGTTAATGTAATAGCAGTTAAAACACCAAAGTAAGGGGGGGAACGAAGACAATAGGGGGGTTAAGAAAAAGGGTCCTAGAAAACCGTCATCAGGACCGTTTCTGGCCGTGTTTCAGGGTGCTGCAGGTTCACTTGAATCAAAGTCAATGGTTTCCTGGATGTGTTTTTGGTTGTTAGCCTGAAATGAGGTCTGTGGCTAACACAAGCTGAAGAGATTTTAAATTCTACGACATAAAACTCGTGGAACCGTACGATGTTTATTTTATCTGACCACATGAACTTTATAACTAAAGACAGAAATGTTTTGGGACCATTTAGTTAAGTTTAGATTCATTTGAGGGTTGGTGTTAGGGTTTTTTTTAGCTTGTGTTATAATCCCCAATTATATATATGTTAGGAGATATTTTAAATACTTTCCATTTCGTGTCAGGGCCCGTTTCTTAAGCTTTGTGGCATTACAAGCTCATTTAGAGGAGAATGGACAGTAACATATGACACATCTTAAACACTAAATGTCAAGTAAGTGTACTCTAACATTTATTTAACTTGAACCATTATTTTCCATGTGTTCATATATCTGTGTGTATATGTCGTACCTATTTTAAACCATTGTTTAAAGCACGTGTGTCAAACTTGAGGCCCGGGGGCCAAATCAGGGCCGTGGTGGATTTAATTTCGGCCCGCAGGATAATTTCTAATTCCTATTAGATCTGGCCCGCCGGTATATTGCACCTTCCCTCCATCCCTGAGGGTCTCCTCCGCTCAGAGCCGGACCCCACACATTGATGACCTTGCTCCCGAGATGAGACGCCAAGTGTCTGAGCTAGCATCTCAGAGCAGCAACCTGAGTTCAAAGGATGCTTCCTTCTGCACTTTCTCTCACGACAGCAGGGCATGTTTGTTTCTCTCTGAGGGGAATAGATTTGTTGAAGCTGTTGTTGGCCTGTGGGGAAATGTACTCATCAGAAATGACTCTGGAGAAGCTGCAGATAGAGCCATGAGAAATGAATGCAGCTGATTATTTAATGTTGTTTTTATAGGCAATAATTGAAGCTTTCGTTAGTTCCAGGTTTAATATGTGCAATAAGTTCATTCAATAAGTTCTGCAATAAACATTGAACCAGTCCGGCCCTCGACTAGCACCCATTTTTTTTATTTTGGCCCACTGTGTGTGTGAGTTTGACCCCCCTGATTTAGACTAAAGTGATTCGTGTTTTTGGACCATTCAACAGTTACGTTTAGATTAGATTTAGGGTATTCTTGTTGTGTGTAAGCTTGTAAATGTTTCTGAATAACACTTCAACTCTCTCCAATTCTAGATGTGTTAGTAAGATATATTGTAATCAATCAATCAATCAATGTTTATTTATATAGCGCAATATCACAAATAGTACGTTTGTCTCAGTGGTCTTCACAGTGTGTACAGAATATCAGTATGACAATACGACACCCTCTGTCCTTAGACCCTCTGTCCTCAAACCCTCTGTCCTTTGACCCTCTGTCCTCAGATCCTCTGTCCTTTGACCCTCTGTCCTCAGACCCTCTGTCCTTAGACCCTCTGTCCTCAGATCCTCTGTCCTTTGACCCTCTGTCCTTAGACCCTCTGTCCTTAGACCCTCTGTCCTTAGACCCTTTGTCCTCAGACCCTCTGTCCTCAGACCCTCTGTCCTTAGACCCTCTGTCCTTAGACCCTCACATCGTACAAGGAAAAACTTCCGGAGAAAACCCACAGTTTAAAGGGAACATGGATAAACCACAGGGAGAGCAGCAGAGGAGGGATCCCTCTCCCAGGACGGACAGACGTGCAATAGATGCCGTGTGTAAATTGAAGAGATAATACATTTGCAACATAGGTAGTCCAAATGTTTGGAAATGCATGTGTGTATAATAGGAAGATGAATCCACGAGGATATCCATCCAGGACCGATGATCCAGGACCACAGCCACGACTCAAGATCCAGGGCTCGCGATCCAGGACACAGGACCGCAGGATCATCCATGACTCTGGATCCCGGCGTATATAGACCCCAAAAGAGAAAGACATTTGGGGAAGCTGGGTTAATCGGGAACATGAGAGTACACGGTATATACAGAGAGAAGGAAGAAGTAAGATGTCCCCTGACAGACTAAGCCTATATCAGCAAAACTAGGGGCTGAATCTAATCAGCCCTAACTATAAGCTTTATCAAAAAGGAAGGTCTTAAGCGCACTCTTAAAAACGGATAGGGTGTCTGCCGCCCGAACACAAACTGGAAGCTGATTCCACAAATGTGGAGCTTGATAAGAAAAGGCTCTGGCTCCCATTGTACTTTTAGAGATTCTAATCACTTTCTGTTTAGTGTCTGAATCGCCATTTCTGAAGCTTTGGATATCTTATCAGTCACATTCACAAATCTCCACTCTGTCTGACGGCTGCATTTTTAACTGTCTGTAAATAAAGTCATTAAAGGCGTGACGTTCGTTCGCACTTTACCGTCTGTGCCATCCTTGTATTTCCTGTGCATTTATAGGAAATGATTAGGCACCATAAGTGAGGACATGTGTTTCCTTACAGTCACATCAAGGTCTCACTGTCCTCCGAACAATGGCCTCAGGAATCCTCCGCCGCTCATTTAGATATCTATACCTCTGCGTCTAGACACAGGAGGCATGCCGCTGGTATCTCTGCTGGAACAATGCAGCGTTAATTACTATTCAAGAGCCTCTGGGGAACACAGCCGACGCTGAGCAGGAATGTTACATTGTGTGAGGGTAAAGAGTAGAGATGATGCTGCTGCTTGCTCTCTACTCTGACTTCTGAGAGATGTTGTGTTTAGAGAAGGGTTAAACATTTACAGCTTCTGTCACTTACAAATGTACCTTTCGATAAAATACATTATATATTATAGGATTGTGCACATATTCACTTTATTTTATCTTTGTTTTGCCTTTCGTACCTCTTACGTTTACATATTTGTATTATATTTTGTTTTATCTTTAACTTTATTTAAAATGGAGCAAATGTCTTGCAACCCAATTTCTCTGCCGGTAAACATAACGTAATGGCCGCTTTCACACCAAGTGCTTTGCCGCTCTTAGTTCCCCCATGGAACTAAGAGCCGATCGCGTTCACACCGGATTAGGCTAATGAAGCCGCTGACGTCACTTCTTCTTCTTCTTCTGCTTTGGGTTTACAGGCAGGCCGCAACCCACTTCACGGCGTATACTGCCGCCCCGAAGTCCCCGACCGGAAGTCCCCGGAGTTGGAGCCTTCCGAGTAAATCGCCAGAACGCCGACACCTCCTCATCTCCACCGCTCCCATTTTTTTTTGTGTTGCCATAATTTAGTCTCTCTGCGTTGGTGCGCGGGGCTAATGCTAATGCTAATAATGCTAATACCAGCTAATACAATGGCGGCTTCACAAAACTTTTACGAGATTTCCGGGGCGTGGTTTGCAATTCGCCCAGCCAATCAGAAAAGTATACTTTTTTCTCCTCAGGAAAGCACCTGAGAAAAGGGGGGAAAGGTTCTCATGAACTAAGTTCTCTTTTTGGTGCGAACGCAAAATCCCAGGAACGATCGCAACTAAACGGGAAAAGCACTCCGGTGTGAACGCGCCTATTGTGACTAAATATGATAAAAAAACTTTTAAAGGACACCTGAGGACTACATTTAAACCAAATTGACTGCAGACAGAAATAGAAACAGAAAAACACGCTGGCTTTATCACGAGGGGATTTTCCTGGGATCAAAAATATCAGCTCTAAAAATCTCTCAGGTCAAGAGAACGAGCAGTAAATAATGACTTCCTCTGATACCACTTCCTCTCCTTTCCCCTCTCAGCTTTCATCTGGATGTGGAAGTTTCCCAGTGGAGCAAAATGTTGAAAAGCTCCAGAGCAGAGCAGCGTTTTGGGTCATAATTAGTTAAAGGAGCTGTTGGAGGAAGTGAGGGTGGGGTTATGACGGGGCCCTCTGTGGGGAAAGGCTATTTTAAAGTCTTGTTTTGCAGTAGTAGTAATTCCAAGGTTCACCGCATCTACTGTAATCTTTGCAGGGTGAAAACCTTTCTGTGGTCAACCAGCAATCACCGTCTGCTGCTGAGAGTAACCAGAGGAGAGAGGACGAGCGGGAGGGAGAGAGTGGGGCCTGGTCAGCGTTAACATGCTCACTTCAAATCAGCCTTCCTGTAATGTGGGCCTGCATGTTTTACCGATTGTTACGCCCCGGTAACAACAACACAAAAGGTTGCTACCTACTGCTAGCATCTCATTTGCCACAGAGGCCTATATCTACTGCCTGAGAGGTGGGAGAGAGAGGGACTCGCCTCGCTGCAGATCAAATACTCCTGGACAGCCAATCAGCTGACAGGCACCACTTGCTCACTGATACACACACTCACATACACACCTACACTGGAGGACACAAAATACACAACAACACACGTTAACAGATGACCCAGGTTCAGTACACGTGTACATTTTGACTGTTTCTTACAGCCATTTTTGGTTCTATTTTATTAAATGTTATCTTATATTTGACATTTTACTTTAACTTCACATTTTTATTTAAATATTTGTATAAAAAAAAATATTGGACACATTTTCTTTAATTAGTTTTTTTTGCGAACATATTTTAGTTCCATTTTATGTTTTACTTTGTATGTCGATAAACTTATTTTAGGAAGTAAACACTAACAGGAACATGCTCTGTAGTATCTAAGGATGTGTTAGTGGATCAGAAACGGTGATATTAATATTGGGAATATTACTTTCTCTTAAATTATTGTGATGTTGGAAGATATGCGAATATATTCGTAGTGAAGCAAACCAGCGTGAGGTTCTTCATTCTCCGTCTTCACTATCATACTATAGCAGCTGAGGACGCAGGACTTACATTCGCATTGATAAGGAAATGACATTTAACAGTCAAAGCCTTCGCAGTATGAAAGACCTTCTCCTCATTTGGTTTTAGAGCCTGCGTAGCATATCTTTAACAGGTAAACAATACAATCACATGTCCATTAATCCACCACATGCTATGTTTAGTGTTGGAACGGGGCCAGATTTCCCGCTGTGATGCAACTTGTTGTGGACGGCCTTTCAAAAACAGCGGACTGAAAACAGTGAAGTCATGGGAAGCAAACGACTCTCCCACCTCTGGAGCTTTGAGGGATTCAGGAGGAAGGCAGGCAGGGCCGGAAGAACCTCACTGCAAGATGGGAAATCACCCGCGCAAGGAAAGAAGAAAACACCAAGGATCCCGCAGTGACAATAATAGAGAAAGGGACAAGAGGTTTTTACTAGCTTTGTAATTTCTACGGTATGTACGCGCCGTCAGGAAATGAAGGGGAACGTTGGGAAGGAGGAGGAGTTATGATATAAAAGGTCAAGCATTGTCCACTTCTGAGTGACGGAAACAAAATGGGTGGAGCATTTTCTGTTTACTTTTGAGACTCGATGGAAAGGTTATAAGCCAATGGCAGTTGTTATGGGGAAATGGAAAAGAAAGTAAAAGCTTGTAAAGTTAAAATGACCAAAGAAAGAGTCCTCTTCTGCTGATGTTCAGGTGTATATCAGTATGTAGTGTCTCTACTTTAAAGAGTCCTCTCCTGCTGATGTTCAGGTGTATATCAGTATGTAGTGTCTCTACTTTAAAGAGTCCTCTCCTGCTGATGTTCAGGTGTATATCAGTATGTAGTGTATCCACTTTAAAGAGTCCTCTCCTGCTATGTTCAGGTGTATATCAGTATGTAGTGTCTCTACTTTAAAGAGTCCTCTCCTGCTGATGTTCAGGTGTATATCAGTATGTAGTGTCTCTACTTTAAAGAGTCCTCTCCTGCTGATGTTCAGGTGTATATCAGTATGTAGTGTCTCCACTTTAAAGAGTCCTCTCCTGCTGATGTTCAGGTGTATATCAGTATGTAGTGTCTCTACTTTAAAGAGTCCTCTCCTGCTGATGTTCAGGTGTATATCAGTATGTAGTGTCTCTACTTTAAAGAGTCCTCTCCTGCTGATGTTCAGGTGTATATCAGTATGTAGTGTATCCACTTTAAAGAGTCCTCTCCTGCTAATGTTCAGGTGTATATCAGTATGTAGTGTCTCTACTTTAAAGAGTCCTCTCCTGCTAATGTTCAGGTGTATATCAGTATGTAGTGTCTCTACTGTGACATGTCTCCATTATTTAATGTCCATAAAGCTCTTTATTTTTCTCACACTGCCAGATTCAACTCCGTTGGGATTGGTCACCCGCTTAGAGGCGACCCTTAGCCATCGCAATGTGTTGGAGCGCTGTATTGTCTCTATGTTACAGAGGTAAACAAAGGAGTCCAATGGAGGCGAACACAGGGATTGTAACCTTTGCACAGAACCTGTATAACCCACTACAGGAGAGGGACAACTCAAAAGAACAGAATAGGGCCCCTTTAAAATGGATGCCCCAACTTCCCTCTGCTTGTAATGTTCAGGGATTTGTTTACATTTCACAGAGGAAAAGTGTAAAAGTTGTACCATTGAAACTCAATTATCAACCGGTTACATCTGGTTTTGTAATACTTAAAAAAGGGCTACAACTGTTAGCCAATAAAAAGGCCGGTAAATTACCCCTCCACGGATGTATTAATGAAAACGTAATGCCATATTGTCCCATTGACACCTACAAACCTCCTTACATTTCACACATTTCCCATTTATATGGCTTTTCCGTTTCTCCAAATGTGATCGGGATGAATATGCTGATGATAAAAACAGTAGTTATGAGAGACATGTTGTTGCCTGCAGGAAATGGGTTTTCATGGGAAACCTCCGACATGATGGGCAGAGAGGAAATACACAGAGAAATAACAGGAAACTTAGACGTGATAGGGTTTGGTGGCCCCTGGCTGGTATGTATCCTCACAATCTGCTGCTGCTTTTTAATCTAACATAAGATACAGGAAGCCAGGAGGGAAGGGTGGTTGGTTTTTTAACTTTTTAATAGAGTATAGCATTTGTTCAATGTATAAGAAATGCATTTTTAGTCAGTTCAACTTTACGTACTGTTTAACCATCACGATGTAAACAGTTTCATCTGGAAACACCTCGCCTCTCCGTCTCGGATGTAAGGCTGCAGACTAAAGGCTTTCTTTCACGCGTTGAGCAAAGTGTGAACGCTGGTACGGCCAACGTGTGATGTGGATGTGTTTTGAGGTGAGGAAACACCTGCTCCACCCAAAAGGCTCAGAAGGGAAGTCGGAGCGTTATTATTGAACCAGACACTTGCCGAAAGCACTTAGGGCAGAATATAAACATGGTATTATGGAAAGTTAGAGAAAGCAAACTACTGCAATTATCTTTCTAACTATTTTTAGTTTTCAAGCGATTCTATTCACACATTAGCATATTAGCACCATTGCAGGGGAAACTTTTAGCTTTGACATAATGGAGTATTAGTAACAAATATACCTATTTAATAAACTTGAGATTACAGTCTCCAATAAAAATACCCAGATATATTTGAAAACTACAAAGGTAAAATAAATTGTTTTGCTTTGACGAAACGCACATTCTTTACAGGGTGTTGTGTGTACATGTACAACCTTTTGTTTTCTGTGTGACTTTTTGTTGTTATAATTTTGTGAGTTGTTTTATCAACATGTATACCTCTATTATCCCCTCAGGATACATGTGTATATATATATATATATATCCAAAAGTATGTATAAATATTTATATATATATATCAGGGTTTCCGTTAGCCGGTAATTACCGGTTTTTAGCTGGTCAAATTTATAAAAAACCGGTAAATTCAAAACCTGCCGGTCAAAATGTCTGGTAATAATTAGGGAGGCTCCGATCGATCGGCCGCCGGTCATTATCGGCCGATATTCACTTCACTTAATTCACTTAATAGTTTGATCGGTGCTCTCTATAAAGGCCGATCAGGAGAGCTGGATCTGATCGATATGGACATAAACGCGAGTGAAGTGTAACCGGACGCGAGAGAGAGATCAGATCAGCTGCTGAGTCTGACGGAGACACGCAGCTCTGCATAATCACCTGAAGCCCCGCCCTCTGTTTAGCGGGCTGCAGGAGCTGCATGAGAAACTGACGGGCTGTCAGGAGAGAGAGAGAGAGAGAGAGAGAGAGAGAGAGAGAGAGAGGAGAGAGAGAGAGAGAGAGAGAGAGAGAGAGAGAGAGAGAGAGAGAGAGAGAGGAGAGAGAGAGAGAGAGAGAGAGAGAGAGAGAGAGAGAGAGAGAGAGAGAGAGAGAGAGAGAGGCTCCGTTTCTCCCGTGTTATTATTCAAAGTTGATGTAAACTTCTGAATAATGTACGTTATCTACTACAAGTAGTTTGTTTTGAATGTAATGTAAACTGTAAACTGAGTTTTAAACTGAAGCATATCTGCTCATAGTCCGGTAAATTACCTGTTTACGGAAACTCTGCTACACAACTCTTATTATTATTATTATTGAAATATGACCGGTAAGTTTCAAATTTGTCCGGTAAAATAAATTTGACCGGCGAGAAAAAATCCTAGCGGAAACCCTGATATATATATATATATATATATATATATGTTTATTACCACGTCTCTATTTTTGGAATTTCTTTTGTGTAAATTCATGACTTTTTTCAAGTTTTTTTTCATATTTGTGTGAGGTGTTTTCTTGCCCGCTCTACAAAAAGTGTTTATATTAATTGGTTTTGCGAATCTCCCTAACCAGGGCCGGACTGGGACAATAAGTCAGGCCGGGAATTATACACCCAGCCAGGCCACTACCAGTTTTTTGTGCCATTTTGCTGGATTTATTTGTCAATCTTTACAGCGTTGCTGCCCGTAGTGATAGCGCTCTAAATCTACTACCCCAAAAATAAACATATGGACATGGGTTACTATTTTAAAAAATGTGCAAATCTATTTAGGAACCTATATGAACATATTTTAATTGGGGGTGGACCTCAAATCCTATAGGGAGGTCCAGGGGCATGCCCCCCCCGGTAAGATTATATATTTTTTTAAATGTTGGACTTAAATGCATCAATCTGGTGCACTTTGAGGGGGAAATAAAGAGACTACACCCATATGAAACATAACTATACATTTAAATAATCATAAAATCATAAAAACATGGCCATAACCAATAACATCCCATATCCAATATGAAAAAACATTGAAACTTGTTTATTTATTTGTTTTTGGTTCATTTATAGTTGTGAGTGTGTCTGTGCTCCTGAACCAGCCTCTCCTGTTTCCCTCCTCTCCTCCTCCTCCTCTCCCCCTGCTCCCTCCTCCTCTCCCCCTGCTCCTCTTTGAGGCAGCAGCAAAGACTAGTTTTAGCTCTCAACCAGTTTTAATAGTTTATCTTGCCTTTTTTCACCTAGTTAACGTTTTTTTATTATTATTCATGCATATTTTACTAATGACTCCCCCGTCAAATGGAAATATGTGTTTACATAAATGGTGACCAAACCGTTTGAGACCCACAGAGATAACTTAGACTAAGTTAACTATCTAAGCACTCAGAGTCCTTTACCTCACCTGAGCTGTAGTTATCAGCCTCTCAGTCTGACTGGAGAGGACTCTCCTCCACCTTGTTGTTGAAAAAGCTCCTGATATCCGTTAGCGCAGCTAGCACCAGATGCTAACAACAACAATACATGTAACCGGTGCGCGCGCTTTATCTCACTCGCTCGCGCCACATACACACACCCTCCCGAGCTTGAATGACACAAAGAGACCAATCAAGGGCATTAGTATGGTCTGTATGAAAGTGGCCGTGTGGGCAGGCCACGTCATGTAGACAGCCAGTCACCCTCTGTGAGGCAGAGTCAGACCCACATTTGCGCAGCGTTGCGTTCACAATATATACAAAAAAAAATCCTCAGGCCAGCAGGCCACTTAGCAGGCCAGGCCATCGGGAAACTTCTCCTCCCGATGGCCAGTCCGGGCCTGTCACTACCACGCGGACAATACATGCCCTCCACTTCAGAGCCAAAGCATGAAAGAAAACCTGACTCATTCGCTGCAAACTGCTGACTCTTGTCTTTCTGGCAGTTTCTTTAATTGCGTGCATCTTGCCCTGCTAAAATAATCAGGAGTCCTGATCAAAGAGGACGCATGCCGATAGAGATCTGTGGTCAAAGGGAAACCACAGCGACACTACAGACCTCCGTCTGGTCTGCACAGCTGCTGTCGCGACATAACTCGACCTCCGTCCGAATACTCTCCCTTTCTCCCGGCACAAAGACACGTTGGGAGTCTGAAAGACACACAAATCCTCTCTTTGTTTGGTGCCAGAGGCCCGGTTCTCATGCTCTCTGGCTTTTCATTTCAGAGGTGTGCCGGCATTACGCAGCTCAGTTTGTGTCACGGAGCTTTTGTCTGTGCTCACCAGTTTGTGACTCAGTGGCAATTAATGGAGTCTGTCTGCAACAACACCGTTTGTGCATGCGTGCAGGTTTGTGTCGGCGTGTGTGTAGGCTTCTGTGTATGGAGAGGTCATAACGTTAGACACAGTGGGCTTCCTCCCTTCTCTTCCAGACCCCTGCCTCAATGCTGTTGGATGGTGAAGGACGAGAGAAATGTTTACTCGCCTTCGAGACGTGTGGACACAAATAGCCTGTTTTGAGAGTCCAAGGATTACATTACATTTAGTTTTTTCTTTCTGACAAACCTGTTGTGTATCATTGTGTTATTTGTTTCTCCTTCTATTTACAGAAAGACACAAAGAACTTGTGTGTTTGATGACGTTTAGCAGGTTTCAGTGTATGGAGAGGTCCTTAGAGTTCCTTAGAGTGAGTCAGACACTCTCTTCTCTTCAAGAGCCCTTCCTCAATTGTGTTGGATGGTGAAGGACTCGAGACATTTTACTCTAGAGACGTGTCAACAAAAAGTCCAAGGTCAAGTTTCAAAGAAGTCACACAAGGGTTTGTATTTAGTTTTTCTTTCTGACAAACCTGTTGTGTATCATTGGGTTATTCTATATCTACAGAAATACATAAAGCAGTCATGTTCCCACGCCACGCCGCTCCTCCGCTCCCTCCACTGGCTTCCGGTAACTGCTAGAATACACTTCAAGACACTGGAACTTGCGTACCATGCTGCGAATGGATCTGGCCCTTCCTACATCCAGGACATGGTTAAACCGTACACCCCAGCACGTGCACTCCGCTCTGCATCAGCCAACGACTCGCTGCACCCTCGCTGCGAGGGGGACCCACGTTCCCATCAGCAGAAACACGTGGGTTTGCTATCCTGGCTCCAAGATGGTGGAATGAGCTCCCATTGACATCAGGACAGCAGAAAGCTCACACATCTTCCAGACTGAGAACTCATCTCTTTCGACTCCACTTCGAGCGATAGAACTATTAACAAACTTATATACTAATAAAGGACTGGCTTATCTACAGCCAGTTGAGTAGCACTTGAAATATTTTGGCTCTATGAAACCTGATGTACTTTATGATTCTGTTTTCTTCAAGCTTCGACCACAAGATTATAACGATTATCTCAACTGTGGGCAGATTTTTTAAATAGATAAGCAATCTGTCCAATACAAACAATCCAGACTCCTCTTAAACTTCAAAATCAGCCGCTCAGGACTACAGATATCGCATTTTTTTATCCTGATAATCAGCATCCTTAACAGCCCCTCAAAACCCCTCCAATACTGTTCCAATCAGCCGTGCCATTTTTGAACTAATGTCCATATCCTGTAGGCTATTATGCCATTGAATGCTAATTATCACAACGTATGCTACAAGTACAATTTGCCCAAAATGCAAGTTAGCATCCAGCAGTTTCTATGTGCTGGGGACCCTTACTTTACATTTCTTACAATAAACCCAGGGTCCAGGTTCACAATAAGACTCCATGTCAGGGTTGCCAACTCTCACGCATCTGGCGTGTAACACTCACGCTGCCCAAACTATTCTCACGCCACAAACAAGATGAACCGGCAATCGTTTTTGGTTGGTTATTTACAATGTTGAGTTGACAGCTGCTCGAGCTGTCGATCCGCCCCCACCACTCTTAACAACGTGAACAGACAGCAGAGCAGTGGGAGCCGGTTGGTCAATCCCCGACCCGTATTGCGCATGCGCAGATCTGAGATCCAATCGAAATGAAAAGTAAAAGTCTGCTGCTTATTGTTCTACTAACTAGGCCAAAATAGAGTCAAAGAGTATATGAGAGTGAGAGTGTGTTAATTAATATGTGTGGCAGTTTGGAGTAAGTCTGTAGATGTGTGTGTGTGTGTGTGTGTGTGTGTGTGTGTATGTGTGTGTGTGTGTGTGTGTGTGTGTGTGTGTGTGTTTCATGTATAGGCCTCTCACGATAATTCATTTTGTTGGATACATTTCCCCAGAAATGATTGCGATAAACGATAATATTGTCGGCACCCTTGTATGACCATTTTAGACCACTGACATAATGATAATAATATAATAATAGTTCAAGTACATCCTTTCAAACTGCTAGTCACATCCTCATGTAAATGGAAAAGGATCGAGTTATTTTTATTTATCGTACGATAAGTCAATTAATTGCTTATCGCGACAGGCACACGATAAAACAGTGAATGAAACGTTGTGCCCTTTATAGTCTGTGTCCAATATTGTGTATTTGTATATATTTTGTATATCCTATATATATGCTAAGGTCCCGCTGCTGACACGATAGCAGTCATTTAGTGCGCATTTGTGTAATTAAACCCATGATATCAAAATCTCACTCCAGCCAGGTACCCAGAGTTGGCAACCCTGCTCTATGAACTGGCAAATAGACTTCTTAGAGAGGTGGGAGAAGACAGACTTTTTTTGCAAGTCCTAGAAAGGGTTAAAAAGACGTATAATGTTTGTTATGATAAGTTATAGACTAGGTAACACAAGAACGAGGAACTCTTGCACAAGTGGATTTAAAATGTGTGGAAAGTATTAAACACCGACGAACACGAGAAAGAGGAACTTTACAGGGAAAAAACCTTTGTTAAACCTGTGGTGGGATTTCTTGTGTGTGTTTCCTTCCATTTACAGAAACACACCGCCAAGTGTAAAACCACAAACAACAGAACCGGACCACCCTCAGACTCTTTCTGCCGCAGCTTCCTGAGGAAATGCCCGAATGTTTCGAAGGTCTGAGACTGGATGGTTGACTGCTTCCTCACACCATCACTCACAAAAGGAGTTTGAGGCGCTTTCTGCAGTTAACCAGGATTTGTTCTCCAGCCGAGAGATTTCAATGTTGTCAATCCAAGACCTGAGATAATGCTGCAACCTTTATATTTGTTTATCTACGCTCTGTCAATTATCCATCTCACCTAATTGGTAATCTTCCAGCAAGCAAACATGAGTAAGCACGAATAAATCGGGTACGTGTTGGAACTTGCCTTAAATCGAAGTGGTTTTCTTCAGTAGCCTACAAGTAATAGCTTGACATCCAACTCATCCTCGTAAATAAAAAACAGAAAGGAAAATTGGCTCGACTCCAAATATGACATGACTGTTCTATTCAACATTATGAAATAGAAGTACAAGATATGACTGGCTAGCTGCTTCCCTGTTCCTATTGCATGCTAAGATGTTCTTTACCTCCAGCTGTGTGTGCTATACTGACGTGAAGTCATGTGACCGTGCTGTAGTTCCTTTATAGCCCAACATTAGACGCCTTTAGCTTAGTGGTGGTGACCTGAAGTCATGTGACCGTGCTGTAGTTCCTTTATAGCCCTACATTAGCCACCTTTAGCTTAGCGGTCGTGACCTGAAGTCATGTGACCGTGCTGTAGTTCCTTTATAGCCCTACATTAGCCACCTTTAGCTTAGCGGTCGTGACGTGAAGTCATGTGACCGTGCTGTAGTTCCTTTATAGCCCAACATTAGCCACCTTTAGCTTAGCGGTGGTGAGGTGAAGTCATGTTACCGTGCTGTAGTTCCTTTATAGCCCAACATTAGCCACCTTTAGCTTAGCGGTGGTGACGTGAAGTCATGTTACCGTGCTGTAGTTCCTTTATAGCCCAACATTAGCCACCTTTAGCTTAGCGGTGGTGACGTGAAGTCATGTTACCGTGCTGTAGTTCCTTTATAGCCCAACATTAGCCGCCATTTAGCTTAGCAGTGGTGACGTGAAGTCATGTGACCGTGCTGTAGTTCCTTTATAGCCCAACATTAGCCGCCATTTAGCTTAGCGGTGGTGACGTGAAGTCATGTGACCGTGCTGTAGTTCCTTTATAGCCCAGCATTAGCCACCTTTAGCTTAGCGGTCGTGACGTGAAGTCATGTGACCATGCTGTAGTTCCTTTATAGCCCAACATTAGCCACCTTTAGCTGAGCGGTGGTGACGTGAAGTCATGTGACCGTGCTGTAGTTCCTTTATAGCCCAACATTAGCCACCTTTAGCTTAGCGGTGGTGACGTGAAGTCATGTGACCGTGCTGTAGTTCCTTTATAGCCCAACATTAGCCGCCATTTAGCTTAGCAGTGGTGACGTGAAGTCATGTGACCGTGCTGTAGTTCCTTTATAGCCCAACATTAGCCGCCATTTAGCTTAGCGGTGGTGACGTGAAGTCATGTGACCGTGCTGTAGTTCCTTTATAGCCCAGCATTAGCCACCTTTAGCTTAGCAGTGTTGATGTGAAGTCATGTGACCGTGCTGTAGTTCCTTTAGCCCAACATTAGCCGCCATTTAGCTTAGCAGTGTTGATGTGAAGTCATGTGACCGTGCTGTAGTTCCTTTAGCCCAACATTAGCCGCCATTTAGCTTAGCAGTGGTGACGTGAAGTCATGTGACCGTGCTGTAGTTCCTTTATAGCCCAACATTAGCCACCTTTAGCTTAGTGGTGGTGACGTGAAGTCATGTGACCGTGCTGTAGTTCCTTTATAGCCCAACATTAGCCGCCTTTAGCTTAGCGGAGGTAACGTGAAGTCATGTGACCGTGCTGTAGTTCCTTTATAGCCCAACATTAACTGTTTACCTCATAAATGATAAAGTGGTGTTCATGTGGAGATTATCCTGCTGAACAAAACCTGTAAGTATCATAAACATTTGTTTGACACAGAGATTATTTCCTGCAATAATTAAAAATCCAATGGAAAAATCCCATTGGCTTTTTGTGGAGGGAAATCTTGGGATACTAACTTCAGGGTCTTCCTACAAAAACATGTCATTATTGCACTGTATTTAGTGACAGATAAGAGAATGGTATCTTCTATCTTCTGACCTAACTCAGGAAGAACGTAAACTACTCAAAATGCCAAACTAGTGCTTTCAACTCATAGCAGAACCGAGGCTTAAATGTATAGTATTATCTTAATAAAATCACACCTGGCCTGATATCCTTAAAGAGGAGCAGCTAATTCTCTCTTTCTGTCTTCAGCCACTCCTTCACACTGATTTATGGATGTAATGAGTCCTTTGGCAAACCACAGTGTACAACATTAAATCATCAAGCTGCCGGTTTCCTACCACAGAGCCTGAGTAATATGACAGGGATACGAGCAAGTCAGTTTATAGATCTGGAAGTAGAGGAGGATCTCACAGGGGAACAAAACGTGTTTGGGACGAAGACTTGAGAGAATCATGACCGATGACCGGGGCAATTCAAAGACAATAAGTGCCTCGTGGGCAGATGTGGGAAGTAGTGGAGTACAAATACTTCGTTACTGTACTTAAGTATATTTTTCCGGTATCAGTACTTTACTCCGCTACTTATTTTTCTGACTACTTTTTACTTTGACTTCTATGTAACACAAATACCTGTACTTTCTACTTCTTACATGTTGAACTCAAATACCTGTACTTTCTACTTCTTACATGTTGAACTCAAATACCTGTACTTTCTACTTCTTACATGTTGAACTCAAATACCTGTACTTTCTACTTCTTACATGTTGAACTCAAATACCTGTACTTTCTACTTCTTACATGTTGAACTCAAATACCTGTACTTTCTATTTCTTACATGTTGAACTCAAATACCTGTAGTTTCTACTTCTCTCATGTTGAACTCAAATACCTGTACTTTCTACTTCTTACATGTTGAACACAAATACCTGTACTTTCTACTTCTTACATGTTGAACTCAAATACCTGTACTTTCTACTTCTCACATGTTGAACACAAATACCTGTACTTTCTACTTCTTATATTTTGAACCCAAATACCTGTACTTTCTACTTCTCACATGTTGAACTCAAATACCTGTACTTTCTACTTCTCACATTTTGAACTCAAATACCTGTACTTTCTACTTCTTACATGTTGAACCCAAATACCTGTACTTTCTACTTCTTACATTTTGAACTCAAATACCTGTACTTTCTACTTCTTATATTTTGAACCCAAATACCTGTACTTTCTACTTCTCACATGTTGAACTCAAATACCTGTACTTTCTACTTCTTACATGTTGAACTCAAATACCTGTACTTTCTACTTCTCTCATGTTGAACTCAAATACCTGTACTTTCTACTTCTTGCATATTGAACTCAAATACCTGTACTTTCTACTTCTTACATGTTGAACTCAAATACCTGTACTTTCTACTTCTTGCATGTTGAACTCAAATACCTGTACTTTCTACTTCTTACATGTTGAACTCAAATACCTGTACTTTATACTTCTTACATGTTGAACTCAAATACCTGAACTTTCTACTTCTTACATGTTGAACTCAAATACCTGTACTTTCTACCAATGGAAACGTTGTCATGTTGCCGTTGGTCACCATGGAAACATCCATTAGCTAACAATGACATTATTGTTCTATTAATATAAAGGGAGGTCAGGTACTCTTTAAAGCAGCTGCTAGCTATGGGTACTTTTTACTGAAGTACACTTCAAAGCCTCTTTACTTTGACTTGAGTAAAGAAGTTTAGTCAGTGCTTCTACTTTCACCAGAGTACTTTTGAACACGAGTATCTGTACTTCTACTTGAGTAAAGCATGTGTGTACTTTTGCCATCTCTGCTCGTGGGCTAGTCTTCATCCCACATGTGCCATTCAGGCGCTTTCTGTTGTCGACCACAACACTTAAATTCTAACAATACACACATGGCAGCAGGGGCTCTCACCGACTCAGTGGCTGGAGGCAGGATCATCCCAATGAAACCGCAGGTATCCAAACGCAACCAAAAGACCCCGACTCAATCATCTCCCTTTCCCCGTCTTTAAACAAAAACCTTCTGATCCTCAAACCTCATTGAACGCAGCGATGATCTGTTTGTAGTGTTTAAGTGCGGCGTCTCCCTAAAGTTGTCCAGAGAGTCATGAATAAACATGCGACTCACGGGGAGGATATCGGGGGGAAAGGGGGATAATTGGCTTGAATTGATACAAGACACTGGAGCCGCATCCGAAAGAAGATCAGATTTAAGATGGCGTAACCTCGAAGGATAATCATGATAACAGCAACCATGTGTCCGAATAGATTATCTTCTCCAGCTCTCCGTTCACTTTGGACAGCTCATCATAATATACGATCCACGAGGATGAGACTATTCAGAAAGAGGAGGAAACATCAACAATAAAATGTAATCTGATTGCTCTGGGATATGACAGCTCTCGGTGAAAGTGTCCAGATGAGGCGGGGGTTTTTTTTGGAGAGTTTCAGTTATATAAAATGGTGACTGAACGCGATGCCGAAACCTTTTTTTTGTCAAATGATACCTGCATTAGATCATTTTTGTCCCAGATAACTAACGTTTTAGCACCTGTCTTGTTTACTCTTGGTCAGTTTGATGTTTGAAGGACTTTGGATTGGACTGGAACATTTGGGATATTTCTTAGGACTGGAACATTTTGGTTGATAAAGGTATCGATGACAGTTTTGTGGGATGAATAAAATATCTATCCATCCATCTATCTCTCTATCTATCTATCCATCTATCTATCCATCCATCCATCTATCTATCCATCTCTCTATCTCTCTATCTATCCATCCATCCATCCATCCATCTATCTATCTATCTCTCTATCTATCCATCCATCCATCCATCCATCTATCCATCTATCTATCCATCTATCTATCCATCTATCTATCTATCCATCTATCTCTCCATCTATCCATCTATCCATCTATCAATCTCTCTATCTATCTCTCTATCCATCCATCTATCCATCTATCTATCTCTATCCATCCATCTATCTATCTATCCATCTATCTTTATCTCTATCTATCCATCCATCTATCTACCTATCTATCCATCTATCTATCCATCTATCTCTCTATCCATCTATCGATCTCTCTACCTATCTATCCATCCATCTATCCATCTATCTATCCATCTATCTATCCATCTATCGATCTCTCTACCTATCTATCCATCCATCTATCCATCTATCTATCTATATCTCTCTATCCATCTATCTCTCTACCTACCTATCTATCCATCCATCCATCCATCCATCCATCCATCTATATATCCATCTCTCTATCTCTCTATCTTTATCTCTATCTATCCATCCATCTATCTATCCATCTATCTCTCTATCTCTCTATATCTATCCATCCATCTATCTATCCATCCATCTATCTATCCATCTATCTATCTATCTATCTATCTATATCTATCCATCCATCCATCTATCTATCCATCTATCTCTCTATCCATCTATCTTTATCTCTATCTATCCATCCATCTATCTACCTATCTATCCATCTATCTCTCTACCTATCTATCCATCTATCTATCCATCTATCTCTCTATCTCTCTATCCATCTATCTTTATCTCTATCTATCCATCTATCTCTCTATCTATCCATCCATCTATCTCTCTACCTACCTACCTATCTATCTATCTATCTATCTATCCATCCATCTATCTCTCTACCTACCTATCCATCTATCTATCTATCTATCTATCTATCTATCTATGAAGGACCAGTAAAATCAGCCTTAACTGTTATCGATACCTTTATTGCCCCAACATTTTCCAGTCCAATCCATGGACGTTCATCCTTCAAGAATGAACAAAAGATGCTTAAACCTTAAAAATTGTATATTTCTTCTGGATCTGGGACAAAAATAATCTGATGCAGGTTTTGTAACTACGTATTGGGTCATTTTGGAGTACAGGTACCCGGCCGTACTTGAATACGCTGATTTCGCTTTGAAATTCCAACCATTTTAAATATTCGACACTCTTTCAAAAAACCCACAACATCTGGACACCAGAGCAATCAGACCTGCAATAAATCCAATCCAAGAAAAATAAGGCCATACTCAGCAGGAATGGTGGTATACTATTCTCTTTGGACAGCTCATCATAATATACAATCCACGAGGATGAGACTATTCAGAAAGAAAGAAAAAAAGTAATATAATCTGATTACTGTCGGCTGTGCTCTCTGGGAAAGTGTCCAGATGAGGTGGGTTTTTTGAAGAGTTTCGGCTATACTGTATAAAATGAAAATAGGTTATTTCCAAACGACTCGGTACCTGTACTCGATACCCAAATGCCCCAGTACGTAGTAGAGACAACCTTTCAAGACAAATATTACTAGAAAAAAATACTACTTTTAAGGTTCGAGCTCCTTTTTTGTTCAGTCTTGGTCAGTTTTATGGATTAAGGACCGTTAAAAATGGGAATTGGACATTTTGAGCGAAAGGTTTACCCCAATTTTGTGTTTCCAGTCCAATCATAGCCGCAATAGATCCATTCTTTTGCCATATCAAAAGAAAGAAGGTGATTGGCCAACTGCTCAGCAGAACGGTGGTATAATTTCTTCAATCCACGAGGGTGAGACTATTCAGAAAGAGGTGGAAACATCACCAACAAAAAAGTAATATAATCTGATCGCTCTGGGCTCTGACGGCTCTCCGTGAAGGTGTCCAGATTATGTGCTCTTTTGGGAGAGTTTCAGCAGGGGGGTCAAACTCAATTTCATCACGGGCCACATCAGCATTATGGTTGCACTCAAAGGGCAAAGACTGTATATGTATAAAAATACATATATAAATATTTAATATATATAAAATAATGTATTATATTACTTTATTGCCTCTGCATTGGATTATTATCGGATAGGGTAAAAGCTTCATAAATAACTACGTCTGAAAGAAGAAGTCTAGGGCAAATAAGTGCAAGTCTCTTCAGTGAGAATGTCACAAAATTATTTTAAAAGAAAAGCCAAATTCTGAAAAAAAAGTGACAGTTAAATAAATAAAAAAGTGACATTTTGAAAAAAAAGTAACAATAAAAAAAAATGTAATGCAAGATGCATTGTGGGACATGTAGTTTATGGACATCGTGCATCTGTAAATCGGCCTGTAACCGTATAATAAACATACATTCTTTCAGAGCTCTTGCGGGGCCACATGAAATGAAGTCGCGGGCCGGATTTGGCCCCCGGGCCTTGAGTTTGACACCCCTGAGCTATACTGTATAAAATGGTGGAATTTAAAAGCATATGTTTATTGCAAGACAGCCGGGTAACTGTAGTCTGTACCCGAATGACCCAGTACGTAGAGAAAACCTTTTTTTGTTCCAATATTACCTGCATCAGTTATTTTTTTGTCCCAGAAGTATTATTTTTTAATTATTTTTAAGGTTTTAGCACCTTTTCTCTTCAGTCTCGGTCAGTTCTATGGATTAAGGGCCGGTTAAATCAGCCTTAAAAATGGGAATTGGACAATTTAAGCTAAAAGTTTACTCCAAATTGGCCGGGTATCTGTACCCTAGGGTCGGGTAACTGTTATCGATACCTTTATCTACCAGACATGTTCTGTTTCCAGTCCAATCACGCCCACAATAGATCCATTCTGTTCCCATATCCCCACAAAATAAGTTGATTGGTCGATTCTCCGCAGGAATGGGGGTATAATGTCTTCTCTCTAATCACCTTGGACAGCTCATCATAACAATCCACGAGGACGAGACTATGCAAAGAGAGGAGGAAACATCAACCAAAAAAAAGGTAATATATCTGATCGCTCTGGGCTGTGACGGCTCTCAGTGTCAGTGGTATTTTTGGGAGAGTTTCGACTGTAGATGCAAGCGTTCTCATGTAAGGCTCCAGTTACTCCGCCCCGAGGGTCAGGAGCAGGGCTGGAAATAATAAACCCCTTGTGTCGCGGTAGAAAGTTTTACAGTGAAATACCTCACATAACTTCACAGCTCACGGTAACACAGGCACTACTCTGAGGGTCTCCTGGCCGCCATGTGCCGAAACCCGTCACCGTTATAAAGAGTCGCAGAACATGAGACCATTCACAGCAACTGGAGTCCTACAACTGTTTCATACCTGCTGCTTTAAGTTATATATCATCAGAGGGCGACAGGCCGGCGTTCATGTCAGCCAGTCTGGTGATAGGTGTCCTTTTAACCTATTATTGCTACTTTCTTGAAGTAAAAGAAGTCATACAACGACTGCTTATGGAGTTATAGAACTATTTGGTTCGCTTTTGGTCAGGTTGAAGGATAACGGTCTGGTTATGTGAGCATATGGTTTAAATTCAAAGCAAAATCTTTTTCTCCCAATGTTATCAAGGTACCTGTACTCCATACCGTTATGTACCAAATGTACTCGGTACCAAGTAGTATCAGAACGTCTAGTCAAATACACATATATTGAAATAATGACTATTTCGTCGGCTAAAAATATAGACTTTAGAAGTTAGCACTCTATTGGTGTTAATGTCACTATAACGGCCCCTACACACGGCGGCGTGCGTTGCCGCCTCTGCCCATTCACTTTGAATGGGGTGACGTCACGATTCGCCGAACTGCATTGTGGGAGCAAAGCGTAGCTTCTCTCGCGGTGCTCGCTGCAAAAGTAGAGCAATATTCTACTTTTGCCGCCTCGACGGAGGCGTCAGCCAATCAAATCCCTCGTATGAAAATCAGACAGTACAAGCACGAGCCAATCAAACCGCGTGTATGTTGGGAGAGCCAGACCGCAGTTATTTCCCATATGTCAACAAGAGGAGGAGAAAATGATCGTGGCGGTAGGGAATCACCCGGTACTATATGACCAGTCCCTCTTTACATACAGGGGTACAAACCGGAGGAGCAGGCATGGGGGGAGGGGCAGGGACAGTGGGGGAAACTGGTAGGTTTTCGCCTGTTTGGGGAGTTTATATCCAGTGTACTTCGTTTGAATGGACAGCTAGCAAGCATAGACAGTACATTTAGCCAGCATGGATGTAGCATGAATGCTTTGCTTTGTATGTCCGGGGCGGGACATCCATGTGGTTGGTAGTTGGTCGCGTTGACTCCCCAAGCTCAAGACACGCCCACCGCCAAGCGGCAACGCACGCCGCCGTGTGCAGGGGCCGTAAGGGTATTGGTATCATAACTCTTCAAACGATAAGGAGCCCTAATTTCCCAAAGAATCAACCATTGGTGGATTGGGTTGCGTCGACAAGGTAAAACTACAAACAAAAGTATGTGTCAAGTCCAACATTTCTGAATTCTGCCCCACAATTTGTCGTCTTAAACACAAGCCGTCTTCCCACATTTCTTTTCCAGATATACGTACCGTGGTCCTGCATCATTGTGGTCATTAAAAGGTATCGAGTAGAGGTACCATCTGTAATGGGAATATGCGGTCTTCACAGTTCTGACTTTTGAAGAAACGGAGAGCCAGAAAGTCCTATATCTCTGAATTAAACAACGTGGTGTTAAATCCCACGTACAACATTTCAAGGGGGAGAAAAAAATCTCGAGAGCTAGCATGTTTACAACAGTTAGCCGTTAGCTCGTCGGCTATGTCAGTTCACCAATTAATCCTGCAAGTAATAACTAAGTCTTCAAGTTGAATATTTCCCCAAGAAGTGGAAATTCATTTTGCTAGGATACTTTCTAGAGTTACAAACCCTTAACGGAGCGTCCACACTACAGCTTCAAAAATAGCTTGGAGCTGGGCGTGTCTGGAGCTTGGGGATTTTATTCAAGCAACGCGACCAACAACCAATCACATGAATCTCCCGCCCCCGACATACAAAGCAAAAACCCCCGGGGATTGTACGGGAGCAATATATATATGTATATATATAAACTCCCCAAACAGGCGAAAACCTACCAGTTTCCCCCACTGCCTCTGCCACCTCCCTCCATGCTGGTTCCTCCGGTTTGTGTCCCGGTAGGTGAAGAGGGTCTGCTCATACACAACCGGGTGATTCGCTACGGCGATAGTTAGTTTCTCCTCCGACTGTTTTTGAAATATAGAAATGAACGGCGGGATATCTCTCCCAGCTTAGACGCGGTTTGATTGGCTACGGCTTCAGCTGTCAGATTTTGGGAAACGGGATTTGATTGGCTGGCGCTGGCTACTCCGGCGTCTCCGCCGTCAGAAGCTGATCATTGTTCAACTTCTGACGGCGGAGACGGACCGCTCTGCTACCCACAATTCAGTTCGGCGAAAAAAACGAGGCAACGTGACTTCGCCCCATTGAAAGTGAATGGGCAGATTGGAGCAGATTGGAGCTTTCGACGCTGTAGTGTGGACGGGCCGTTAACTGTGCTGTTATTCTAGCATGTACTGTCATCAATTTCAATTAACAACAAAGACAACAATGCGTTTCCACATTTCAAACACGTCGTTGCCCTTTCTGTTGTTCTTAGCACATGTCCATGTTCCACTCTTTAAACAAGTGGTTCACACATAGTTTCATTTATTCTCACAGCCTCGGTAATTTCCTATAACATCAGGGCGCTGTGTTCTTTATTACATTCTGCAGATGCATGCCTGGCGATACACCTCACGCACACACACCAGCATGAAGCAGGCGTGCAGACAAAAGTTCAATAACTCGACTTTCACATCGAGACACATGGTGCGTGTTTCGGTGTGAGCGTAATGTACGTGCGACCCTGTATTCACACTTCATGAGTATGTGTGTGTGGGTGTGTGAGTGTGTGAGCTGGTTGTGTAATCGGTTCCATGTGTCAGCCAATAAAAATACCGAACCCTACAACATGCAGCGATGTACTCCATGCAGCAATGAGTGTATCAGTGCTCCGAGAGCCAGAGACACGAGTTCTGCTGCTTGTGCGCACCAGGTTATTGTCTCGCCTTCAGAAACACGACTTGTGAAAGCCAAATGAAGTGACATAAGAAAGGGCGAGTCGTTGCAACGCTTAACACCCTCCAACCAGAGAGAGAGAGGCACAACAAAGATGATTTTAGAAACATCCGTATCTTTTCCTTATTACGCTGATTGGACCGAGTAAACGTACTTCCCAGTCTTCCAATGTTCCCTCTGTCTCCCTATCATGACACACAAACATGAAACCAGAGAGGCACAAACATTACTGACAATTCACGGCAACATAAGTTTACAGTCGTCCAATGAGGACCAGTAAACTGTCCTTTATACGATAATCGAGCAGATTGATGCAGCACAAGACAGCTTCTCTAATAATACCTTCATCAGATCATTCTTGTACTGATATCTGGGAAAGAATACTAATTTCTTTAGTTTGATACATTACCACGTGACGCAGCTCGTCCCTCTGACAACCAACCGAACACATTCGGTATAAATTCTGATAAAGCTTATAGTTAGGGCTGATTAGATTATGCCCCTAGTTTTGCTGATATAGGCTTAGTTTGTCGGGGGACATCTTACTTCTTCCTTCTCTCTGTCTGTACCCGTGTCCTCTCATGTTCCGATTAACCCAGCTTCCCCAAATGTCTTTCTTTTTGGCGTCTATATACGCTGGGATCCGGAGTCATGGATGATCCTGCGGTCCTGTGTCCTGGATCGCGAGCGCCGGATCTTGAGTCGTGGCTGTGGTCCTGGATCATCGGTCCTGGATGGATATCCTCGTGGATTCATCTTCCTATTATACACACATGCATTTCCAAACATCTGGACTACCTATGTTGCAAATGTATTATCTTTTCAATTTACACACGGCATCTATTGCACGTCTGTCCGTCCTGGGAGAGGGATCCCTCCTCTGCTGCTCTCCCTGAGGTTTCTCCCATGTTCCCTTTAAACTGTGGGTTTTCTCCGGAAGTTTTTCCTTGTACGATGTGAGGGTCTAAGGACAGAGGGTCTAAGGACAGAGGGTCTAAGGACAGAGGGTCTAAGGACAGAGGGTCTGAGGACAGAGGGTCAAAGGACAGAGGATCTGAGGACAGAGGGTCTAAGGACAGAGGGTTTGAGGACAGAGGGTCTGAGGACAGAGGGTCAAAGGACAGAGGGTCTAAGGACAGAGGGTCTAAGGACAGAGGGTCTAAGGACAGAGGGTGTCGTATTGTCATACTGATATTCTGTACACACTGTGAAGACCACTGAGACAAACGTAACATTTGTGATATTGCGCTATATAAATAAACATTGATTGATTGATTGATTACAATATATCTTACTAACACATCTAGAATTGGAGAGAGTTAAAGTGTTATTCAGAAACATTTACAAGCTTACACACAACAAGAATACCCTAAATCTAATCTAAACGTAACTGTTGAATGGTCCAAAAACACGAATCACTTTAGTCTAAATCAGGGGGTCAAACTCACACACACAGCGGGCCAAAATAAAAAAAATGGGTGCTAGTCGAGGGCCGGACTGGTTCAATGTTTATTGCAGAACTTATTGAAATGAACTTATTGCACATATTAAACCTGGAACTAACAAAGCTTCAATTATTGCCTATACAAACAACATTAAATAATCAGCTGCATTCATTTCTCATGGCTCTATCTGCAGCTTCTCCAGAGTCACTTCTGATGAGTACATTTCCCCACAGGCCAACAACAGCTTCAACAAAACTATTCCCCTCAGAGAGAAACAAACATGGCCTGTTGTCGTGAGAGAGAAAGTGCAGAAGGAAGCATCCTTTGAACTCAGGTTGCTGCTCTGAGATGCTAGCTCAGACACTTGGCATCTCATCTTGGGAGCAAGGTCATCAATGTTTGGGCTCAGGCTCTGAGCGGAGCACGTCTGTCCGTCCTGGGAGAGGGATCCCTCCTCTGTTGCTCTCCCTGAGGTTTCTCCCATGTTCCCTTTAAACTGTGGGTTTTCTCTGGAAGTGTTTCCTTGTATGATGTGAGGGTCTAAGGACAGAGGGTCTGAGGACAGAGGGTCTAAGGACAGAGGGTCTGAGGACAGAGGGTCTAAGGACAGAGGGTCTAAGGACAGAGGGTCTGAGGACAGAGGGTCTAAGGACAAAAGGTCTAAGGACAGAGGGTCTAAGGACAGAGGGTCTAAGGACAGAGGGTCTAAGGACAGAGGGTCTGAGGACAGAGGGTCTGAGGACAGAGGGTCTAAGGACAGAGGGTCTAAGGACAGAGGGTGTCGTATTGTCATACTGATATTCTGTACACACTGTGAAGACCACTGAGACAAGTGTAACATTTATGATATTGGGCTATAAATAAACATTGATTGATTGATTGATTGATTCTCCTAAACATGCCGCTCTCTTGAAGCTGCCAGGTCTTCCTGCCTCTGCCTCGCTGTGCTGCGTTCATGTTCCTGCTGCTGTGTTTCATGTGGCTGCTGCTCGCCCTCGAGACTGAAGCTGGTCAGATAACGAACGAGTGTGTGTGTGTGTGTGTGTGTGTGTGTGTGTGTGTGTGTGTGTGTGTGTGTGTGTGTGTCTGTGTGTGTGTGTGTGTGAGAGAGAGAGTGTGATTAAAATAGCCCAATTGCTTTTACAATAAATAAACATTGAATGCGTGTAATTGAATAGTAAAGGGGTTTAACGTTAGTGGCAGGTTGTGTGAGAGAGAATAAATAAATAAGACATCCCAATATTTATTTTTTCCGCATATTTCGCAACTTCCCGCAATTTCACCGCATAAAATCACATGAACCGCATGTTTGATCGCATAATCAAGGATTTTAGCCCGCGTTTTTCTGGAGGGTCTAAATATGGCTACGTTCTACTACTACTACGGTCTGGTAAGAAAACATACGGGTAAAGAGGCCCAACCAAGACCCCGCAATTAGAAACATCCTTATCTGTACCGTGGGCTGAGTAAACAAGCTTCAAAGTGAGGATACATATTTGAAACCCATCCAACACGACTCCCAGTGGGCCAATGTTCCCTCTTTCTTCTTTTTATGTCCGATCCTCATGAAACCAGAGAGGGTCTAACAATACTTTTGGTTTCAGTTAAGTACAGGATCAGTAAAACACAGCCTGCTGGTGTCCCCACAGACGAGCTCGTAATGAAGGGTTGCTGCTCGGCTTTTTTTGGAACCACTACGGAACAATGTACGGCTTATATCTACTTCACAAAAAAAGTGCCTTTAAGCAGAGAGATAGTGAGGCCGATACGGTGTCCATATGCATCACACCGATACAGTTATGAGCTCTTAAATTACAGAACGGCTTCTGGGGAAGTCTTATGGAAAACCACAATAACAATTTTCATTACAGCGAATGATTATGATGTCGTATTAAAATATAGTTTATCTGATTAAATAGAACCGATGTGTTGAGAGGCTCTTAATATTCCCATCAGAACTTGCTTTCACCACAGCATTGGGCAAAAGGGCGCCACATAAATAGATTTAATTAAATAGTGGTCAATTGAAGCTTGCGGTATGTGTGTTTATTACTTTCGCCAAGAAGGTTATGATTCAGTTTTTGTTGTGTTTGACAGCAGGATTACAGAACAACTACAAGCTTGATTTTCATTGAACTTGGCGGCAAAGTGAAGTATAAACAAAACACAAATCCGATTCGAATCACGGGGGAAATACACAAAGTATTTTTCACTTTTCCTTACATTGCAAGATAAGGCATGTCAGAGGTCTACGCTTAAGCCCCCGTCACACTGTCCCGAAATTGACACCCGATGGACACACGAATATGGAATTGTGAATTTCGCACGAAGATGGCCCCGAACCACACACGAAGGCAACATCTACATTACATTTAAGAAATACAACTGCAATGAAAGTACCAAAAACAATGATGTTACAGCACTATGATACTGTACTGATATCTTCAGACTTTGTTCTTTACTTTCTCCGTCTTTATATGTAGAAAATATTACGTTTTCTCCGTCATGTTGTTTCCATAGCAACAACAACTTCCTGTCAACTCGCCTTCAAAATAATATATTATATCCTTTTCAGTTTCACAGAACACAAATTGGGTTATTTACATAATATGTTTACATGATTTTGTTGTGCAATAAAACAACCCGATGGACACACGATAAAGGAAATGTTCAAATTCGGCTGTGATCGTAGCAACATCGAGCCGTTCATGAGGGCATCGTAAGCCATCGTATGACCGCCGGTGGAGTTTCTCAGGCTCCGGCAGCAACTTCGTAAGGCACTCGTGAGGGCATCTTGTCGAATCGTGTCATCTTCGTGTTATCATCGGTGCATTCGCCCTCACTCTGATCGGGGCGAATGCCCGATGGCACCGATGATAACAACATGCCCTCACGATGGCCTTACGAAGGGCAACATTGACACACGAATTCAACACGAAAATGAACCTTCGCGAGGTCCTTCTACTATTTTTTGGCATGCCAAAGATTTTGCCACCGCTCACGAAGTTGCTGCCGGAGCCTGAGAAACTCCACCGGCGGTCATACGATGGCTTAAGATGCCCTCACGAACGGCCCGATGTTGCTACGATCACAGCCGAATTTGAACATTTTCTTTATCGTGTGTCCATCGGGTTGTTTTATTGCACAACAAAATCATGTAAACATATTATGTAAATAACCCAATCTGTGAAACTGAAAAGGATATAATATATTATTTTGAAGGACAGTTGACAGGAAGTTGTTGTTGTTATGGAAACAACATGACGGAGAAAACGTAATATCTTCTACATAAAGACGGAGAAAGTAAAGAACGATGTCTGAAGATATCAGTACAGTATCATAGTACTGTAACATCATTGTTTTGGTACTTTCGTTGCAGTTGTATTTCTTAAATGTAATGTAAATGTTGCCTTCGTGTGGTTCGGGGCCATCTTCGTGCGAAATTCACAATTCCATATTCGTGTGTCCATCGGGTGTCAACTTCGGGACAGTGTGACAGGGGCTTTACCGAGTGCCCATCTACTTTGTATTGTTTAGAGTTTTGAGTAATCTAAAATTATATTACTAATGCCCACAGGAAATTATTTCACTAGGGTCAGAAAAATAAACCTAAAAAAATCTGATAAGATACCCTGAGCCATGCTACACTGAGTGTCTATAAGCATAGCACACAATGAGCGCTATCATATTTCGGTTTACAGTGGATGCTAATCGATGTGCTAACTATCAATTGACTTTTATTTTTACATAACCCTTTTGTTGGAAACGTTGGCCTTACACAAAGGCAATATTAAGGTCATTTTCCATGCGTTGAAATGTCGCTAAATGCTCCGTCTGGTTGCAATTAGCCTTTTAAAATAAGGAAGGTAACATTTTGTGATAGTCATTTCTGGTAAATGCACAACAGCAGAGTTTGATAATACCCAGCAAAATGCATGCATTACACAAGTAAAGTTCACAGTGTACTAAACGGAAGTGAGGTGAGCCACAGCGTATGATTAAGTGAATCTACCCAATATGTCCGTGCCTTTCACCTTATCAGCCGTCTTGTATTTTTCTGCATTTGTCATAGAAAAGCCTTCCTGATAAGAAGTTGGCGCAGCTGCCTTATTTTCTTTGGAAGGTAAAATGCTTTTACAATTGTTAGGTGAATATAAAGTGGAGATTGGCCAGTGTATGCTAAGGTACAGCTATTGAACTGAGACAATGGAGTACTTGTAGGAAGGTATTTTTAACCTCCACGCTAAGTACCCTAAAATCTCTTTGACCTCATTTGCTGCAGACTGTAATCCTTTTGTCTGGCTGATATCTGTGACATTTCCTGAATACATTTCAGATTGACTATTGTATTACTAATCTGCTCCTACCTGTTTGCCGCCTGGCTTCCTTTATAAACAGCTTCAGGCTTTCATTCAGTGCCTAACACCCCGATGGAAGTATTTATACTTCCTGGGAAAAGAGGCAATTAAAGCATTAAAGTGAATGTGGTTTTGGTTTTCTAATAAAACAAAACACAAGAAGTACAGGCCAGGAAATATACGGCAGGATAATCCCGGGGCTTTTCTAACTTGTTTTAGCAAAACCAGTCGTGTAACGTAATACAATGCATTAAGTTAAAAGGTGTAATTAATACGGCAACACGGCCTCAGTTAAAAAAGTACTTCTTCCTACAGGGGGAAATAAATTGGTCCGTAAATACTCCATCAAAAGTCAAAGTAACTTAAAGGTGGGGTAGGTAAGTTTCAGAAACCGGCTCGAGATACACTTTTTGTTATATTCCATGGAATGCTCTTAACATCCCGATAGCAATGAATATCTGAAGTGCTTTGACAACAAATCCATACAAAAATGTCATCTGTAGAAGCCGTGATACTGTAAAAAGTACACCGGCCTACCTGCCTGTCAGCCTTCCATCGGGGCACAAACTTATCTCGTGCCCTCATTGGTCATGTGCGCGTTCGTGTGTGTTGGGGGAGGGGCTAAGGAAGTGGCAGATTTTCTCCGGGTGTGTATTTTCAAATTCGAGCGATCTCGAGCCGGTTTCTCAAACTTACCTACCCCACCTTTAAGTAAAAAAATACAGTATTATCAGCTAAATGAACTTAAAGTAAAATATATGGGATTATTCCCTTCATTTTAAGGATTTACATTGACATTAACTCTGTATACTATATAACCACATATGCTGTAGTACTTGCTGCATGTTCTGTCATTTATATATTTGGCATTTGCAATTCTGGTAAGATGCTAACTGGAGCTTTATTAACTTGTACAATGACATTAAAGTTGAATACAAGTATTATCATTCTTTATATTAAGGATTTACATTGACAAACTATGTATTTTTGTAGATTACGTCACCACATATGCTGTAGTACTAAATGCACATTCTGTAATGTATATAGTTTATAATTTATATTAGTTAGATGAGTTAGGTTAATGTACACTGACAATAAAGTTGAATACAAATCTAGTCTAATTCAGACTGGATTTAGGTTCAGTATTTCAACAATTTAGTATGGCAACAGTTCAAAAAGTAGTTCCTCCTACACAGGAGACAATTGGGCTTTAAATACCCTATTAAAGTCAGAGTGACCTAAGTAAGAATACAGTATTATCAGCCAAATGTTCCTCAAGTAAATTATCTGGAATCGTCCCTGTTTATATTTAAGATATATCATCAAGTATGCTTAAGCACTTGCTGCACTATCTGTATTGTCTATTATGCAATTTGATAAGATGCCAAATACATTTTATTGTCTGTAAGTTGAATCTAATAATATAAAAGTTGATACAGGTCGTTGAAACAGGTTATTATAATCATTACGTGTGGCTTGCAATCTTGCACTAATGTACATTTCCCAAAGATATTGAAGTGACTGTTATTTTGTATATATTGATTGTTGTGCTTTTATGTATTCATGTGTGCATATGTAGAAGTGTGTCGGGAGGCTGTGGCTCAGTGGTATAGTGCACTGAACTTACTGCAGTCAGCATGTCGTTGTGTCCCTGGGACACTTCACCCCAAATTGCTCTTGTGGGGATTGTCCACAGTACTGAGTGTATGTAAGTCGCTTTGGATAAAAGTAGGGGCGCCGCCAGGGATGTTGGGCCCCATGAAAAGATATCACATTGGTTACTTAAACTTTTTTGTTCTTAATGTTCTAAAATAGTTTGGGCCCCTGTCAGTCACGGGCCCTTAGAATCGTCCTAACTGTTCACCCCCTATGGCGCCCCTGCTAACAAGTGACATGTACTGTAATGTGTCTGTTGGTTGTGTATATATAGGATATATATATTTATATTCTGGATTGTGGGAAACGTTATTTCGATCTCTCACAAACTGAAAGATTGACAATAAAGTTGCCTTTGATTTTGACTTATTCAAAAGGACTTCTTCCCTCACTGCCTGAAAACCAAGACAAATACCAAGCCTCAGTCCCGGAAACAGATTTTTCCCGAGCGCTGTCATCCCACAAAGGATCTGTTAATGACTCTCTTCCCGGTGTTAGATGCCCACGCTCCCTGCGTGGAAGTCAAGGGACTCTTCCGAGAATCTGCCCCCGAAAGAGAGAGCTGGTGGGTTGTTGGCCTTGTCAGTAATTGAAGAAACTGGGGCCGGTTACTAATTCTCATGACTCACCCCAACCATACGTCCCTCCCCCGCCCACACTCACCCTCCTTTCCCCCCCAATGTGGGAATGTTCTTTCTTCCATTCTGTCCTCCAAGATGAACTCATCCCCAAAACCGTTGCTTCATGAACAAAACATGCTTTCATAAAGACTCACATCTCACCCCGCTCAACAGCTAATGTGGAAAAATGGAAATGTATTAAAGCCTGTCACGGCCAATGAATTGTAAATGGCTGTCTCTGTGGAAACCCCCAAAGTAAACCTTTCAGGACTGAGGAAAAGTTTTTAAAAATGACCATCATACACAGACTTAACCCAATGTGGTTATGTAACCGACATGGGATCCGTAATGATGTGATCCTTTGACTTGAGTTCAAACATGAACTGGTGTTTTCCACTTCACTAAGCAACCTTATTAGGGAAGAAGGCCTCTTTATCAAGGTTGACCTGGTGGCTTTTTGCGGGTTTATCAGCGAATGAAGGACGCAGAGAGGGTAAAAGGTGGAAGGTTGAATGTGGGAATGTGGAGACGGAGAACAAAACGTCTGAGAAATGGAAACGAAACAAAGCCTTCATAGTTTGTGAAGGAAAAGGTCTGTAATTGTCATTCTTTACACACTGCGATCGACTTAAGTGTTACTTTAAAGCTTGGTTTTCAAGCATTTGAATAGTTGGACATTTTCAGAAATACGCTAATTTGGTTTCTGGATTTGAGTTCGGCGATTAGATTGATACCACTTTTATGTCTGTTAACCAAATATGGATTTACAGCCAGAAGATTATTAGCTTAGCTTAGCACAAATACCAGAAGGAGACATGAGAAGCTCTGAACTCTCTGGTTAAAGGCTTTTAAGAAGCTACCACCAACAGTTAATAACTTAGATTAGCAGAGCTTAGCTTTAGCAAAACAACAAGGAGACATGAGAAACTCTTAACTCTCTGGTTAAAGGCTTTTAAGAAGCTACCACCAACAACTTAGCTTAGCAAAACGACCGGTAACAGTAGAAAACAGCTAGCTTAGTATTGGTTAAAGAGGTTTTAAGATGCTACCATCAACATTTAATAGCTTAGCAGAGCTTAGCTTAGCAAAACAACAAGGAGACATGAGAAGCTCTGAACTCTTTGGTTAAAGGCTTTTAAGAAGCTACCACCAACAGTTAATAACTTAGCTTAGCAGAGCTTAGCTTAGCAAAACAACAAGGAGACACGAGAAGCTCTGAACTCTCTGGTTAAAGGCTTTTAAGAAGCTACCACCAACAACTTAGCTTGGCAAAACGACCAGAAACAGTAGAAAACAGCTCACTTTTTCTGGTTAAAGGCTTTTAAGAAGCTACCACCAACAGTTAATAACTTAGCTTAGCTTAGCAAAACGACCAGTAACAGTAGAAAACAGCTAGCTTGGTATTGGTTAAAGAGGTTTTAAGAAGCTACCATCAACAGTTAATAGCTTAGCAGAGCTTAGCTTAGCAAAACAACAAGGAGACATGAGAAACTCTGAACTCTCTGGTTAAAGGCTTTTAAGAAGCTACCACCAACAGTTAATAGCTTAGCTTAGCTTAGCAAAACGACCAGTAACAGTAAAAAACAGCTAGCTTGGTACTGGTTAACGAGGTTTTAAGATGCTACCACCAACAGTTAATAACTTAGCTTAGCTTAGCTTAGCAAAACAACAACGAGACATGAGAAACTCTGAACTTTCTGGTTAAAGGCTTTTAAGAAAATATCACCAACAACTTAGCTTGGCAAAACGACCAGAAACAGTAGAAACAGCTCACTTTTTCTGGTTAAAGGCTTTTAAGAAGCTACCACCAACAGTTAATAACTTAGCTTAGCTTAGCAAAACGATCAGTAACAGTAGAAAACAGCTAGCTTGGTATTGGTTAAAGAGGTTTTAAGAAGCTACCATCAACAATTAATAACTTAGCTTAGCTTAGCTTAGCAAAACGATCAGTAACAGTAGAAAACAGCTAGCTTGGTATTGGTTAAAGAGGTTTTAAGAAGCTACCATCAACAATTAATAACTTAGCTTAGCTTAGCTTAGCAAAACGATCAGTAACAGTAGAAAACAGCTAGCTTGGTATTGGTTAAAGAGGTTTTAAGAAGCTACCATCAACAATTAATAACTTAGCTTAGCTTAGCTTAGCTTAGCAAAACGATCAGTAACAGTAGAAAAAAGCTAGCTTGGTATTGGTTAAAGAGGTTTTAAGATGCTACCATCTAAAACAAATACATGACTGGATGTGCCGTAATTTCTTACAGCTCAACACACAAAAAAAACGAAGTAATTGTTTTTGGAACCAAAGAAGAAAGAATTAAAGTCTCTGCACACCTGGAATCACTATTACTCGAACCGAAAAGTCAAGCAAGAAACTTAGGTATAATTTTAGACTCTGACCTCAATTTTAACAGCCACATCAGGGCAGTCAACAGATCAGCCTACTACCATCTTAAAAATATCTCACGTATTAAAGACCTTATGTCGAAGCAAGATAAAAACTTGTCCATGTATTTGTTTTTAGCAAGCTTGACTACTGCAACAGCATCTTCACAGGCCTCACAAAAAAATCACTCCGTAAACTCCAACTAATTCAAAATGCTGCTGCCAGAGTGTTAACCCAGACAAAGAAAACAGATCACATCACTCCAGTGCTGAGATCGCTGCATTGGCTTCCAGTTCAGTGGGAGAATTGACTCTAAGATTTTAATGTACACACACTGTATAAAGCACTAAACGGGCTAGGACCCAAATATATCAAGGACCTCCTTCAGTGGTACGAACCCAGCAGACCCCTTAGGTCTTCAGGCCAGCTCACTGTTCCATGTGTGAGATCAGAGCGTGGGAAAGCAGCCTTCTGCATCTATGCTCCTGATGCATGGAACAAACTCCCAGAACATTTGGGAATGGCTAGCACTTCAGAAACATTTAACTCAGGTCTAAAAACATTTCTTTTTAATATGGCTTTTCAAATTTAAATGTTCTAATTTTCGAACTGTTAAACATGGTTTTCTTGCTTTTAATTAATTATTTTGTGTGTTTTGTATTTCTTCTCAATGTATTGTGTTTTCTCTGTTTGATCCTGTAAAGCGCTTTCAACTGCCTCGCCTCGCCTCGCCTCGCCTCGCCTCGCCTCGCCTCGCATCAACAGTTAATAACTTAGATTAGCAGAGCTTAGCTTAGCAAAACAACAAGGAGACATGAGAAACTCTGAACTCTCTGGTTAAAGGCTTTTAAGAATATACCATGTTAACTTTGTCCACACTATATGGTTAATGCGCAGACCTGAAAACGTGCAAAGTAACTCTGCCTGTACAAGAAAATATCTGGCAAAAAGTGTTTGTTTTTTTAACTCAGTTTTAAGTATAAGATTTAAAGTGGTAATTGGATAAGGGTTGGTTGGTGAACTCAGTGTAGTCCTGTTTTCAGTCTGTAAACTATGCTAATCAGCTGCTGGCTGTGGCATCATATTTAGCAAATACAGATTTGATAGTGGTAGCAAGTTCCCACAATATCCAACCATTCCTTTGACGGACAGATGGTATTGATCTTTGCATGATTTCCAAACCATAAAAGTGTGTCCTTTAAAGAAAGTAAATATCCTGCAGGCCTAACAAAGAGTGACCACAAACAAAAACAAGTCTGTGTATCAGCCGTGAATGTGGCTAAAGCAATTATGTAAAAATTCAAATTATAGCAGGGTTGGTTTTTGACTAATGATGTACAGTACTTGGTGCCAAAAATGCTAAACGAGCTATCTTCCTTAATTAACAAACACAAAGCTGATTTCCTCTATCGACGAGCCAAGAGAGCTTGGTGGTCAACCAAAAACACCGCTCTGCAAAAATACCGGGATTCGATTTCAAAGATGCCGTCGTGGATTCTGACAAACACAGATGCAAGTGAGCTAAGAAGTAATCACGAACAAGGAGAAAAGAATGACTAAACAACCATTGATCTGCAGTATGGAAAGTGCTGGAGCCTGAGAGTGGGAACTGGAGAGAGGGAATTAGGATGTTTGTGTTTGCGTATAGACACAACTGACATCCACATATGCTGGGTTTAAAGACTAATCAAAATGGACCCAAATAGCCGCCTCTTCCTGTGTTTATTTGTACCAGAAAATCTCCACTGATTCCGGCCGACAAAGCTTTTTCCGCCTCGTGACTCTTGTTTTGAAAAATATCGACTTCTGAGCAGATTCCTCTTTTCTTTGTTTGAGTCTAGAGGGTATGAGTTTTACTGCAGAGGCTCTGGCTATTTGGCTTCGACACAAGCAACAACTTCAAGAGTGTAAAAACACGAGGCCCGGATCAGAGCAGAAACATGTTAGCTCTGGCGAAAGACATTTTACGAACCACAGACCAAATACTTAGAGCATTTTGAATGTAGATTTCAAGATCTGAAGAAATACTCAGATCTTGGACTTGAGAAAAAGTATGAATTTTTATGTTAATATAAATATACTTTTAAATACTTTTTATTGTCTGTTTATTGTATGTTGAACTGTATGGAACAAGCTGTAATACTCTGCACTGAACACGAATTCAGCCTGGCTGTGTGGTCATTAAAGATTCTAATCTAATCTAATATTTTAATTTTCGTATCTCATATTTAAAATGTTTTTTACCTTTTATGTGCATATAAATATATTTATATATTTTGTAAATGTGTTACATTTCTAATAAGTAATATTGTTTTTACTTTTATTGCATAATTTTACTTAAGCTTTGTTTGTTTATAATTTAATAATGTATTGTTTATGTCCACCTAATATCAATTCAGACACCATGACACAGTTCCATCAGATTAATGATAAAAACCTAGAGGACATTATTCAACTTCTGAAATCCTCCTACTGCTGCCTTGATATTATTCCAACAGGATTTTTCAAAGATATGTTGCCCTGCATGGCCTCAGATCTACTTCATATCGTAAACAAATCTCTTCACTTTACTTTTACTTACTCAGGTACTTTTCCACAGACCCTGAAAACTGCAGTCATTAAACCGCTCTTAAAAAAGCATAATCTAGATGCTTCAGTAATGAACAATTACAGGCCCATATCAAACCTCCCATTTCTAGGTAAAATCATTGAAAAAGTTGTTTTTCAACAGTTGAGTAATTTCTCGCATTTAAATAACTGTTTCGATGTGTTCCAGTCAGGCTTTCGTGCAAACCACAGCACTGAGACTGCTCTTGCAAAGGTCTTCAAGGACATCCACTTAAACACAGACAGTGGCAGAACTTCAGTGTTAGTATTATTAGATCTCAGTGCTGCGTTTGACACTGTTGACCACAGCATATTACTAGACCGACTGGAAAACTGGGTGGGACTTTCGGAAACAGTTCTAAATTGGTTTGAATCCTACTTAAAGGATAGAAACAACTTTGTTTCTATAGGTAAATACACATCTGAGTTGACAAATATGACATGTGGGGTTCCTCAAGGCTCCATCTTGGGGCCTCTTCTCTTTAACATCTACATGCTACCACTGGCTCAGATAATGAAGAACAACAACATAAGTTACCATAGCTATGCAGATGACACACACATTTACATAACAATTTCACCAGGAGACTATGCTCCAATTCAAACACTGAGTAAGTGCATTGAACAAATCAATGACTGGATGTGTCAGAACTTTCTCCAATTAAACAAAGATAAAACTGAGGTAATGGTTTTTGGAGCCAAGGCAGAACGTTTAAAAGTTAGCGCTGAGCTTCAGTCTGCAATGTTCAAACCAACAGATAAAGCCAGAAATCTAGGTGTAGTCATGGACTCCGACCTGAGTTCCAACAGTCACATTAAAACAGTTACTAAATCAGCCTACTATCACCGAAAGAATATATCTAGGATTAAAAGACTAATGTCACAGCAGGATCTGGAGACACGTGTCCATGCCTTTATCTTCAGTAGACTGGACTACTGCAATGTTGTCTTCACAGGTCTCACTAAAAAATCTATTAGAAAACTGCAGCTGATTCAGAATGCCGCTGCTCGAGTCCTCGCTGACACTAAGAAAGTGGATCACATCACTCCTGCTCTGAAGTCTTCACTCTGGCTTCCTGTGTGTCAAAGAATAGATTTCAAAATACAGCTGCTGGTTTATAAAGCACTGAATGGTTTAGGCCCAGAATACATTTCTGACCTCCTGGGGACACGTCTTTATGTATAAAAGACATCACAAAGTGCATTTTGCATGATAGGTCCCCTTTAAGTTCTTACTATATATAATGTTTTAATTTATTTTATTATTATTTTATTCTAAATGGAGCAACAAAAACCCAAGTAGTTTCATTCTGATTAATTTTACAAGCGTTAAAAAACTGTCTCTGCTTGCATGAACACAATTAAATAAGTAATATTATATTTTAACTGTACTATGAATTATTTTATTGACCTGTACTTAAATCATGTTTTTTATTTCTTTGTGTGATAGAGATTATGCAATGTTTTTAGGTTTTGTTGATTGTTATGTACCTGGAAATTAGCTATTAGCTCAAATCGGGCATAATTCATCTCTTCTCTTTTCTGAGATGAATGTATTTGTATTTGGTCCTTGTTTAAATAAATACATAATAATGAGAAACAGCAGAAATGGCCGAACCTGTTTTGTTTTGTTGTAATGATATGAATCTGAATGTTTTTACTTTGTGAACAACGGAGAGAAGTGCCATTCACACAAAGCATGAGGCAGGTACAGTCGTCCAGCGTGACAGAAATACCGCATGCAGTCTGGAAGCGATGGAAAAGAAACAGGTCCAACATTACCGTGTGTTCTTCCCATTTCCCCCTAGCAGCTCAGCCCGAGGAACAGCTGCACTTGAAACAGAAACAGAGCGTCAGAAAAGCAACAAAAGGCCGGCTATTTCCAGGATTCCCATAAATCTCTGAGAGCCACAAAAGCACTGGACATCGGAGTTTCTGGGGTTTGGTGCAGCATTTTTGTTTTGATTACCGTGGATACACACTCTCTAACACAGAAACAAAATGCATGACCTTCACGGTTAAAACTCAACGCTTTGCAAATGAGAAATAACTGGTGTAGATAATAATACTGATGCATATCAGTATGTAGTGTCTCTACTTTAAAGAGTCCTCTCCTGCTGATGTCCAGGTGTATATCAGTATGTAGTGTCTCTACTTTAAAGAGTCCTCTCCTGCTGATGTTCAGGTGTATATCAGTATGTAGTGTCTCTACTTTAAAGAGTCCTCTCCTGCTGATGTTCAGGTGTATATCAGTATGTAGTGTCTCTACTTTAAAGAGTCCTCTCCTGCTGATGTTCAGGTGTATATCAGTATGTAGTGTCTCTACTTTAAAGAGTCCTCTCCTGCTGATGTTCAGGTGTATATCAGTATGTAGTGTCTCTACTTTAAAGAGTCCTCTCCTGCTGATGTTCAGGTGTATATCAGTATGTAGTGTCTCTACTTTAAAGAGTCCTCTCCTGCTGATGTTCAGGTGTATATCAGTATGTAGTGTCTCTACTTTAAAGAGTCCTCTCCTGCTGATGTTCAGGTGCATATCAGTATGTAGTGTCTCTACTTTAAAGAGTCCTCTCCTGCTGATGTTCAGGTGTACATCAGTATGTAGTGTATCTACTTTAAAGAGTCCTCTCCTGCTGATGTCAGGTGTATATCAGTATGTAGTGTCTCTACTTTAAAGAGTCCTCTCCTGCTGATGTTCAGGTGTATATCAGTATGTAGTGTCTCTACTTTAAAGAGTCCTCTCCTGCTGATGTTCAGGTGTATATCAGTATGTAGTGTCTCTACTTTAAAGAGTCCTCTCCTGCTGATGTTCAGGTGCATATCAGTATGTAGTGTCTCTACTTTAAAGAGTCCTCTCCTGCTGATGTTCAGGTGTACATCAGTATGTAGTGTATCTACTTTAAAGAGTCCTCTCCTGCTGATGACCAGGTGTATATCAGTATGTAGTGTCTCTACTTTAAAGAGTCCTCTCCTGCTGATGTTCAGGTGTATATCAGTATGTAGTGTCTCTACTTTAAAGAGTCCTCTCCTTTCATCCACACACACTGGGTTTAGAGGTGTTACCTGAGCCCGTCTGAAGCAGAGTCACACCTTGAAATGAGATTCTCACCTGGAGACACACAGCTCTCCGGTCCTGCTATCTCACGGGAACAATAGACAGACCTTTATAATTCAAACTATCACATGTTAATGCGTTTTAGAAATAGAGTCAGGGTCTGCTTTGAGTCAGTGGTGTAATGTCATTAAGTACATTTGCACTTATTACACGTATTTAAGTACAACGTCAAGGTAATTTAAGTGTTTTTTATGCTGCTTTTATACATTTCAGAAGCCAGCGTTGTACTTTCTCCTCCCTTTTTACAGAGCTACATGAGTACTTTTAAGTATATGTTGATGCCTATACTTTTGTACTTTTACTTAGATTTGAATGCAGGACTTTCACTTGTAACAGTCTTTTTTAACTTCCGTATCGCTCCTCTTACTAAAGTAGTGAAGAGTTCTTTACAGTGTAGTATTAAGCAACTAAAGGATCTAAATGCTGCAGGTTTATTTACTCCAGCGTCTCATTCGTCACTGACAGTAAAGCTGAAGCGGGCGATCCCGACAAAAGCAAGACTGACTGGACTTCCTTTCTGAAGGAGCACTGCCGTCACGGGGAAATCTCCAGAACAGACAGAAAGACCACACACACACACACACACACACACACACACACACACACACACGCACACACACACACACACGCACACACACGGTAAGACAGCTGGGAGGGTCTCTGTGTTGTGGCCTGAGGGAGTGTGTGAGGAAACTAAAAGACAGAGGCGGGTCCTGCTGTCAGATCTTTGTGTGTTAACTAACGTAGGCGTCCCACAGGGAGCCTGTCCCAGCAGGGGGTCAACTGCCATGAGAGGAGAAGTGCAGCATGGGTATTTCTTGGGTGAGCTTGTGTTTAAAAAAAAATCTAAATCTTAAAAACTGTTTTTTCCACATTGTAAAATAAAAACAGAAAGTAGTACTTGTTACATTTACTTAAGTAAAAGTAGAAATACATAGGCCGTAAAAGTACAAAAGTATTGGCATCAACATACACTCAATAAACCAAAAGAAAAAGTACTTGCAGATGTGGGAGAAGTACTCAGATCTTGTACTTGAGTAAAGTAGAAGTACTCAGATCTTGTACTTGAGTAAAAGTAGAAGTACTCAGATCTTGAGTAAAAGTAGAAGTAGTCAGGTTTTGTACTTGAGTAAAAGTAGAAGTACTCAGATCTTGTACTTGAGTAAAGTAGAAGTACTCAGATCTTGAGTAAAGTAGAAGTACTCAGATCTTGTTCTTGAGTAAAAGTAGAAGTACCAGAGTGTAGGAATACTCTGTTACAGTAAAAGTCTCATTCAAAATGTTCCTCAAGTGAAAGTAGAAAGTATTCTCATCTAAATATAGTAAAGACAGTGAAAGTAGTCGTTGTGCAGATTGGTCCATTTCAGAATAATATATATGATATGTTTTATAATGATTGATCATGAAAGTGTTCTCAGAGCTGGTGAAGGTGCAGCTAGTCTGAAGTACTTTGTAGACTGCAGGGTAGCTGGTGAAGGTGCAGCTAGTCTGAAGTACTTTGTAGACTGCAGGGTAGCTGGTGGAGGAGCAGCTAGTCTGAAGTACTTTGTAGACTGCAGGGTAGCTGGTGGAGGTGCAGCTAGTCTGAAGTACTTTGTAGACTGCAGGGTAGCTGGTGGAGGTGCAGCTAGTCTGAAGTACTTTGTAGACTGCAGGGTAGCTGGTGGAGGTGCAGCTAGTCTGAAGTACTTTGTAGACTGCAGGGTAGCTGGTGGAGGTGCAGCTAGTCTGAAGTACTTTGTAGACTGCAGGGTAGCTGGTGGAGGTGCAGCTAGTCTGAAGTACTTTGTAGACTGCAGGGTAGCTGGTGGAGGTGCAGCTAGTCTGAAGTACTTTGTAGACTGCAGGGTAGCTGGTGGAGGAGCAGCTAGTCTGAAGTACTTTGTAGACTGCAGGGTAGCTGGTGGAGGTGCAGCTAGTCTGAAGTACTTTGTAGACTGCAGGGTAGCTGGTGGAGGAGCAGCTAGTCTGAAGTACTTTGTAGACTGCAGGGTAGCTGGTGGAGGTGCAGCTAGTCTGAAGTACTTTGTAGACTGCAGGGTAGCTGGTGGATTTACTCCAGGTGGAACTAAAGTCTGATTCAACACTTGATTAGATTTCACATCCTTCATCCACATCTGAGAAGTAACTAAAGGTATTAAATACATGTAGTGGAGTAAGAGTACAAAGCAGCATAGAATGGGACCTGAAAATCGTACTCACTTGAGCAAACCTACTTTACATCTCTGAGTACTTGTTATATACAATTACAATATTGGCTTCCAGTAGCGTTACATGGAAATACTACCTCAGTATAATACTTGAGTAAATGTACTTCAAAACATTCCTCCGCGGTTAGCAGCTGTGGTGGGAGGAGCTAAAATAGGGTTTCAAAACAAGCCTGCAGACCACCAGCAGAGCTCTGGATGAAATGGCGTGTGGGCATTTCATCAGTGGAAGTGAGTCAGAAGTGAATTGTGTGCGTGAGTCAGATGTTAATTGTGTTCGTGAGTCAGAAGTGAATTGTGTGCGTGAGTCAGATGTTAATTGTGTGCGTGAGTCAGATGTTAATTGTGTGCGTGAGGGGCACTTGAACGTCACGTCTGTGTGTTAATTCCTCACGGTGACTTCATCCATGTTTTCTCTGAAGGATATCCCTCTCCTCTCGAGGCACAATGAGGCAGCTTCCTGTTTAGAGAAAGGCACTCTCTACCTGACGTAACTTCCCCCATGCTCTGCAGGTTTCGGGCGATGTGACCTTGGTGGAAGTGCGCACTCGTTTGTGTTGGTTGGGTTTTCCATTTAATGGAAATTCCATGAGTCCTATTTTGGAAGTTTCTTGAGTTTTATTAAATGTATCTTTAAGACATTAAAACAGAGACGTGAAATGCAATCTAAGAGACGTTCACATATATAGAGCCAATTGCTGATAGATGGGAGTTGGTTTTATTGCCACACTGGAGAGGAACATTCCCGTAGAGAAGTACTCAACCACAACAAGTGAAAAGATCAGAAGGTTTTTTGACTGTTTTGCTTGAAAACTGTAAGAAATGGTTGATTATCCAGGGAGTCAAACTCAATGTCATCTCGGGCCACATTCGCATTTTGGTTGCACTCAAAGGGCCGGTTGTAACTTTAAGACTATATAAAAATACGTATATAAATATTTAACATACATAAAATAATGTATTATATTACATTATTGGCTCTTCATTGGATTATTATCGGATAGGGTAATACCTTCATAATTAACTGCGTCTGAAAGCAGAAGTCTGGGGCAAATCATTGGAAGTCTCTTCAGTGAGAACGTCACAAAATGAATTAAAAAGAAAAGCCACATTCTGAGAAAAAAGTCAAATTTGAGATGCATTGTGGGACATGGAGTTTATGGGCAACGTGCGTCCGTAAAGTAGCATGTAACCGTATGATAAACACATCATATATCTTTTGCAAGCTCTTGTGGGGCCACATAAAATGAAGTCGCGGGCCGGATTTGGCCCCCGGGCCTTGAGTTTGACACCCCCCACAATTTGGTTGTTTTCCTTTTTTTCCGCCAATTTTCTGGAAATGTGTGTTAATGTAAGGCAAAAACTTGACGTTAGAAAAGCTGCAAATCCCCACAATTGAACAAATCTGCAACATGTTTGGTGGGTTAGCAAGAAAAATGACCTGGGGTGTCAAACTCAAGGCCCGGGGGCCAAATCCGGCCCGCGACTTCACTTTCATGCGGCCCCACAAGAGCTTGCAAAGAATATAATATGTTTGTTATACGGTTACATGGCGATTTACGGAAGCACGTTGCCCATAAACTACATGTCCCACAATGCATCTCAAATGTGACTTTTTGTTCAAAATGTAACTTTTTTTTTGCTTTTATTTTAAAATCATTTTGTGACATGCTCACTGAAGAGACTTGCAATTATTTGCCCCTAGACTTCCGCTTTCAGACGTAGTTAATTATGAAGTTATTACCCTTTCCGATAATAATCCAATGCAGAGGCAATAATGTAATATAATGCATTATTTTATATATATTAAATGTTTATATCTGTATTTTGATATAGTCTTAAAGTTACAACCGGCCCTTTGAGTGCAGCCATAATGCGAATGTGGCCCGTGATGAAATTGAGTTTGACCCCCCTGAGTTAAATGATCATGTAAAAGTAGTTATCTGGGGCGGTGGTGGCGAAGGGGAATTAGCTTGGCAACTAGGATGGGTCAGATGCAGAGAAACCATGTCCCCACAGGGATTAATGAAAGTCCATCTTGTCTTATCTGAAGCTCGGCAGGGAGAGGCATTCTGGATTTGATGATAAGGTTGGGCTGGGATCTCTCCAGCTGTGTTTGCTAATGAGAAGGTGAATGAAGTTAAAAGGGGATTTAAACAATTAGTAATCTTAATTTGTTTAGCACTTTCCACAGCAAAGATACAAAGCACGAAGAGGAAGTCAGGCAGTAACTCAATCCAAGATTCCCTCACAGTCCCATAACACATGTACTCGGATCAGATAACGTGTGGATTACTCGCAGCTTTACAAGATTGTCAAACGCTTACAATAGTATACGGGTTAGGAGCTGAAACGCTTCCAACACATTGTACGTGATAAAGGGGCGGGACATCTAAGTTGTTGACCAATCACAACAGAGCCGGCCAGCTAACCAATCAGAGCAGACTGGGCTCTGGTTTCAAACGGAGGGTGAAAAGAGGTGCTGCAGCAAAGTAGAGACACTACATACTGATATACACCTGAACATCAGCTGGAGAGGACTCTTTAAAGTAGAGACACTACATACTGATATACACCTGAACATCAGCAGGAGAGGACTCTTTAACGTAGAGACACTACATACTGATATACACCGAACATCAGCAGGAGAGGACTCTTTAAAGTAGAGACACTACATACTGATATACACCTGAACATCAGCAGGAGAGGACTCTTTAAAGTAGAGACACTACATACTGATATACACCTGAACATCAGCAGGAGAGGACTCTTTAAAGTAGAGACACTACATACTGATATACACCTGAAGATCAGCAGGAGAGGACTCTTTAAAGTAGAGACACTACACACTGATATACACCTGAACATCAGCAGGAGAGGACTCTTTAAAGTAGAGACACTACACACTGATATACACCTGAAGATCAGCAGGAGAGGACTCTTTAAAGTAGAGACACTACATACTGATATACACCTGCACATCAGCAGGAGAGGACTCTTTAAAGTAGAGACACTACATACTGATATACACCTGAAAACGATGAGAATAGGGCCCCTTTAAGTTAAACATATCTGATTGGTTGTAATGCATTTGATAATCCAAAAGGCCTAACAGTTAACTAGTAATTGTAAGGTGAAGCTGCTCACCCAACATTCCTCCGCCTGATTATATCTCCCCATTCAGTTTGCCCTCAGGTACAGAATCAGAGGCTCGTCGTTGCACACTTCCCTTCCTGATGCTCTGGACGTGTAATTATAGCTGCAGATCATCACAGTCGCTTGTCAGGTTTCTCAGATTCTCCCACGGTGCAGAACGGGGAAACGTCATGTTCAGAAAAAAACTCCAAACTGGAAAAACCACACGTTCATGTCAGCGTGGAAAAGTAGCGGTTTCTGAGGCAGGTGCAGCCGGATCGGCTTGGTCTGTAATCATCTTTCTGCTCACACATTACAAAATACAGTTCGTTGGGGCTTTCATGCCGTTTATAGATATTCCCCTCCCTACTCCATGTTCGTGAGACATAACAACTCTGTGGACGGAATCCTTCAGGCAGAAAAGTTAAATCACCCGGTCGTAAATTATTAAAATGACATTCTTGCATTTCAAGCAATTCTTTTCACTTTAGAAGTTTAACAGCTGCACTCAAGATGTTTCCTACTTAACCAAAAGTGAATTGTCATTATGTGCAAACGGTGGAAGAAGTACTCAGACTTATACTTAAACTCAAAATGCATCAAAATCTTACTTTGTGCAAAAGCATTGGCATCAAAATATACTTAAAGTACTCAAATGCAAATTCGCCCATCTCAGAGTGTATGAAATGACTCCATTCTGATTATAAATGAATTAAAGTGTTATCACAGCTGATAGAGGTGCTAATTGTAATAACTTTATGAACAGCTGTTGATATCTTAACCTAAATGTCAATATTGATTTAATCCGAGTGAGTCAACAGCTGTCAGATCAAGTAGCGGAGTTGTTTCTACTTTTACTTGAGTAATGATATCTGTCTTCCACCTCTCTTCACATCTCACTTTCTTTCTACCTGTTCCGTTGCATAACAAAACATAAACACGTAATCTGTCATCGAGCTGTAATCCGTCTTGAGGGCAAATCAGAGAGAAGGGTCATGAAGGAGGAGGAGAGGAGGAGGAGGAGGAGGAGGAGGAGGAGGAGGGGAGGAGGAGGAGGAGGAGGAGAGGCGTTGAAGGCCAACCGCACGGAGGACCAACCCACTGCATGTCGAGTCCTGCCTGCCTGCCTGCTCTGTTCCCACATCACCCCAGAGCCGCTGCCTGACACAACTGCTGCTGCTGCTGCTGGATATTCCCCACTCTACAGGTGCGTGGGGGAACGGATTTAAAGTTGACCTTTCTGACCATTTGGACGGTTTGTGCGTAAAGACGCGTAACATGGGTCCGTGACGTTATTGGACGCGAGTGGTCTTTTTTTATTCTTTGGGTATCGATATTGCTTACGGTTATGATGACTATCGTTTTTTAAACTGTATGCATGACAACTAAAGTTGCCCGAGGCAGTGTCCTCTTTCTGTTGGTGCGTGGAGAAGTACATTCAAAGGTACGGTTGTTGGATAGGATGCGTAAAGACGCGAGAAATTGGTTCTGTGTATGCCAGTGCTCATTCTTAACTATTACGTCATGTACTACTGGGTTTCACGCATGTACAGGCGCGTGGGAAAGCAGTTTTACATGTTACGATCATTGGATAAGATGCGTAAAGTGGGCTCGTGCTGCTCTGAAATGTATAATGACTTACTGTTAGCAACTGGTCCTTTTGGAACAGCGTGCGTGTTTCCTAAATCCGTGTCCTCTCTGCTTCTCCTGGATCTGTACGCATTAACAGGTGTGTGAAGAAGCGTTACGAAAGTTACGGTTTTAACATTTTGGATGTGGATGCGTGAAGATGCGTGGAATTTGAATGATGGTGACTTTACCTTAAGCAAATGGTCATTTTGTATTTCCTACCGTATCGATAAAGCTGATGGTTTTGACAACGCCAGTCAAAGTCGCGTGAGCCCGTGTCCTCTCTCCGCTGCTGCTGCTGGGTTCACAAGTGATATTGTTTGGATTAGATGCGTAACGACGAGTCCAATGGATCCGTGTTGCTCTGACATGTAACTTGTTTTTAACGGTGTGCCCAGTTCTCCCTCTTTGGTGCAACTTCTGGATATTAACGTGTTTACAGGCGTGGGGCCTGGAGTGTTTTAAAAGTCACGTTGTTGCCATTGTTGTCGGATAAATGCGTGAAGATGGATGTGTTGCTCTGAAAACATTCAAAGTGACATGTAGTCAGTGACAACTGGCTGGTCCTTCTAACTCTTGTGGTATCTATCTCATGCGGTTTTTTCATATAAGATTCATATACATGTGCTTCCAGTTCCTGTTTGAATGTCTATTCAACTAACTGGAAGCATTTATTAATCCTTTATTTTGTTTATAAAACTGTAATAATCGTACAGTAAAAGCAGACAGGAAACTGACAGGTCATGAAAATAATCATTACTAAGTGTTATATGTTCTGTTAGTATTCTGACTCGTGTTCTAAATTAATCCAATAATGAATTTCCAGTCATTGTAAGAGATCGTGTTTATGTGGAGTCTTCCTCACTGACTTTCCTCTCCTTTTGTTCACTGCAGGTTGGCTCTCATCGCCCCCTAGTGGCCGAAATTGAGACTTTGGGAGGAAAATTCCCAAAACCACAGGAAATCCTCTCTGACTGCATCAAAGGAACATACCAGAGAAATATGCACAACCAGAGGACTTCATGACCGCTTTTCTGTGGATCTAACCGTCAAAAATCTGTCAAATCCTTGTGGAAATAACAAAAAATGGCGACCGAGTCTTTCCATGCCGCCTACGCTGCCGTAGCCCCGTCTGCCAACCCGATGTCGCCCTCCACCGGAAACCTGCTTCGGATGTTCCGCTCATATCAAAGTAACGCCGTCATCTTGAAGCACTACAACTTCACGGGGAAACTCGAGGGCAGATACAAGGAGGGACTCAAACCCGAGGCCATCGCTTTCCTGCTCGTCTGCGTGCTCATCGTCATCGAAAACGCCATCGTGCTCCTGGCCATTTGGAAGAACAAGAAGTTCCACGTGCCCATGTACTACCTACTGGGCAGCCTGACCCTCTCCGACCTGCTGGCGGGCTTCACGTACATGGTGAACATTGTAATGTCCGGCGCCAAGACTTTGAACATGACGCCGGTGCTGTGGTTCCTCAGAGAAGGCGGGGTTTTCATCATGTTGGCGGCGTCCGTCATCAGCCTGCTCGCCATCGCCATCGAGCGCCACGTGACGATGGTGCGAATGAAGCCGTATCAGGGCGACAAACAAGGGCGGATGTTCGCTCTGATCGCTGCCAGTTGGGTGTTGTCCATTTTCCTCGGAGTGCTTCCCGTTCTGGGGTGGAACTGCATGGGTTTGTTGGACCAGTGCTCCACGGTTCTCCCGCTCTACGCCAAAAGCTACATCCTGTTCTGCATCACCGTCTTCAGCGCCATCCTCATGTCCATCGTGGTGCTTTACGTGCGTATCTTCCGCATCGTGAAGTGCAACACGCAGCGTCTCGCCTCGGCACCGCAGCGAAAAGGCCTCTACCGAAAATCCCAGAAGTACATGGCGCTCCTGAAGACCGTCACCATCGTGTTGGGAGTCTTCATCATCTGTTGGCTGCCGCTCTTCATCCTCCTACTGTTGGACTTCTGCTGCCCGGCGAAAAGCTGCGATGTGCTCTTCAAGGCGGACTACTTTCTGGGTATCGCCATGTTAAACTCCCTGCTGAACCCCATCATCTACACGCTCACGAGCAAGGATATGAGGCGGGCGATTCTGAGGCTGCTGTGCCGACCTTGTCTGATGACGAAGGACGGGCAGTTGAAGAAGATCGCGATGCCCTTCCTGGAGTGCAGCACCAGCAAAACAGACGGTGTTTCCCATCGGCTGGAAGGACTGGAGACGACGGTGTCTTCTGGGAACTGTACGCCCTCGACTATCAAAGCGATTTACCCCAGGATGTCCAAAACATGACACACGGGACTCTTGGAGAAAGCACTCGGACTAAAACGTGGTCGCTAAACCTGAGCTGTGCTTCGTGTTGGACTGGAGTTTACATGTCCTGTTGCACTCTGCCGGACTTTTTGGTATTAAAACCTCATGGACAGAATGAGCTCGATGCAACAGGAGTCCATATTGGGAGAAAGACAGTTGCCATGCCTTAAGAGGAGGAGGCAAACTAGCATTACACTTGTCTTTAAGACACTAAAAACACGGCCAGTATTCGTGAGAGCATCTTCCGTCTGGCCGTTTCCTTTCATCAGTGTTTGCTTTCCTCGTGAAAAGGACGTTAAGGGCAGATGTTGTAGATACATACAGGGATTGTCATGATATCATCTCACAGTTGAAACATGAATTCATTTGGGTGGTTTGTTCGCAAGTGATCTGGAGATTCCTTGATATTGGTGCAACACTGTGTTGGGAGGTCGCCATGACAACGGCAACACTGAAAAATGAAAAATATGGAGCTTTTTTGGGCAGTTTTACTTGAAAAATGACTGAAATTGTTATTTATTAAATTAAGAAAACAGTTTATCGGTGAATCCTTTGAACAAACGCTCCAGAAAAGTGGTAATCTAATGTTGGCAGATAGAGAAATAATGGATTTGGTGGTAATATCGAATATCCAATAGACAGCATGTCATCTCAATGGAGATGGATGTTTTCTTTTGGGCCAACTTTCTAAGAAATCCATGATATTTGAGCAAGATTTGGTCGAAAACTGGCCTTAAAAAAAGCAGCCAATCACAACAGAAATCACCATCTTTGTCCGATTTAATTGAAAAATGACTGAAATTATAAATTGATTTTAATTCATTCACAGCATTTGTGTTGGTGGCTTTTCCTTTCCAATGTTTAAGGAAATCCCATCAAATGTGTCTTACATATGGATTTGAGGACAACAACACATTCATTTTCATAATTAAACCACATTTTCTGGTAGATTTACTTGAAAAATGACTGAAATTATCCATTAAACGAGTTATCAATACATCATTTCATGCTAATGCTAATCTTTGGCTATGACTTACATCTCGTGTTTGAATGAAGACAGTGTGCAGTCGTTTCACATTAACCCATTTAATTACGCTGATAAACCGAAGCTCAAAGTGTGCCCTATCTCGTCGCCCCATGATACATGTAATGACATGTTGTTACAGCAGCATCCACACCCAGACATCTGCAGCCAAGCCCATGTAATGTCTGCCATGTGAGACTTTTGGGTCATTCGCCCCGATGATCAGAGGCTCTTTTCGCCCGGAGAGGCCCTGAACGCGTCATACTGGGCTTTGGAGGTCCCGGCTTCAACACATGTCGTGACACATGCGAGTGACTCAAAGCAATAAACCCCGACAGCGGAGGTTTGTTGACGCCTTCTCGGCTGCAACTTCCCATCTATGTGCTTAATTATGGAGAAAGGTTGCTCTACTTGTTGGAGAAGGTTCAATGTTTCTCGCGTTAAAATAGCAGATATCATCTGTGTGGCTTCTGTGGCGAATTCATGTTGTGGTTATAGTGACATAGAAAAATAAATGTATTGCTTTGCCAACTGTGTTATTGTACATACATGTAAAGAGAAAATCTATTTACTTTGTTTTGTATACTTTGTAAATATCTATAGTCCTTTTTTTTGTATTGTGAAAAACCTGACTTAAGTTATGATGTCACTTTTTATATGTGCACTGAATAAAAACATGTGAATGACGTTTACCTCGGTGTGTGTGTGTGTGTGTGTGGGTGTGTGTGTGTGTGTGTTTATGGTAGAGTTAACTGGTAGAGTTTCTGTTTTCTCACAAACACAACATGCAGCTTCCTGTTTCTCACCGTGAGTCAAAACTAGAAAAGACAAATATACATGAGGAGGTGGGTGGGGGTCTTCGGATCAACAATATTGAATGTATGCAGGTTGGTTTAGGTCAAAGTGACAAGTGACCTGTAATGTCATTTAAATACAGCAAACAAAGCATTTGTATTACTGAGGTAAACAAAGAAAGTTAATGTCCTCAGCAAAATGTATTTAAAGTATTAAATGACCAAAAAATAAGAAATAGTAATACAGAAAAAATATATATTGTAAATAATAATAATAAAAAATGGGCTAATTAAACTAATTTCTATGCAAAAATCTTAATTACTAAAGCTTTCAAATAAATTAAGTGAAGTAGAAAGTTCAAGATGTCTCTTTAAAATAACAGCAAGTTAATCCCCAGTGATAAACGTGTCATTTATATTATTAAACATTTTAAACACGATTATGATCCAGTGCAGATTAAATGATAGATGAACAGAGCGAGGATCAGGCATGACTAACAGAGCCCCGCGCCCCCGCTCACCACTTGTTAACCACTTGCTAAGAAGTGCGATGAAGCGGCAGAGACGAGATGCCGCTCTGTTTACCGTCAGGAAACCACACGCTGCGCCCGGGCGTGATGGAGCGAGGCGAGTGGCGCGATCTACCCTCCTCGCGACCGCACGCTGCGCCCAGCCGTGATGGAGCGAGGCGAGTGGCGCTATCTACCCTCCTCGCGACCGCGCACTGCATCCTGTGGCGTCGATTCCTCTAAACTGCTGATGAAATGCGCCACAGCTGAAATACTGAGCATAATGACAATAACTTCGCCTTTCAGGGGACCCAAGGTCGCTTCACATAAAACACAAACAACAAATGAAGAAGAAGAATATCCTACTTTGTGTTAGCTGTACTTTAGCCCTCTGTTACGTGTGTGTGTGTGTGTGTGTGTGTGTGTGTGTGTGTATGTATGTGTGTGTCTTTGTGTGTGTCTTTCGGTGCGTGTGTCTGTGTATACAGACTTTTTGCACTACTTTTTATTTTGTATTGTATCATATGTTTCATTGTTGGAGGAGCTCAGGTCAGAAGAATGTCATTGCCTTTCTGCACTGCAGCTTTGAGCATGACGATTATTTTCCTGTGAGCTATTTGGACACCAGTCAATCAATCAATGTTAATTTATATAGCCGAATATCACACATGTTACATTTGTCTCAGTGGACAATACGGCACCCTCTGTCCTTAGACCCTCACATCGTACAAGGAAACACTTCCAGAAAAGGGAAAAACACAGTTTAAAGGGGAACATGGGAGAACCCAGAGGTCTCAGGGGGAGATATCTAGTTTTGAGGAGTGTTCAAGTTGTCTTCAGTTTGAGATGTACATTGGCCAGTCAGCGCTGCCCTTTTACCCCACTGTCAGGGAACCCCTCCAATAGTGTTTTCTTTGTCAGACAGTTCACAGATCTTTATCTTCACGGTCAACTTCTAGGTTTCCCTCTTTCATCTGCTATTTTGAGATGTGTGCGTGCGTCTTTCTTTGTGTGTGTGAAAATATACGGTCAACTTGTATATTTTCCCTCTTTTATCTGCTATTTTTAGATGTATATATTGTATAATTTCTACTATTTGAATGTCTAATTATGTGCAGTACTTTGTTTTATATGCTGCTGCAACGGAAGAGATATCCCAATGTGGGCTGAATAAAGTATTTCTTATACAATATGTGTTATAAAGGCTGATGAACAAGCTGCTTGACTTACCGTCGGTTGTTCCGTTGGGAGCATGTCGGTGTTTCCCCGTTAAGTCCTTTTGGGAGAAGGAAGCAGCGAATAGAATATGTCAAAGCTTGAATTGGATAGCAGGTGTTCAAATGTTTTTGGACCACGAGATGAACAACTGTAGTTAGCATGAACGCTATGACCAAATATTATAGCTTCTTGTATACGAGAAAGTGTTAGTGTTAATACGTTTTAAGGTGAGTTTTGAAGCTCGTACATACGAGCTTCAAAACTCACCTTAAAAGGTATTAACACTTTCTCGTGCACATAATTCAGTCATACTTGCTTTTCGATTTATTTCTGTATGTTCTTTAATATTTAAATTGTATTTCACTGGGATAACTTGTAATTCTTGTAACAGGGTATCTGCATGAATCCTGATGTCAAATGTAAGACCTTTGTTAAGACCCTTTCCACACATTTTAAGACCTCATCGCCACTTGGAGTTCTAACCGGTTACCATGGCGACACACTTTACCTCACATTCACTATATACACACAGTATTAATTGTCCTTCCTCCTTATCTTCCAACCATTTGGACGCAGACTTGCATTTCCCCATAACGATGTTGCTTAGCAACCGGCTCAGATGACGTCAGACCCAACGGGATGCCATCAATAAACTACACAGAATCACACTACACACCTACGCCATGACTACATTCAGGCAGACTGTAGAACACAACCTCTTTGGACACTTCATATACTTATTGAAGACAAGCTACAAAATGTGCAAATGTATTATCTTTTCAATTTACACACGGCATCCATCGCACGTCTGTCCGTCCTGGGAGAGGGATCCCTCCTCTGCTGCTCTCCCTGAGGTTTCTCCATGTTCCCTTTCAACTGGGTTTTCTCTGGAAGTGTTTCCTTGTACGATGTGAGGGTCTAAGGACAGAGGGTCTAGGACAGAGGGTCTAAGGACAGAGGGTCTAAGGACAGAGGGTGTCGTATTGTCATACTGATATTCTGTACACACTGTGAAGACCACTGAGACAAGTGTAACATTTGTGATATTGGGCTATATAAATAAACATTGATTGAAAATGTAAAACCTTGAGAGATTATACTTTTTAATAGCCTTAAAGGTGGGGCAGGTCATTTTGGAGAAACCAGCTAGAATTTGAAAATACACAGCCGGAAAAAATCTGCCACTTCCTCACAGAGCCCCTCCTCCAACACACGCGCACGCGCACATGACCAATGAGAGCACGAGATAAATTTGTGCACCACAGATGACATTATTGTATGGATTTGTTGTCAAAGCACTTCAGATATTCATCGCTATCTGGACGTTAAGAGCATTCCATGGAATATAACAAAGTGTATCTCGAGCCGGTTTCTCAAACTTACCTACCCCACCTTTAATTTTCGCTAAATTGATTTATCAACTTTGAATACTTTTTAAGACCCCGCGGACACCCCGGTTAAATGCACCATTGTGATTCCTTATTTTATTAATAGATTCTGTAAGGAGGTGCATTTGTAGATTTCCTTTGCTGGAAACAATACAAACGCCTATTATTCACCTTTTCTTAAGCCCCCATCAGCACTTCTCTCTTGGTCTGCAATGGGTACAAAGTATATCTAAAACACATAAAAGCAGCTTCTCTTTGGAGAAATAAAGGCAAATTAATACCATACCAATAGTCCTCTAGCGCCCTCTAGTGTTCAACTCATCCCCGTCTAACACTATAAAACATGATGTATCCATGTCAAGGCCAGTTCTACTGATCATTGTTGAGGTATAGATTTACACAAACTCACATTGGTTTCTCAAACAGCATCTCTGTATAGTATGTGGATTCACTCTGTCCTACACGCCTTGTTGGAGAGAAGGCTGAGTGAGTGTGTGAGAGGAGCTCCACGGATTGGTCCATTTGGTCGTTGTTGTGACCAGGAAGAAAAACATTTTGAAAAAGAAAAACCTCCAACAAGGCGTTCTGGGGCAGCATCGTCTCACTTCTCATCTCCTCGCTCCTCGCTCCTCGCTCCTCGCTCTCGGGCTCGGCCTCACCGGAAGCTGATTTGTCTGCGCCATCTTGAGTCGCGTCCCAGTGGCCTTATTTGTGCCGGAGGACCGAGGAACGACCAGACCGTCCTCCGGTGAAATCCTCAGACGCTCGCCCCGCCCCCTTACTGCGTATCGCTCACTGATTGGACGATGCAGCGCAGGCACTGATCTGGCTGCTGTCAGACGATCAGCTGTGCGGCGTCATCACAAACGGGCTCCGGAGGAAACGACTTCCCGTTGCTCTTAAAACTCATGTCCCTGCTTCTCGTGTTTCCTTGCGTCTCCTTGCTTCCCTGGTGGGAGGGACTAGTCGCAGGGAAACGATGCAAGTGAAGGACGCAAGGAATCCATTTAACCGAAGTGAGACGCAGCTAGAGACAGGTCTTCTCTGTGTTAGCTGTACTCGCTACAGGGTGCACTTTGAGGGGGTGTGGCTGCAGACGTTCACATGCAGAACAACCCTCAACACAAGGGGACGGGTGATGACCGGAGAAGCACGACATGAGACCTTTAAAAGGCAGTTAAAGAATAGCTACTGATGTGAAAGAGTGAGATATTTAATGTTCATGAAACGTAGTGGAGAAATGAGAAGACAGACAACACAGAGCACGCAGTTCCTCTCAGCTACCACTCGGTGCTGACGAAGCTCCACAGCTGGTCGCTCACGTCGCACGGAGATAATGAACACTTGTCCATGTTGATCGGAGTCGCCAGGTCGGGTCCGTAGTGAACTGCAAGAGGAGAAGACGAGAACGGAAATGTCACTCAAGCTCCCTCCGATCTCAAGAGCTCTTACGGAAATCCTATATTTAAAAATCTACGCAGATATGCTGTGAACTTTGCTCTGATTGATATTTCTCCTTAGAGGCCACCGTATGAATCCTGACGGCACACAGATGTTGTTTTGGATTCATTACTAACCTGCAAGAGGAACGTATATGAACTCGCACCAATGTGTCACATTCAAATCCCTGCCTTTCCCCCTTTCGCAAAATCTCTTAAAGAAGGCAGTATTCAAAATGGCAAATCAAGGCTTTTCAAAATGTACTACGCTCCGTGTATAAATATACATCCTGATGGGGGCGTCGCCACATCACCGGGGATTCATTGGGACAAGAGGAAGCTGACCGTACCTCCTTTTAAGACGTTGGGGGGCGTTTCGTACTCCCACTTGATCTTCGTTATCAGGTAGTACACCTGGGACACAAATCTGTAGAGGGACATGACATGAAAATACTTTATGTAACTTATCGTGGAATTACTTTTGCGTATAAAATATCAGAAACGACGGCAAAGAGAAAGTCTTCAAACGTCTTGTTATGTTCCACCAGTACATCTTTGTGCATGGTTTTTACAAAGATACACATTTACAAAGATCTTACAATCCAAACATGTATTTCTTAACAGTAACTACATCATTTTATTTTTGTATCATTTCTAGCCAAACCCTTGCGCTGTGTTCGAACGCTGTGACCGGCCGCGGGTCACGGTTGATCTCAGTCCAAAGTAATGACTATCATCCAGCATTGTTTTAACTACATCATCACGAGGGATGGGTACCGGGCCTGAATTATTAAAGAGCGTGGTGCCGTTAAGCTCCGACGCTATCGGTCTTTTTATCGGTACTGGAGACATGTACAAAATATATGTCGTGTATTATTGCTACACAAACATTATATTGCAGTTTTAGTTTCGCCGACTCCGTTTCTAATTTCAAAAAGACTGCAAAATGCATCGATGATTATAACACACACACACACACACACACACACACACACACACACACACACACACACACACACACACACACACACACACACACACACACACACACACACACACACACACACACACACACACACACACACACACACACACACACACACACACACACACACACACACACACACACACACACACACACACACACACACACACACACACACACACACACACACACACACACACACACACACACACACACACACACACACACACACACACACACCAAAAGCGCTCCACGTCCAGACGGAGGAATGCACCGGGTTCCTCTCTCTCTAGCAGCTCTGTAGCCCCCCCTCCCCCCCGTAACGTTTCCACGTCAGGTGTTCTGCATGCGAGCAGCAACACACGGAGTTAACTCCATGACACAAACATGGGTTCATGATTAGAGGAAACTGAGTTATTTAGTTTGTCAAAGTTTCAGCTATTCTGTTTCCAGTTCTGTCTTCAGGTTATTTAATACGATGTGTTAAATCGTTGTTTCTTTTGAAAAAGCAATGTTAGTTTTCTTCACAATCTGTTTAGTTAGTTTAATTTTTATTTTTTTTAAAAGAACCGATAAGAGTTCCGTTAAAAGACCGGACCGATAAGCGGCATCGATAAAAGTAGTAGTACCGCTAAAACCTTAACGATACCCATCCCGAGTCATAACCGTACAGTCCCGTCTAAAGTCAAAGATGGATCTTGATTGGGCCACATGCGACCCCGAGTGACCCACAACACGCTGCAGGGTCTCCCCGGACCCCAACACCAAATTATACACTGGTTGTTATGGGAACTTCAGACTTGGCCAAAAATGAGTTTGGTCGTGTTTCTGTAGCGGCTGTGGGGGACATCACGAGGCCTCGTTCCGATACCAAAGACTAGAGCGTAGTTATCATATCATCTGAACTTAAACGGGTCGCCCGAACACAACGTGGGGGTTACACAAGTTCGGATTCATGTTTTTAGAGTGTGTGGCTATTCCCAATCATTCTGCTATAATCGTTAGATAAACAGAAATTATAATTAGAAATAAAAACATGGACATGAAATAGTTTCATTGTAGCTCAAAAATATATATTTTACCTTTGAGAAATATTGCTCTGACTGCGATCCATAAAGTCGCTTTAGCAAATTCAATCAAACATACACAGCACCCGTTACAGCTGAATCTGCGGGACTCACACAGCTGAGGGGATGATCTCCGTGGTGTCTTCGTCCACTTCACTGCGGAGAACGTCCAGCTCGTGTTCATCGACTCTCAGACTCTCCAACTCCCGCTGCAGAAATCTGGAGGAAAGTTAAGGACTCTAACAAAGACAGCATTACAAAGGACACTGGAAACTGTTCTGGCTCAGTATTAAAAAAGAACAACAAGGAACAAGATGTTGTGTTGGGAACATCCTGAGTGTCCTCCTCCAGCATGAGAGTAGCATGCTAACAAAGGTATCAACTGGAGCTGTGAACGTGACAGGATGTGTGATGACCTAGACGAGCATCAGGACTGCTTGAGGCATGTGATAGCTATGTGGTTAACATGATGACTCAGCCTCTATGGAGAGAGACATCAAGCATGCTCATTTCTGACGTGGAGCTAATCTGAAGTAAACATTGATACTGCTTTCTGTTCCTCCATCTTGTGACTGTGTGACTCCCTCTCTTGATATCAGCGTGTGAAGGACACTGCTCAGGAACTAGCTGATGCTCTGTATGTGATGACTCCTTCCGTTCTGGAGAGGATCACAGACACATGGATCCTGAGGTTGAAGCTCAAGCCGGGGACGAGGGATTATTAACATTTTAAGTATTCCGAAAAATAAATAATTTTGAGAAAAAAGTAATACTTTTTAGAGAAAGTGCGAATTTTGAGAAAAAAAGTCAGGATTTTTAGATTTTGAGAAAAAGTGCGGATTTGGAGAAAAAGTCTGAATATTGAGAACATCGACTCCTTCCATTCTTGAGAGGATCACAGATACACGGATCCTGAGGTTGAAGCTCAAGCCGGGGACCCGTGATATTTTCCACGTCGTTTCTGAAAGGATACTGCAGCTCAGAGTCGGTCATCTGGCTCTTGGCGCTGCTCTTCCTCAGCTGGTCCTCCAGAGTCTGAAGCTCCTCCTCCCTGCGGTTCTTCTCCTCCTCCAGGTCCAGCAGCCCCTGACCGGCAGCCTCCTCCGCCTGAGACACGTCTGGGAGGGGCGGCAACAAAGACCACGTTTAGGATGAAGATCAGAGGGACGGGTGGAGTATTGCTCCGTACCTCTGAAAAGCTCACATGTAGTGAAATATGGCCCACAAATTAACTCACAACTGAACTTATGAGGCCATATACGTCCTCAGTGAGCGGCCCCAGCCCTTCGTATAGGTTTCCGTATGTGGCCCTCAGTGAAAAACGTTTGGACTGTTGACTGCATGACATGTGACTTGGTAGACGCTTTTCCATACTCAGTACTGTGGGCAATCCCCATTGGGGCAATTTGGGTGACGACATGCTGACTGCAGTGGGGCTCGAACTTGCTATCGAACTCCATCACACTATCCACTGAGCCACAGCCTCCTTGCACTTTTTCTATCCCATTTTATGTGTATTACTTGCACTATTGTATCCGTGTTATCGTGTTGCTCTGTTGGAGGAGCCTGTGACCTAAGGTTTTCATTGATATATCTACACTGTGGCCGTTTCTCAATCTCGGGGATACTGGCTTCCAAGCCAATATTTCAAGGATGCTACGTCATCGAGTGCCAGCGAAGGACTGTTCCAATCTCCAGCATACTTGGAATTCCACCGAGGCCGCGTCCTTGGTTTGGGGGAATGTTCGAGTCTGCACATGGGTAGACTTTGCGTCCTTAAAATCCCCACAATGCTTTGCGCACGGACCAATTTCAAAAACGCTTGCGGAGAATGGCTGAACCGACGCAGCACACATTTAATGTAAGTATAGTGGCGTAGAACACGTGTTGGTAAATATGTTACTTTGTTATCACAAAAATGTGTTCCGTGAAAGTAAAGCAAGTTCATAATTAGATAGACATCGTGAGGTATTTATTTTCGGTAGAGTTTATGTTGAAACCGTTAGAGAGAGTGGCACACTTGTGAGCCGTTCCATTCTTCTTCGTTTTCCGAAGCCGTGGCTTGGAAGCATACTTGCTTCGTTTTTGAAGGAAGTGACTTGGAAGTACGCGACTACCAAGCCAGCATCCTCGAGATTGAGAAACAGCCTGAAGCTATGTACACATCGTGGGGGAAGCTTCTGCGTCGCGATCCAGGAGGAGTCACCGACTCAAAGGAGACACGGGGAGAGCTGGAGCTCTGATGTCAAACACTGACGGGTTTATTCGGAGCTTCGGCCGACGGGCGAGGATTCACAAAACAAGTCCAAGAGTCAGAGGCTCTGACTTCACGGTAGAGTTGCCACGTGTATTCTGAAGAGCTCTACCCCCGAGCCGTGTATCTAGAGCCCTGTGTCTAGAGCCCTGTGTCTAGAGCCCTGTGTCTAGAGCCCTGTGTCTAGCTAGTTCAGAGAGAATCATCAACATGCTGCAGAACAAGATGAATGATAACACCTCTATCGGCCGACGCCATCAGGCCGGCGCAGGAGACAGAACCTTGAGAGCAGCAGCAAGGCTACAGGTGCGTGTGCTCAGTCAGGACAGAACCGATCAATTGGGTCAAAGTTATGGACCCAACACACATGACACTGAAAGCCTTGCATCTTGAAACCAACTCGCGGTGACTTGCCTTTTAGAATCTGCGTCACCAGCCTCTTGGTCTCCATGTGTTTGTCGAACAGAGCCTGGTGTGCCTCCTTCACTTGGATCAGTTTCACGGGCTGGCTGCTGTTGATGAAGGACACCAGAACGTCCCCCGTCTCCTCCAGATCCTGGAACTTATGACTCTGAGCCATCGTGGGGACAACGCTTCCTGGAAAACACAGCGGAAAAGACGGCGATTAGTCATCGAGGCTGGCTAATCAGGAGGCGTGTGGCGCAGTGGATAGAGCCTTGGTGTTGGGATCAGGGGGTCCCAGGTTCAAACCCCACTGCAGTCAGCATGTTGTGTCCCTGAGCGTCCAACAAGTGACATGTAATCATCAACAACAACAATAAAACAAATCAAACATGATAAGCAATCCCCAGCGATGGAAGAATTATTCAGATACAAAGTTATTTCAGAAGGAGAGGAAATACAGTGGTGTAGTAATACCACATATCAACTAATATAACAACAGCATAATGTTCTGTTGTAGTTGGAAAGTCTGGTGACAAGGATGTATATAATGAAAAATAAATATATCAGTACATTTCAATGAATGAATAACATGTTCTGTAACTTTAACACTACATTGTAGGAAAAGTGTGTTGACTTCTATAGATGCAGTTATATAGCTACAGCGTGGTCGTTGACAATGCAAATATATAGTATTCTTAAGAGTCCTACAATGCAACACAAAAGTAAAAGAGAAAAGGAATCAAGTAAGTTGCAGGACTAACACAAATATGTAACAGCATGTACAAATACATACATTGTCGCGGCCTTAAGGCAAATTAAGTAACGTTAGAACAATACATGAAATATTTCTGTTGTGACACGAAGAGAAAACCCTGAAATACCAACCATTTACCACCAAACTGGACTTAAACTCATTTTATTTAATGTAGATTACTTTCCAAACACTGACCCTTTAGCTGACATGCTAATGTAACGGAAGCAACATCAAAAAGGTACACAACGTGTCTGAAAGCCTCAAACTCTCGCTGTTTACAACGGATGTTCCAACGGATAGCTAAACTATGATTTAATGACACAGACACGCAACATAACGCTACAATATTATCATCGACTGTTTCACTAACGTTTTTATACCAATGTTTAAGGAAAATGTGAGCTATTTATTGTTAAAATAAAGCAGAAAACTTACCGTTTGTTCCAGAGATTCAAACTGACAGTGAGCGCGCCTCTTCTGCTGCTGATTCTTCTTCGTTGGTTATTGGGCGGAAATACAGCAGCTTTTGACGTGCACAGCGCCCTCTGCGGTACAACAGGAGTTATTAAATACTCACTGAAAACAGGTGGGAGAAGTACTTGTACTTGAGTAAAAGTAGAAGTACTCAGATCTTGTACTTGAGTAAAAGTAGAAGTACTCAGTCTTGTACTTGAGTAAAGTAGAAGTACTCAGATCTTGTACTTGAGTGAAAGTAGAAGTACTCAGATCTTGTACTTGAGTGAAAGTAGAAGTACTCAGATCTTGTACTTGAGTAAAAGTAGAAGTACTCAGATCTTGTACTTGAGTAAAAGTAGAAGCACTCAGATCTTGTACTTGAGTAAAAGTAGAAGTACTCCGATCTTGTACTTAGTGAAAGTAGAAGTACCAGAGTGTAGGAATACTCTGTTACAGTAAAAGTATTCAAAATGTTCCTCAAGTGAAAGTAGAAAGTATTCTCATCTAAATATAGTAAAGACAGTGAAAGTAGTCGTTGTGCAGATTGGTCCATTTCAGAATAATATATATGATATGTTTTATAATGATTGATCATGAAAGTGTTCTCAAAGCTGGTGGAGGAGCAGCTAGTCTGAAGTACTTTGTAGACTGCAGGGTAGCTGGTGGAGGTGCAGCTAGTCTGAAGTACTTTGTAGACTGCAGGGTAGCTGGTGAAGGTGCAGCTAGTCTGAAGTACTTTGTAGACTGCAGGGTAGCTGGTGAAGGTGCAGCTAGTCTGAAGTACTTTGTAGACTGCAGGGTAGCTGGTGAAGGTGCAGCTAGTCTGAAGTACTTTGTAGACTGCAGGGTAGCTGGTGGAGGAGCAGCTAGTCTGAAGTACTTTGTAGACTGCAGGGTAGCTGGTGGAGGTGCAGCTAGTCTGAAGTACTTTGTAGACTGCAGGGTAGCTGGTGGAGGTGCAGCTAGTCTGAAGTACTTTGTAGACTGCAGGGTAGCTGGTGGAGGTGCAGCTAGTCTGAAGTACTTTGTAGACTGCAGGGTAGCTGGTGGAGGTGCAGCTAGTCTGAAGTACTTTGTAGACTGCAGGGTAGCTGGTGGATTTCACTCCAGGTGGAACTAAAGTCTGATTCAACACTTGGTTAGATTTCACATCATTCATCTGAGAAGTAACTAAAGGTATTAAATACATGTAGTGGAGGGAAAGTACACCATGTACCTCTGACTTGTAGTGAAGTTGAAGCACAAAATGGAAATACTGAAGTACAAGTACCTAAAAAATGTACTTGATGTAAATCTACTTGGTTAACTCCACTGCTTTGAAAAAGGCACCATGATTATTCAGTCAGTTTTAGCACAAAACCTCAAGGACTTTTATACCTGAAGGGTTTAACATTCATCTCCTTTACACATCATAGAGGTATAAAAGTGGAAAGCTTCCGTCCACCTGGTTCAAAGCCCGTAGAAGTACAGATGAAGGACCACACATCTGCTTTAATCAGCTATAAGAAGACACAACAGCCAGGGAGTTGTTGGCAAAAAGATACGTGAAAGAAAATTGAAATGTTGAATGTTTATTAGTTCACGCAAGAGTAATAGATGATGGATAAGATTAACGGAAGTATAAACAAATCAACATATTCAAAGTCTCATATCTTTTCAAACCAAGTTATGTCATTTCCAGAAACAAAATGTCACCGTTATCGGCAGGTATCTAAACACAATGCAGCGAGAGGAATCACTGTCAATGGTTTGTTTAACTGCAAGCCTAAACAAACGGTTCAGTAAAAATTCGAAATATGTCGTCGTTATTTAAAGATTCGTACATTTTGAGGGTGTGAAATGTCTTCAACGCCGAGAGCACGAGACTGTACTGCTGGGATATTTCTAAGATGGCGTCTCACTCCTTGTCCATCTCCTCCTGGTCTGAAGAACAGTTCCAATCACGTTATCCACACATTGTAATCTTAACTGCAAGCCTAAACAAACGGTTCAGTAAAAATTCGAAATATGTCGTCGTTATTTAAAGATTCGGACATTTTGAGGGTGTGAAATGTCTTCAACGCCGAGAGCACGAGACTGTACTGCTGGGATATTTCTAAGATGGCGTCTCACTCCTTGTTTTTCTGCTTGTCCATCTTCTCCTGGTCTTTGCGTCTCTGCCGGCCGAGCTGTCTGAAGAACAGTCTCTTGGGGTTCAGGCCGTACGCCTTCAGTCTCTGTTGGCTGAACTCTCGTCCTCCGATCCTCACCCCGGCTAATCCTCCCGATGAGGGGCGCCGTCCTGCGGAGGATTTCAGCTTCGCCTTTGGCCATTTTGTCCTCTCGGTCCTGTCCCTCACCGCCACAGGTTTCTCTGCAACGGCGACTTCACTCTCCTCGTCCTGCTTCATCTTGGGGATCAGAACCTCCTCCTCTTCTTCTTCGTTGTCGTCTCCTGCTTCTTTGAGAGTTAGAAGAGTCTCCTCGGTGGAGTCCATGGCGGAGGTGGACTCTCCATTTTGGTTCTTCAGATGATCCGTTCTCTTCTTGTTTTTAGCGTCCTCCAGCTCTTTAGCATTCCTGTAGATCAAATGAAGAGACATTGTTAGATGGTGCTCCAAATTGTAGATTCATTAGTCAGCTTTTTATCACTTCCTGTGGCCTCTTAAGGAAGGCAATGTTTCTTTGAATGCGTAATTTTGTTTGTTAGCCTGAAATAAGGTCTTTGATTAACACAAGCTGAAGAGATTTTATAATTTGGTTCTACGACAAATTATATATAAGTAAATACCCCACTGGTGAATTTTAAAACAGCGGTTGCTAACAAGTGTCTAAATGAGACGACTAAACGTCATCACGCCCAACATTAGCCGCCTTTAGCTTAGCGGTGGTGACGTGAAGTCATGTGACCGTGCTGTAGTTCCTTTATAGCCCAACATTAGCCGCCTTTAGCTTAGCGGTGGTGACGTGAAGTCATGTGACCGTGCTGTAGTTCCTTTATAGCCCAACATTAGCCGCCTTTAGCTTAGCGGTGGTGGCGTGAAGTCATGTGACCGTGCTGTAGTTCCTTTATAGCCCAACATTAGCCTCCTTTAGCTTAGCGGTGGAGACGTGAAGTCATGTGACCGTGCTGTAGTTCCTTTATAGCCCAACATTAGCCACCTTTAGCTTAGCGGTGGAGACGTGAAGTCATGTGACCGTGCTGTAGTTCCTTTATAGCCCAACATTAGCCTCCTTTAGCTTAGCGGCGGTGACGTGAAGTCATGTGACCGTGCTTTAGTTCCTTTATAGCCCAACATTAGCCTCCTTTAGCTTAGCGGTGGTGACGTGAAGTCATGTGACCGTGCTGTAGTTCCTTTATAGCCCAACATTAGCCTCCTTTAGCTTAGCGGTGGTGACGTGAAGTCATGTGACCGTGCTGTAGTTCCTTTATAGCCCAACATTAGCCTCCTTTAGCTTAGCGGTGGTGACGTGAAGTCATGTGACCGTGCTGTAGATCCTTTATAGCCCAACATTAGCCACCTTTAGCTTAGCGGTGGTGACGTGAAGTCATGTGACCGTGCTGTAGTTCCTTTATAGCCCAACGTTAGCATTTAACTTCAGAAATCATAAAGCGGTGTTAAAATGCGGAGAACTAAACGGCTGAACTAAACGTGTAAGTATCATAAACGTGATGTTGAAGGGACCAGGGAGATGCTAACTTCCAGTCGACCATCAAATCTACGTCACAGTTGTAAAATAAAATACACTTACTCAGAATAGACGGAGCTCAGGATTTCTTTTTTCCTCTTCACATTCTTGGCCTTGATCTTATAGTTATGCAAGTCGCTCGACTCCTCCTTGTCAGACCTAATAACAAAGAGAGAGTGAGCATCATCCGAGACAACAGAACATGTGTGAATTTAAAATGAACAGCGGTCGTACCTGAACATGCACGTCTTCTTCAGAGACGCCCACTGGTTCAGCTCCGTATCGTCAGCATGTAGAATCTGAGGGAGGAAGCGGAGACTTTGATTACTTTGAGACACGTTGTTTAAACACTCGTCTGGACTCCGGTAGAGTTTTGAGATGTTCTGCTCAGCGAGAAGATTAAGTGCAGATCATCCCCTGGTCAGAGCTGCTCCCGGAGGAACACAATACCAGATCAGTCACTTGTAGCTCATCATAGCAGCGCCGTCAACCAGTGAGAATTTATTATATCGAGTGTTTCCATTCACCTCTTTTCAACGAAAGCCGGTCCAGGGTTTGAATCAGTCGCTCTATCGCAAACCAGTTGTAGTTTTGATAGTAGTTGAGCTTATTGGCTCCAGTTTTTGCTATCGATTAGCTTCGATGGCTACTGCGGTGGAAACTCCACACTTTAACCATCTTCTGGTAAGAAATGAACAAATACAAGTTTAAACCAAAGTCCATCTCCAGCTGGAAGGGCAGATGACCTGCACCTCTGATGTAGTACGAGGATCTGACCCCATTGCAACCGAAGAACAAGCCCTTTATACAGGACCAGACAAAGAAAGGGGAAGGTCTCAGCTCGAAGTTACATTACAGGCTATTGAAATGTTGGCCTGACGGGCGAAACTCGCATACATGCTAATTACCAGCCGAACATCCATATGGTGATTGCCTGACAATGGTCAAGGCGACACCCTGAGAATATTTAGGCCCCGGCCACACGAGGACGAAAACGGTCATTTGCGTTACTGTTTAGTGTCATGTAGGAGTGAATTTAAACTGTTAGAAAATCCACCACAGATATACCTATATATATATATATATATATCGACTTATGATACATCTCCATGATAGCTACAAGAGAAACCTCACATCACGTAATTCTTTATTTATGGACGACATTTTTTGGAGCTGGAAATGAACCAGATTCCGGAGCTAAGAGCCGGCGCCGCTGCGGTGTGAACAGGAAAACCTGGCGCTTTTCAGGCTCTAGCTCCGAGCCGGAGCTGAAAAAGCGCTGGTGTGAAAGGGGCATGAGAAGGATAAGACTGTACAGAAGGAGCTGAAGAAGGAGCTGAAGAAGGAGCTATGGGCAGTCAAGGAGAAATACAGAGATACGTTGGAGTCGTCTGGAGGCCAATAGCTCTAGAGAAGTGTGGGGAGGGGTGAGGGAAATCACTGGGTCCAAACAAGGTTTGACCATCCCATCTCCAGCTCAACAGCAGGGGTTCCCAAACGCTGGCAGCATTAGTGCTTCTTCTCCTCCAAACACACCCATCTCCACTCCAGGGGGGGCATCAGCCACTCCCAGCAGTTTCACACCCCTAATAATCACCACCGGACAAGTTAAGAATCAGCTATCGAAGATCAACGTGAGGAAGGCCAGGGGTCCAGACCACACCACGCTTACCCTGTTGCTGCTTTGGACAACTGAATGTCCCCTCGGGGATTAATAAAGGTTCATCTTATCAATAACCCTTAAGGAGTTCCTCGGTACATTTTTCAGCCATTCAAGTTTTTATGTTCAAGCCATGTTGGATGTTTTGAATGAATATAGCTCAAACTCTTCAGAGGATATTATTTCATAGTTGTATTTTGAATTGTCGCATCAGTTCCTTAAATTAGCCTAAAATGGCTAAGCTACACAAAAACCGACACATTTGCTCCAAGCGGCAAAAATTGCCCCACATTTATCTCATCATAAACAAATGAATTCCTTTATGTTAAGTTTTCATTTTGGACGACGAGCTTTACATTGGTCTACAAGATGGCGGTAATTTTGAAGCATGCAGCAACATTTCTTACCGTTTTCTGCAAGGGCGCATTTTAAAAAGGGTTAAAATCCCCACAATATAATTGATATTTGAAATGTTTTTCTTTTTTAAGGAACTCTTAAGGGTCAAGTAAACATCGTTTTTGTGTAGTGCCGATGGCCTCACCTCCTCCGTGCTCAGGCCGAAGTCGTTGGGCAGCACCTGTCTGTAGCGGAACCTGCAGGGGAGGTCGTCGATGATGTCCTCGTAGTCCAGCTTATAGTATTCATCCAGGTACTGCTCGAAGCTCTTGGACTCTGAAACACAAGCAGCCGTCAGTCAGAGACCTAGGAGGACGGGTTGCTTTAAAGGTCCTCTATCACACTGTTCCTCATCAGGTCTCAGATACATCCAGAGCCTGTCTCTGATTGGCTGACACTCCAAACAGATCATTGCAGCATTACCCATAATCCCCTCTGTTTCAGCCCTGTTTCCAAAGTGCTGATTCTCTGTCTGTTACTTTAGATGAAGACAAGGAGCCCCTCCCCACGAGACATGAAGAAGAGGGGACACATGTTGATGTAGAAGAGACATGAAGAAGAGGGGACACATGTTGATGAAGAAGATACATGGAGAAGAGGGGACACATGTTGATGTAGAAGAGACGTGAAGAAGAGGGGACACATGTTGATGTAGAAGAGACATGAAGAAGAGGGGACACATGTTGATGTAGGAGAGACGTGAAGAAGAGGGGACACATGTTGATGTGGAAGAGACATGAAGAAGAGGGGACACATGTTGATGTAGAAGAGACAGGAAGAAGAGGGGACACATGTTGATGTAGAAGAGACATGAAGAAGAGGGGACACATGTTGATGTAGAAGAGACAGGAAGAAGAGGGGACACGTGTTGATGTAGAAGAGACATGAAGAAGAGGGGACACGTGTTGATGTAGAAGAGACATGAAGAAGAGGGGACACGTGTTGATGTAGAAGAGACATGAAGAAGAGGGGACACATGTTGATGTAGAAGAGACATGAAGAAGAGGGGACACATGTTGATGTAGAAGAGACATGGAGAAGAGGGAACACATGTTGATGTAGAAGAGACATGGAGAAGAGGGGACACATGTTGATGTAGAAGAGACATGAAGAAGAGGGGACACATGTTGATGTCGAAGAGACATGAAGAAGAGGGGACACATGTTGATGTAGAAGAGACATGAAGAAGAGGGGACACATGTTGATGTAGAAGAGATATGAAGAAGAGGGGACACATGTTGATGTAGAAGAGACATGGAGAAGAGGGGACACTCACGAGGGTCAAACACCGGCTTGTTCTGCGTGATGACTTCTGCAAAGTGAGACTTTCTCCTCTTTTTGCCCGATTGCGGCAAATCCTCTTTCTTCATCGTCTTCCTCTCCTTCTTCTTCTTCTTCTTGGAGGCCGTCTGCTGGCTGGGGTCGTAGTCGGCATCCATCTGGTTTAACGCAGGAAGGACGTAAGAGTTTCTCTCAGATCACACACACTTCCCAGGATGACGGAGGGTTATCGTGAAAGTTCAGTTCACTCACAATGAAGTTGTCATCGTCGCAGTGCGGCCCCGAGGCGTTATACTCTCCTTCCTCTTCACCGCCACCATCCTTTTCCCTGTCCTCCCCCGTCCACGTGTCCCAGTTCCAGTGTTCTGCGCACACAACAAGCCATGGGTTACATCTCCAAACTGCATATCAGGGTATATGCAGGAATCCTGAAGTCAAATGTAATACCTTTAAAGACCCTTTCCATACATTTTAAGACCTCATCGCCACTTGGAGTTCTAACCGGTTACCGTGGCGACACACTTTACCTCACATGTACTTTATACCAGTGGGAAAATGCTAAAAAAATAAAATCCACTTTTTATTATCAAGGATTTTCGGGGACCACCTCATATGTGACTAGCTCTATCGAAATCAGTCGCATTGACCTGAAGACACATTTTGAGTTGTATACACTGTCAGGAAAGAGGAGATTCCTAGCTTTCTAATGATATCAGGCAGTGGGGTAGTGGTCGTTGGGCTCATCGGACATTTATGAGAGAAAATCTCTAACGTCCGAGTGCAAGTGAATGCACCACAAGACACGAGCCTTGTAACCCCTCCCCCGGCCCTGGCGCGAGCGTGGAAATATTATTGGCGGCGATTTCATTTGAACGGGGCGGCACAAAACGAGAAGCATCCGGACCCAAGTACTGTAGACGCAAGGAACGAGGTATTTGCGGTCTACAATGACAGAGAAGAGACTGTCAAGTTTGGATGCACTCAGCATTGAATCAAAACGCACTCAAGCTTTGGATCTTAATCAGTTTGTGAGGCGTTTAGCTGAACAGAATGGTAATCGCCGCATCATAACAGTGATTGACAGCTGATAGGAATAATATGATTGTTAATATTATCATATTAATTCAGACAAACATCGATGAGACAATTCATGTACTTATTGTAGCAGTCTGCAGACATTTGGTACCCCTGGTCTAAGAGTGAAACAAACTACTTCAGTTATTGTCCAGTTAAAATGCATTCAATGATGTCTGCCATCTTATATATATATATTTCTATTTAAGGCTATCCTGATGTGCCACAATAATGTCATTCAGTTCAAATATCAATATGTTGGCTTTCCAAGTTAACATTGATTGATATGACTGCGATTAAATCAGCATATACTTCTGCAGGGCCAGGGCCAGGGATGCCACCCCTCAAATCTCCTGCCACCCCATGCATATTTTTCTAGATCCGCCCCTGAGTAGGCTATATTTTTCACACACACACACACACACACACACACACACACACAGAGAGAGAGAGAGAGACAGAGAGAGACAGAGAGAGAGCACTATCTGCTTAGTAGCAATAATGTAGCTCAAGCCTTTATGCAACTTAGAACTATACATTGTTTATGGTACTTATATGCCTGCGTCCATTGTTTTGAGTCTGTGTGTGTTGAGCGCAGCACCGTCTGCTATTTGCAGCACAGTAACTAAAGCATACCGGTAGTTTTTTGTAGACCCGTCTGCCCGTTTTGTGCACTTGTGGCATTGTTTGGGATTACCCAATTAAAATACCGTCCGCCGCCCTCTTTGAGAAACATACACAACGCAGACAGACAGCACAAAAGTATCAGATAGGCTTCAATTTACTTTCGATTGTCTACGATTAACTATAAAAAAATATCTGCGTTTTAACACTAAGTTTATATGATGTACTTATTTAGGTTTGCATATGAGGTGGTCCGCGAAAACCCTTGATAATAAATAGTGGTCCGCATAAACAAAAAGTTTGAGAACCCCTGCTTTATCCAGTATTGATCGTCCTTCCTCCTTATCTTCCAACCATTTGGACGCAGACTTGCATTTCCCCATAACGATGTTGCTTAGCAACCGGCGTAAACGGACCTTCGCGCGCTATCGAGCAGTGAGCGTGCGACGTCCGGTTCAGGTGAGTGTTGCACGGTGTACCGATACTTGAAAGGTACTGCGATACCCTGCCGTTAAAAACGATTCCTCCGTTTCAGAAGTTGGAAGTATTTGAGCTGCATCTCTGACAGTGAGGGAGAGCCTACGGAGACCACGACGCCTGTCTGTGAGAAATGTATTCATTTGATTTAATACGAATTCTTGTATTTGTTTTATTTATTGTTCTCATTGTTTCAAAGTTTGTGTTCTGGTGTGAAATAGAGCACAATAATTACATTTAAGACTGCTTCCCTTTTTTTTAAGAAAAGTATCGAAAAATAATCGGAATTCTTGACTGTATCGAAACCAAAATGTTGTATCGTGACAACACTAATTCAGATGACGTCAAACCCAACGGGATGCCATAGATAAATACACAGCATCTCACTACACACCTACGCCATGATTACATTCAGGCACACTGTAGAATACAACCTCTCTGGACCATTCACATACTTATTGGAAACTACAAAATGTAAAATCTTGGGAAATGCCGTTTAATAGCCTTAATTTTCGCTAAATTGATTCATCAACTTTTAATACTTTTTAAGACCCTGCATAGGTAAAACAGAGTTCATTAATGCAAAGAATCAATAGGAAATTAAACGTGTAGAATTACTGACATGTGTTTCTGGATGCTTCATTCAAATCCAAGCAATCCCTTCTGGTTCCGTGCCAACATAACAGGATTAACTTCACATGTCTGAGTCAATACTAATGGATTGAAATAAATCACGCAGTTCTAACACAACAAAGACTCACCCTCAAGTTCCTCATCGGCTTCAAACTGAGGCTTCTCGTCCTCTGCTCCTCCGTAGTACTCATCCCCGAAGAACTTCTAAAAATGGAAAGAAAATGTAATATATTTGAGTTGAAATGTCTTGTATAAGTTGAGTAGCATGCGGCAGACACGCTGGCTGCTTTAAAGCGCTGCACTGACACACGGCTGCTCGCTGCCTTCTTGCAGCACAGGTCTGATTAGATTAACTCAACACACCTGTGTGAGCGGGACAGATAGCTCAGGTGTTACTGATCACACTAACGAGATCAAGACACCCAGCAAGAGGCAGCCTTCTCTACTGGGACAGCTCCAAATGTCTTTCTCTTAAAAAGACTATTTGAATAATTGCTAAGCCCCGCCTCCTCTGTTACTGTCGACATGCCAGTCAAGGGCTGCAGTCGAATAGTCCATTTAGCTTAGGAACCTTCCTGACGGAGTGACATGACCCGGATGTCCCTCAGTGGCAGCCATGATGAGTGCCGTTCCAATTCTCTACATGATAGGAAAGGAGGTTTCAAGCTTCCTTTATAACCTCCTTCAGCTTAGGAACCTCTGGACCTCCCTAACCGAAAGGAGAGGAGAACATGCTGCCCCACAATGCATTGCAGCCGCAGCATTTGCCGTCACTCAACAGTCGGCCGTTCACGGAAACAACCGATTATGACGGAGAAATGATATCATGAAAGTTACGGTGCTTATTAAGCATTTTAAAACGTAGGTGGTAAGTTGCCAAAGTGCTTTGTTTTGAACGTTCATCAGTATTATAATCAAAAGAGAAATATGAACGTTAGTTTTCACTGAAATGATCAAATAAAGTCAACATCTCAGTCTTTACTGAGCTGTGTGGGAGTTTGTTCAACTTCTAAAAGATGTTTGAATGGTGATATACACAGTGATAGATGTTAAGGACTAACGTTTATAATAAATACATCTGTATTGATTTTAAGATCTGTAGTTCATACAATCATACGTATTGGGGTCATTGGTATTAATGTGGACCGGAGGGAGAGGGGTGACGAGCATACAGTTTCACTTTCCTTTTTTATTTCAATTCCAACTTTGGTCCTGAAGAATATGTTTCTCTGTTGTCCCCGTTCACAAAGCAGAGCAGCAGCATCAGAGCACGGTGCAGAGTCTCCAGATGAGTCCCTCGTTCTTATTGAACATCCATGTTGTAGTCCCCTGTATAGAAAACTGTAGTTTCCATGGTTTCCCCACAGCAGCAGACGCACACAATAACGTCCGCTGGCGCATCATAAACACGTCGGATAGTGAAAGTGCATTCGGATTCTCTAAAGCACCGCAGTCTCTTCTCCTAAGTCCTTTTGAGTTCTCCTATCCACTATCCCTTAACCCCCGTGACCTTTCACTCAGAGGTCAAGGAATAGGAGTTAGGGTTAGAACTTAGGAGCTGATTTTTGGATTATCCGACCGCAACCCTGCTCTCCATTCTCATCCCATATATTCACAACGACAAATTGTGGCTCTCCCCAAAGTGTTGAAGGAACTGGTCAGAGGATGCTTCCCTCTCCCAGGATGGACAGACGTGCAATATATGTCTTTACACATTTTAACCAAACGCAAGTAAAGAATGAGCATTGTTATTGTATTCGAGTGTGGAGCTACGTATGAGACAAGTGTCTGACATTTCCTTTAAACATTTCAGATTTGACAATAACCTGCTAAACCGTAAAGCTTGTTGTCCTTATAGTAGGACAAGCAAGAGGAGCAGTTGGATTTATATTTCGCTAAAGGAGTCATTTGGGGGGGGCGCAACAGCGGTAATTAAAGTTTAAAAGTCTCAAAATGCTACAACTACCGTCACAAACTAGATGAATGTGAAGTATTGTGTTAAAGGAGGGTGAAAGCGTAATCAAGGAGCTCTATTGGAGCGACTTTGATGGTTATTGGACTCAGGATTAATTCATCTGGATTCCCGCTGGATGAAGAAATGAAAGGCACAAGTGGAAACAATTCACAAAGGGATTAGACTGTTTGAAACACACGCTCAAAGGAAGCCGGATTTTGCCGATGTGTTTATGTGGATTAAAAAGTCGTAAATAATCAAAATGGAAGAGACCGATCTGATCGGAGCAACTGACAAATAATCCAACTGAAACCGGCGTGGTTTAAACATGCGCTTATCCAGACAAGCCCGGTTTGGACACTTTACGGGCAGAAGAAACATTTCTATCAAAGAAACAATTATACATGTTTGTATTTTTATGCCTTTAATACTAACTTGAATTTGTATTCAAATGAATTAATCAATTATTTGTATATTGTATTGTAATAACGAGACAAGGCTTTTAGTGACAGTCATGTATTGAGTTACAATTATAAGTAAAAAAAAATAAAATTATCAAATCATCTGAGGCCTGGCGCCCCCCCCTGCGATCTTTAGCGCCCCCCCAAGGGGGACGCGCCCCCCCAGGTTGGGAACCACTGGGATGTTGCGATGTGTTTGCTCAAAATAACATAACAAACCTTAGGCTTTTACAATATTCAAAAGAAATAAAACAAACAACTTAGGAATTCTTTCTTCCGAGATAATGCTTATAACTTCATAACTTAAAGGGAACTTGTACGGCTTGTATGTACGAGTACGGTTAAAAACTGTTCCTCGACGGCGTCTCTCAACAGGTTTCCCATCACTGTGGCGTTGGCACAGGCGCGTGGGAATTGTAGTCCTTTATAGTGCGCTGACTACAGACGTCACAGTTAGGTGGCCTTTCTTATCAAATCAGAATACTGGCTCTAAGAAGCCTGGTGTACTTATGATTCTGTTTTCTTCAAGTTTGTATCTTCCTGGTCGAATGCACTTATTGTAAGTCGCTTGGGATAAAAACTAGGGCCGGGACATTAACGCGTTAATTAAGATTAATTAGTTACACAAAAATTAACGCGTTAAGAAAATTAACGCATTTTAATCGCACTTATTTCTGCACAGCGGAACGTTTCTCACTGGATGAGTTTCCGGCGTACCGATTATACTGGAGCACCAACTAACGTTCATGACTTCAGCATGGGACTTCGAACAACAACAAACCACGGCCCGTGGATGGGACATTCTGTTTTAAAAAACGGACGGATGGAAGCGTCGATAAGAGCCGCAGCTCATCAAGCCTAAAGTATCACCTGAATGCAAAGCATGTAGCAGCTAGCATGTAGCCTAGCATTAGCATCTAGCATGTACAGCGTTGCATGTAGGCAGCTGCATGTGTAGCAGTAGCATGTAGCAGCTGCATGTAGCAGCTAGCATTAGCAGCTATCATGTAGCAGCTAGCAGTAGCAGCTAGCATGTAGCAGCTAGCGTGGACGTTAGCCCGACTCCGAGTGCAAGGAACCACACCCTGACCCAACCCACACTCAACCAGACGACTGGTTTCAGGGCCAGGATCAGTCAGTCCACGTCTGAGAGGATAACCAGCTCCCTGGCTCACTGGACTGCACTCGACTGTCGACCACTTGGAGTCAAATCCATGTGGAAACTGCTTCTCACTGTTCTCAGGTCAAATATGTATATTTGATTAAAAATGCGATTCATTTCGATTAATGAATTACAAAGCCTCTAATTAATTAGATACATTTTTTTAATCGAGTCCCGGCTCTAATAAAAACGTCAGCTAAATGTAATGTACTGTATTCTTTGCTTTTTAAACGCCATTTTCTTAATGTCTTTCATTTTTGTAAAGTACTTTGAATGCCTTGTGTTGAAAGGTGTTTTCTATTCTGTTTCCAAATGTTTTTGCATCCTGTATGAGGGGTTTCAGTCTGTGGCTATAAGTATGGTTTTATTGTCTCGTGCTTTTACATTCGTTTCTTTTTGTCCCATCGGTTTTGTCTAAATGTATTCATGCTACTTTTTATATATGTATTGATGTACAGCACTTCGGTCAACTGTTGTTGTTAAAAGTGCTATATAGATAAAGTCGGATTGGATTGGATAAACTTGCCTTACTTACTTTGCACACTCAAACCTCTCGTGTTTACACTCACCTGCATGAGCTGGTCGTGCTGCCCCGGATCAAAGTCCCCCTTCAGGTCGTTGTGACTGAAGGCCAGCTGCTCGTTGCCCGTCAGCTCCTGCAGCTTCTTCAGCTTCTCCATGATCTCACTGCGCTTCAGGTTCTTCAGCTGCTTCAGCTGCTCCTGCTTCTGCTCCTTCTCCTGAGGAGGGGCGCACCGAGGGAGCAAAGGAAGAGCAGAGAGAGAGAGAGAGAGAGGGGGGGGGGTGTATTAGGTTCAAGGTTCAAGGCTTTTATTGCCATTTGTACACAGCTACAGTGTAGTTCTCATTCTGTACTCAAGTGAAAGTAAAGAGGCTTTGAAGTGTGCTTCAGTAAAAAGTACCCATAGCTAGCAGCTGCTTTAAAGAGTACCTGACAGAAGTAGAAGTATAAAGTACAGGTATTTGAGTTCAACATGTAAGAAGTAGAAAGTACAGGTATTTGAGTTCAACATGTAAGAAGTAGAAAGTACAGGTATTTGAGTTCAACATGTAAGAAGTAGAAAGTACAGGTATTTGAGTTCAACATGTAAGAAGTAGAAAGTACAGGTATTTGGTTCAACATGTAAGAAGTAGAAAGTACAGGTATTTGAGTTCAACATGTAAGAAGTAGAAAGTACAGGTATTTGAGTTCAACATGTAAGAAGTAGAAAGTACAGGTATTTGTGTTCAACATGTGAGAAGTAGAAAGTACAGGTATTTGAGTTCAACATGTGAGAAGTAGAAAGTACAGGTATTTGAGTTCAACATGTAAGAAGTAGAAAGTACAGGTATTTGAGTTCAACATGTGAGAAGTAGAAAGTACAGGTATTTGAGTTCAACATGTAAGAAGTAGAAAGTACAGGTATTTGAGTTCAACATGTAAGAAGTAGAAAGTACAGGTATTTGAGTTCAACATGTAAGAAGTAGAAAGTACAGGTATTTGAGTTCAACATGTAAGAAGTAGAAAGTACAGGTATTTGGGTTCAACATGTAAGTAGTAGAAAGTACAGGTATTTGAGTTCTACATGTGAGAAGTACAAAGTACAGGTATTTGTGTTCAACATGTAAGAAGTAGAAAGTACAGGTATTTGGGTTCAACATGTAAGAAGTAGAAAGTACAGGTATTTGGGTTCAACATGTAAGAAGTAGAAAGTACAGGTATTTGAGTTCTACATGTGAGAAGTAGAAAGTACAGGTATTTGTGTTCAACATGTAAGAAGTAGAAAGTACAGGTATTTGTGTTCAACATGTAAGAAGTAGAAAGTACAGGTATTTGAGTTCAACATGTAAGAAGTAGAAAGTACAGGTATTTGTGTTCAACATGTAAGAAGTAGAAAGTACAGGTATTTGAGTTCAACATGTAAGAAGTAGAAAGTACAGGTATTTGAGTTCAACATGTAAGAAGTACAAAGTACAGGTATTTGTGTTCAACATGTAAGAAGTAGAAAGTACAGGTATTTGTGTTCAACATGTAAGAAGTAGAAAGTACAGGTATTTGAGTTCAACATGTAAGAAGTAGAAAGTACAGGTATTTGTGTTCAACATGTAGAGAAGTAGAAAGTACAGGTATTTGTGTTCAACATGAGAGAAGTAGAAAGTACATGTATTTGGGTTCAATATGTGAGAAGTCAAAGTAAAAAGTCGTCAGAAAAATAAGTCGTGGAGTAAAGTACTGATACCAGAAACATGTACTTAAGTACAGTAACAAAGTATTTGTACTCCACTACTTCCCACCTCTGTATATATATATATATATGTAATAAGAGTCATACTGGAAAGATCAAGAGATTTTAACCTTTTGCTTCCTCTCCTTCACTTCGTCCCTTTTGAGTCTCCTGCTGTCGTCCTTGGTCCTCACGGAGGTGGCGATGCTTCGCGGGTACGTTTTGACCCGCGCTGCGTCCGGCTCTTCGTAGCGGAAGTTGTATTTCCTCTCAAAGTCCTCCTGACGCTCCAGGAAAGACTCGCCTTCCTCCTCAGAGTCCTCCACGTCATCCTGCAACACCTCCTCGTAGGTCGGGATCCTGAACGCATCAGAAGAGATTGTATATTAATACTAGGGATGCACGATAATTATCGGCCCGATATTAGGAATTATGACGTCATCCCGATAAACCGATAACAGTATTAATAGCCCCGATAATATACAATATATTTTTTGGGTAAAAAAAAATAAAAATCCTGCGGTGTGGGTGGATTGGGGTGAGGGGCGCTTGTTTTTCACTCGGCTCCTCCCGTTTTGCCAGTACTGTGGTGTTAGTGGTTTAGGAAGAGGGGAGTTCTTCACAAATCCAGCGCTCCCTAATACTTCGAACCTGATCAGTCACCTGAAACATCGCCATCGCTACGATGGTGTGTTAAAAGCGTACGAAGACAATAATACAATACAGTGTGTGTGTGTGTCTGCACGCGCGCGTTGGAGCTACGTGCAACTCAAGGCATATGCTCGAACCGGAGCTGCCTGGACACTGCAATCATGTTGCTGAGTGTGCTGACTTCTCCTACAATGTCCCGCTGTCTGCTTCCTGCATCAAGTCAAGTGCTCGGCGCAGTTGTGTGGATAGAGCGCTCCTCTGTTTTCATTTAAACAGCTCCTTATATCCGTTAGCGCAGCTAGCTAGCACCAGATGCTAACAACAACAATGCACGTAAGGTCTCTCTCTTGCTCGCTCGGACCACACGTACACGCACCCTCCCGGTCCTCCAGATGGCCAGTCGGTGCCTGCCGGTGAGCGTGGAAGTGTGGTCTGCCACAAGCGGGCGGCAGGAGCGGGGCTGTCAGCATCAGCTTGTAGATGGTATTTTAAACTCGATGCTCTGAAGCTACGGGGCGGCCGAGGAAAAAAAATACACATGCGTTAATCGCATTAAAATAATTAGTGGCGTCATTTTAATTTTTATTATCGGTTATCGGTATCGGTATCGGTCTTGAGAAGCAGGAAGTTATCGGTATCGGTATCGGTTTCAAAAAACCAATATCGTGCATCCTAATTAATACAGTGGTGCAGGCATGAGTCCTTGAAAGGTCCTCCATGTCTCTTCTACATCAACATGTGTCCCCTCTTCTTCATGTCTCTTCTACATCAACATGTGTCCCCTCTTCTTCATATCTCTTCTACATCAACATGTGTCCCCTCTTCTCCATGTCTCTTCTACATCAACATGTGTCCCCTCTTCTTCATGTCTCTTCTACATCAACATGTGTCCCCTCTTCTTCATGTCTCTTCTACATCAACATGTGTCCCCTCTTCTTCATGTCTCTTCTACATCAACATGTGTCTCCTCTTCTCCATGTCTCCTCTACATCAACATGTGTCCCCTCTTCTTCGTGTCTCTTCTACATCAACATGTGTCCCCTCTTCTTCATCAACATGTGTCCCCTCTTCTTCATGTCTCTTCTACATCAACATGTGTCTCCTCTTCTCCATGTCTCTTCTACATCAACATGTGTCCCCTCTTCTTCATGTCTCCTCTTCATCACCATGTGACAGGCTCTGGATATATCTGAGACCTGTGAGATATTGATGAGGAACAGAATAAAACTGAGAAATTAGTCGGCATCTGATCACATACCGCTCTTCGTCGCCCTCATCTTCCTCCTTGTAGCCCTTGTTGAGGACGTAGTCTCTCAGGAAACATTCCTTATCGTCCAACTCCGGGTCATTCCAGTAGTCCCTCAAGTATTTCTGTCCCAACACAAACGTCTCATTACATCCTCAAAGATTCAACAGTCAAGGCTTTATCATCATGTGATGAAAAAGTGAAGTCACGGGCTCCTCCAGCAGAGCAGCGTGAATATAGGACACAGGACAACAGTGCAAGAGAATGTGTTGAGATGTGCACGTCTAAATACAAGTAAATGGAATATGATATATAGATAAATAATTAGCAAGATTCAAACGGTTGTTAAGAAACAGAACAAGGTGGACCACTCTGTAAAACTATTTTACTACATCGTACACTGAAGTTGAAATGTACGGAGCCCTGGAGGGTTCATAGAGAGAAAAATAAATCAAACGAGGCCACGCTTTGTGTGTGTGTGGGCATTTGTTTATGATAGTATCGTTCGTTCCGGTGCACTCCGGCAGGACTATAGCACATCGAGATTAAGATTAAACGAATTCCTTTCACTTGGGAATACACACATAACTATGGAGAACCAGATTTGTGTAAATTACTGTTCGTGGTCATTTGAAAACAAATGCCGGTGGTGTCGGACACACACAAACACACCGAACACGCACACACAGAGCGGAGCTGAGCACACACACACACACACACCGAACACGCACAAACAGAGCAGAGCTGAACACACACACACACACACACACACACACACACAAACAGAGCGGAGCTGAGCACACACACACACACACACAAACAGAGCGCAGCTGAGCACACACACACACACACACCGAACACGCACAAACAGAGCGGAGCTGAGCACACACACACACACACACACACACCGAACACGCACACACAGAGCGGAGCTGAGCACACACACACACACACACACACACACACACCGAACACGCACAAACAGAGCGGAGCTGAGCACACACACACACACACAGAGTGGAGCTGAGCACACACACACACCGAACACACACAAACAGAGCGGAGCTGAGCACACACACACACACCGAACACGCACAAACAGAGCGGAGCTGAGCACACACACACACACCGAACACGCACAAACAGAGCGGAGCTGAGCACACACACACACACACACACGAATCCTTCAATTTAAATAAAGCGTGGCCTCGTTTTATTTACTTTTCTCTCAATGAACCCTCCAGGGCTCCGTAGAAATGTGATCCAAAACTAAATAAAATGTGAATGTGTCTTACGGCCTGTGGGATAGGGCTTCTCAATTCATCGTATTTTAATCGCGATTGTGGCAGGCAACGATTACGAAAACAACGTAAATGGAAATAAAACGATTTTTTTAAATTATTACTTTTTTTTTGATGTTGAATTATACTTCCAGTTCAGGGAATCGACTGTTAAAAACAAACTGTTCACATTTTCTTCTCCAATAAATGGATGTTTTCAAAGTCAAGGAATAATCGCATTTACAATAATTGACCCAGATAATCGAGATTATGATTTTTGCCATTTACTGTGGAATGTATCAAACATGTGTATCAGTTCGTCTGATATGTCACACTCACCAAGTCCTTCACCTCCTCCGGTCCCTCGAGGTCAGTCTTGTCCTTCAGCCACTCCACAAAGTCTTTCTCCTCTTTGTCCTAAACACAGAAGCAGAGAGGTGATCCTGATCTGAGGGGCTCTGAGGGCGCATTCACGCCTAATACTCCGCTCAGCGACAGCCTAGAACAACCTCAACCAATACACGTAACCTCGTAAGCGGGTTTCAATTTCGCTTTCGGATATTCGTTTTGTTTGTTATTTCAAATTGAATTTATTGAAATCTCCAATATGAACGTCAGAGCTTGTGCCTCTTCGGGGGGTGCTCACACTTAACCATAAACGCTATCGTTTACTTTCTCCGTATTTATATGTAGATATTACTTTTTCTCCGTTAGTCACGTTGTTTCCATAGCAACAACAACTTCCTGTCAACAGCGCTACCTCTCCTTCAAAATAAAAGCATGTCTATAAATAGGAAGCCAAGCCCAATTACACTTAAGACATATACAACTGCAACGAAAGTAACAAACACGACGCGATATCCTTTTCAATTTCAAAGAACACAAATTGGGTTACATTAACAAATAACTATAAACAACAATACGGTAGAATAACAAAAGCAATGCCGTGAATACACCGAAATACACGTGTTGAAGCGGTTCGCTGCTACCGAATATCCGGAGGCCGAAAAAAGGCATTCGGGAGAGTGAATACTACGCTTCCTGTGTTTTGGTGCGGACCGTGTTCACACCAGTGATGGCCCGCTCCAGAGTTCACTTGCAAGCGGTCCGAAACCACCTGTTTTAGGTTGTCTAGTTCGCTTCGGAGGGTCTCGGACTGCGTTCACACCGACCCAAACGAAACGCACCAGGGTTCGATTCAACCGGACTAAACAAGGCTGGTGTGAACGTGACCTTCAAAGTCTCTCTTCACTATTTGAAGTAAAGCACTTCCTCACCTCCTCGTCCTGAGATTTGATCCTCCGGGTCAGCAGCTCTGATCCTCCCTCTCTCTCGGGGACCTCCTCCTCTTCATCGCTGTCCTGGATGAACTTACGGAAGCTGAGGAGAGGTTTTACACTCCGTTAACCTTTGTGTTGTCTTTGTTTAAAGCACATTATTATCCACATGTATATATTTTTTTTACTTTGTAATGCCGTTTCATTTCAGAAATATTTTGGACTGTTTAGTTCTAGTGTCTTTATTTCTCTTATGTACATTGCCTTGTTTTTAATGCTGCTGCAATGCAAACATTTCCCAAATTGGGATCCATCCATTTATCCATCCATCCATCCATCTATCTACCTATCCATCCATCCATCTACCTATCCATCCATCTATCCATCTATCCATCTATCTACCCATCCATCCATCCATCTACCTACCCATCCATCCATCCATCTACCTATCTACCTATCTATCTATCCATCCATCCACCTACCTATCCACCCATCCATCTATCTATCCATCCATCCATCCATCTACCTATCCATCTATCTACCTATCCATCTATCTATCCATCCATCCATCCATCCATCTATCTACCCATCCATCCATCCACCTATCTACCTACCCATCTATCTATCCATCCATCCATCCATCTACCTATCCATCTATCTATCCATCCATCCATTTATCTATCCATCCATCCATCTATCTATCTATCTACCTATCCATCTATCTATCCATCCATCCACCTACCTATCCACCCATCCATCTATCCATCCATCCATCCATCCATCTATCTATCCATCTATCCATCTATCTATCCATCCATCCACCTACCTATCCACCCATCCATCTATCTATCCATCCATCTATCTATCTATCCATCCATCCATCTATCCATCCATCCATCCATCCATCCATTAATCTACCTATCCACCCATCTATCTATCTATCCATCCATCCATTAATCTACCTATCCATCCATCTATCTATCTACCTACGTATCCATCCACCTACCTATCCATCCATCCACCCACCCACCCACCCACCCATCTAACTACTTATCCATCCATCTATCCATCCATATATATATTATTTGTTTAGATCTCACCTGTCTCTGAGCTGCCGCTGCTCCTGGATGTAGCTCGGAGAGGACGCTCTCTTTGGAAGAAAAATAAAGAGTTAATAAATCACTGGTGTGTATTTGCATAATAACGAGGGGTCAGAAATACTTGTTAACCGTTAATACCTCGTCCATTCTCCTTGCAGCCTCTTCATCATCACTGTCGTCATCGTCCTCGTATTTGCTGTAAAGTAAAAATACAAAGATCAGTGATTCAAGTTTGAGACAGCAGCTAAATCAGAGATGTGGAAAAAGACAATGCAACTAAATAAACGAGTAGCTTTTATCTCGTGATCTGAAAAAGGGCTGCATGAGTTGGGACAAAAAACAAAGTGCCTGATATGTTGACTGATACTGCAATTCCAATACGGTTCGTAGGATTGGAGACAATTATCACGTAAACATTGAAGTCTATTAAAATGATAATTGTGATTTTCTCAGAGGATCGGTCCCAAAAACGTAGAATAATCTCTGCAGCTCCACAATACTTCATTCAGATATTTTGCCTTTATCATTTATTGTGCGTACTTGTAATAATCGTTATAACTTGATTATAACTACAGATTGTAGGTAAAAACTGATGAGGATACACACAGGGATTTTGAGCTACACTATCCCCTGGACCAATAGAGCGGTGCCGTGGCATTTCTCCACTTCCTGTTCCCTCGTCTCAGAGCCAATGGGATCTCTCCATAGGAGTTTGGAAAATAGCTGAACTAAGGTCTGTGGTTGAGACGCATTGAAGAGGCGGATCACGTTTTGTTCTTTGTCTGAGAAACGATGGTTGTTACCAAGTGGCGGAATAGGACTCCAGAAGCTGTCGAGGTCGTCGTACGTCATTACACCGAACACGTGAACACTCCTCTGAGTTAGTTTCTGTTCTGCTTGAAAGCCAGTCCCTGCCTCCTGCAAAGTGTTCAAACAAACGCTTCAACTCGTACCATCTAGAATCTGTAGTTTTGAATCTGGATCTGAAGTCGGCGTGACGTTGAAGTCGTGCTGCTGGACTCGCCTGTAGTTCCTTTATATCAGTGTTTCTCAAACGGTCTCATACCAAGGACTTAACCAATAAAAAAACAGTCGCGGACCACCTAACTCCACAAATATCCAGAAACCCATCGTTTTTCTAGAACAGATTACAAATCGCCTGAAAATGGTACAAACAGGTGGCAACATGTGTGAGGTAGGTGTTGCGCTGGGCTATATCACGCAATCGAAAGTGAAACTTAAGCTCGCTCCATTGCGGAGATATTCCCGCGAGAGTGCGGAAAACTATTTATTTAAAATGTGAAATGTTACCAATGGACCACTAGGGGGCGCTCACGGACGGACCCCACTTTGAGAAGCACTGCTTTATAGCATAACGTTAGCATTTAGCTTCTGGCGATAAGATTTATGATTCGAAAATGATAAAAGTAGACATGTGGAGATTATCCGGCTGAACAAAACGTGCATTTATGAAACAGGTTCGTTTTCCACAGACCTCATTTCGAGCTATTTTCAAAAATCCCACGGAGAAGTCCCATCGCTTTTTTGTCGAGGGAGCAAGCAGCTTCCTTACCGGAGAAAATACGCCATCCCTGCACCGCTCGATACGGCAGGGGTGTCAAACTCAATGTCATCGCGGGCCACATTCGCATAAAGGCTGCACTCAAAGGGCCGGTTGTAACTATATAAATATATAATATATATATAAAATAATGTGTTATATTACATTATTGCCTCTGAATTGGATTAGTATTGAATAACTTAGTCATTAACTAGGTCTGAAAGCAGAAGTCTCTTCAGTGCGCATGTCACCAAAACGAGATGCATTGTGGGACATGTAGTTTATGGGCAACCTGCTTCTGTACATCGGCATGTAACCGTATAATAAACGTATTATATTCTTTGCAAGCTCTTGCGGGGCCGCATCAAATGAAGTCGCGGGCCGGATTTGGCCCCCGGGCCTTGAGTTTGACACCCCTGCTATACGGCATCTCTCTGAAGACGTGATGGCGGTGCGTTCAAACACTGTTTTTATGAATCAGATATCAGTGCGTGACTCACCCCTCCTTCTCCAGTATGACTTTACGCTCGTAGTCCTTCAGGAACATCGGCTTCGCGGCTTTCTTTGACGTGGACGCCTTCTCATCGCTGATGGGTGGACCTGAAAGATTTAAGAGATTAACGCATGAGAATAAAGATGTCCTACAGACCCTGAACGCAACACCGAATACACTTTACCCTCAGAGTAGAACGTGGCGTCTTCCTGGTAGATTTTGGGGTCCTTCTTCTTCAGCAGGGACAATGTTCGGTAAAAGTCCCGCTCCACTGCCGGGTCCAGCTCCTGGGAGGACAGATATACACGTCAGCCGTGAACATAATCAAGTTATTGAGCCGTGTGTTGTCGAGAAAGAGAAGAAGAGAGGCTCACCACTTCACTGTCATCAGAGCTGGACTCAGACTCAGACTCATCCGCTTGGTCTCCATATTTGTCCTTGACTGCACAAGAGTTTTTATACAGTTTTTATAATATGTGAGGTACATGATTACGTTTCTCACATGATGTCACCCCACTTCATGACACGGGCAAGTATTGCAATCTTTACTCCACTACTTTGGAGATTAAGGTCATTAATACAACAGTTATAAAGTGTCTTGTTGTAGATTACCCAGCAGAGTATTTATTCGTATATCTGAACACTTTATTTAACCCAAGGGGAAATTGGGTTTTAGTGACATTAGCTTCATTTCAGAATACATTTAAATATGTATATAAAATAAGAAATTAAGTATGCAATAAATTATCAACAAAAAATACATTTATATATATTTGGAAACACAATTACTATTTAAACAACAATACTTATGTACAGAATGTCATTATTACAATATTTGCAGGAGCTAAACATGGTGTAAAATGATATTCATTATTCAATAAAACGATATTTGCATTGGTTAATAACAAGTTAAAATGATGTGCTCCACATTTACTAGTAGCAGCATTTAATTGACAATTATTAATATTAATAATATTACAATTATTAATATACATGAGTCTGAAATTGGACATAAAAGTACTTAATTCTTGGTAAACTCAGTATATATGTTGAGTACACTTTTAAATAATGACTTTTACTTGTAACTGAGTATGTTAACACCGCAGTATTGCTTATTGTACTACATTATATATCTGTAAAACCCCAGTGTATAAGAATAACAACATAAATCTGCTGCTGGTCCCCACGTTGTGTTGTTAGCTTGTCAGTTAGCATCGTTAGCTGAAACACTCACGTCTCTGCAGCTCCTCTTTCTGTCGGTATTTGTCATACTTCTGAGCAAACCCGGAGTTTATCTTCAACTCCGGTCTGCCTGCCATGGTTATTTTTTAATTAGAAAGTTATCTTTAACCTAGAATAAAAACGACACGCTGGTAACAGGAAGTCATTTCAAGCCGCTGCATGTGTGTGGAAAACTTACACCACGTGGGTTCCGTTGTACACGTCATAGATCACGTGCATTACGCACCGTGTCCAGCAGAGGGCGCACTAATGCATTAGGAACTGCATGTACATCCAAGATGAGGAGAAGTTGAGGACAAATTGTATTTACATATTTAACACATTTATTATATAGATTAAAATAATGTTTGTATGCGTGTTTTATCTGTATGTGTGTGTGTATATTTGTGTACAATTAAATATATTTTTATTTTGTTATAAAAACAAAATCTTATTTACTTTTTATTAATTTATATATATTTATTTCGGGGGGTTTTTCCGTACATTTTTCTTAATGAAAATATTATTCTATTATTTATTCTATTTCTTCCAAACAATTCAATGTGTAAAATGTAAAAAAAAACGACCTAAATTATGTCTATAAAAACTACTACTAAAATATATCATGCAACGAAGAAATTAAAATATTTGATTGATATAAACATACATTTTTTTTTATAAGCACTAAAACCAATCAAATAATGAATACAACATTTTAACTGTCAGGAAAAAGCCTAAAAAGCAGGGTTATACATTTATATTGCATTTATTAAAAGTCTAATATCTACAGAGCAACGGTGAACCAGTGTTTATCAGCCACGCACCTATTTGTCCAAAAAGCCCACAAAGGGTAAATAATAAAAAGTGACAAAGTGAGTGTTTGTTGAGTAACGGATCGTCCAGAACACGGTGGCTTCACTCTTTGATGTTTACTCGATGCGTGCAGAGTAGAGGGGGCAAGGATGTGTGACAGATTACACTCAACACAACGTCGTAAAAGTGTGCACAATCTGGAGTAAACCTGAGTTGGGTGACACGGATACAACATGGATACGCATCAAGATAGGAAGAACATCCCCTGTAACAGAAACAGATAACGAGATAATTAGGAGTCACATGATCGTAAAAAATAACGATAAAGCTTTGTTTTTAAAGAACTTTTTATACACAGGATGCAGCTCAAAGTGCTTGGCACACAACAGAAATGTAAAATATAAAATGTTACTTAATTTTCAGGTGTATATCAGTATGTAGTGTCTCTACTTTAAAGAGTCCTCTCCTGCTGATGTTCAGGTGTATATCAGTATGTAGTGTCTCTACTTTAAAGAGTCCTCTCCTGCTGATGTTCAGGTGTATATCAGTATGTAGTGTCTCTACTTTAAAGAGTCCTCTCCTGCTGATGTTCAGGTGTATATCAGTATGTAGTGTCTCTACTTTAAAGAGTCCTCTCCTGCTGATGTTCAGGTGTATATCAGTATGTAGTGTCTCTACTTTAAAGAGTCCTCTCCTGCTGATGTTCAGGTGTATATCAGTATGTAGTGTCTCTACTTTAAAGAGTCCTCTCCTGCTGATGTTCAGGTGTATATCAGTATGTAGTGTCTCTACTTTAAAGAGTCCTCTCCTGCTGATGTTCAGGTGTATATCAGTATGTAGTGTCTCTACTTTAAAGAGTCCTCTCCTGCTGATGTTCAGGTGTATATCAGTATGTAGTGTCTCTACTTTAAAGAGTCCTCTCCTGCTGATGTTCAGGTGTATATCAGTATGTAGTGTCTCTACTTTAAAGAGTCCTCTCCTGCTGATGTTCAGGTGTATATCAGTATGTAGTGTCTCTACTTTAAAGAGTCCTCTCCTGCTGATGTTCAGGTGTATATCAGTATGTAGTGTCTCTACTTTAAAGAGTCCTCTCCTGCTGATGTTCAGGTGTATATCAGTATGTAGTGTCTCTACTTTAAAGAGTCCTCTCCTGCTGATGTTCAGGTGTATATCAGTATGTAGTGTCTCTACTTTAAAGAGTCCTCTCCTGCTGATGTTCAGGTGTATATCAGTATGTAGTGTCTCTACTTTAAAGAGTCCTCTCCTGCTGATGTTCAGGTGTATATCAGTATGTAGTGTCTCTACTTTAAAGAGTCCTCTCCTGCTGATGTTCAGGTGTATATCAGTATGTAGTGTCTCTACTTTAAAGAGTCCTCTCCTGCTGATGTTCAGGTGTATATCAGTATGTAGTGTCTCTACTTTAAAGAGTCCTCTCCTGCTGATGTTCAGGTGTATATCAGTATGTAGTGTCTCTACTTTAAAGAGTCCTCTCCTGCTGATGTTCAGGTGTATATCAGTATGTAGTGTCTCTACTTTAAAGAGTCCTCTCCTGCTGATGTTCAGGTGTATATCAGTATGTAGTGTCTCTACTTTAAAGAGTCCTCTCCTGCTGATGTTCAGGTGTATATCAGTATGTAGTGTCTCTACTTTAAAGAGTCCTCTCCTGCTGATGTTCAGGTGTATATCAGTATGTAGTGTCTCTACTTTAAAGAGTCCTCTCCTGCTGATGTTCAGGTGTATATCAGTATGTAGTGTCTCTACTTTAAAGAGTCCTCTCCTGCTGATGTTCAGGTGTATATCAGTATGTAGTGTCTCTACTTTAAAGAGTCCTCTCCTGCTGATGTTCAGGTGTATATCAGTATGTAGTGTCTCTACTTTAAAGAGTCCTCTCCTGCTGATGTTCAGGTGTATATCAGTATGTAGTGTCTCTACTTTAAAGAGTGCTCTCCTGCTGATGATGAGGTCCTCTATGACCATTAGCACTATTGGTTAACCTCCATCTCCATAAACAGTCTGAGTAAAGGTCAGTGACGTCTGATTGGTCGGTTTTGTTTATTCAGAGTTGTTTGGAACCGGCCGATACATTTCATCAGAATATATTCAAATTATTGTAAAACAACACATTGGCATGAAATTGTGAAACTGCGAACATAATGTGATGCAATCAGAAAACAATGTGAAGTTAAGCCTTTCTATGAAAAATGATAAACACAGGCCGTGAGGAGGGAGCGCTCCAGCCTGCCGTCCGTGACCCTTTGTGGATAAATGAATGATTTATGGCGTCGAGGATCAGATGACATTTTTCTTTGAAACACAGATGTGTTTCTCAACAAAAAACAAGTTGTACCAAAAACATCTCCATTACTGCTTTCACTGTGTTGAGACACTACATACTGATATACACCTGAACATCAACAGGAGAGGACTCTTTAAAGTAGAGACACTACATACTGATATACACCTGAACATCAGCAGGAGAGGACTCTTTAAAGTAGAGACACTACATACTGATATACACCTGAACATCAGCAGGAGAGGACTCTTTAAAGTAGAGACACTACATACTGATATACACCTGAACATCAGCAGGAGAGGACTCTTTAAAGTAGAGACACTACATACTGATATACACCTGAACATCAGCAGGAGAGGACTCTTTAAAGTAGAGACACTACATACTGATATACACCTGAACATCAGCAGGAGAGGACTCTTTAAAGTAGAGACACTACATACTGATATACACCTGAACATCAGCAGGAGAGGACTCTTTAAAGTAGAGACACTACATACTGATATACACCTGAACATCAGCAGGAGAGGACTCTTTAAAGTAGAGACACTACATACTGATATACACCTGAACATCAGCAGGAGAGGACTCTTTAAAGTAGAGACACTACATACTGATATACACCTGAACATCAGCAGGAGAGGACTCTTTAAAGTAGAGACACTACATACTGATATACACCTGAACATCAGCAGGAGAGGACTCTTTAAAGTAGAGACACTACATACTGATATACACCTGAACATCAGCAGGAGAGGACTCTTTAAAGTAGAGACACTACATACTGATATACACCTGAACATCAGCAGGAGAGGACTCTTTAAAGTAGAGACACTACATACTGATATACACCTGAACATCAGCAGGAGAGGACTCTTTAAAGTAGAGACACTACATACTGATATACACCTGAACATCAGCAGGAGAGGACTCTTTAAAGTAGAGACACTACATACTGATATACACCTGAACATCAGCAGGAGAGGACTCTTTAAAGTAGAGACACTACATACTGATATACACCTGAACATCAGCAGGAGAGGACTCTTTAAAGTAGAGACACTACATACTGATATACACCTGAACATCAGCAGGAGAGGACTCTTTAAAGTAGAGACACTACATACTGATATACACCTGAACATCAGCAGGAGAGGACTCTTTAAAGTAGAGACACTACATACTGATATACACCTGAACATCAGCAGGAGAGGACTCTTTAAAGTAGAGACACTACATACTGATATACACCTGACATCAGCAGGAGAGGACTCTTTAAAGTAGAGCTACATACTGATATACACTGAACATCAGCAGGAGAGGACTCTTTAAAGTAGAGCACTACATACTGATATACACCTGAACATCAGCAGGAGAGGACTCTTTAAAGTAGAGACACTACATACTGATATACACCTGAACATCAGCAGGAGAGGACTCTTTAAAGTAGAGACACTACATACTGATATACACCTGAACATCAGCAGGAGAGGACTCTTTAAAGTAGAGACCTACGTACTGATATACACCTGAACATCAGCAGGAGAGGACTCTTTAAAGTAGAGACCCTACGTACTGATATACACCTGAACATCAGCAGGAGAGGACTCTTTAAAGTAGAGGCACTACATACTGATATACACCTGAACATCAGCAGGAGAGGACTCTTTAAAGTAGAGACACTACATACTGATATACACCTGAACATCAGCAGGAGAGGACTCTTTAAAGTAGAGGCACTACATACTGATATACACCTGAACATCAGCAGGAGAGGACTCTTTAAAGTAGAGGCACTACATACTGATATACACCTGGAAATGATTATAATATGTCCTCTTTAAGTAAAGAGTACTTCTGATAAGTCCATGGATGGATACAGTGAGATCATGCAAGACCTCCTTGTTTTCATACATGCATGTTTCCCCACATGTCCACATAGTGCATACTTGACTCGTGTACTCAGCTACACACTTCCACTCTTCTCGGCCTTGAGCTGTGCACGTGTCCTGCCTGTTTGTGGGTTCGACAGCAGGGTCAGACCGCTGTTTGCCTTTCCTCTTTCCTCGGATGGCTGTTATTGTGGCTTTACTTCTAGCGCTATATGGATTAGAGGAAACATGACCACGGTATTCATTAAAGCTACGGCAAAGTATTCTGACTTTAAATGACCTGCCCAGATAATAACTTAAAACTCAGTAAATGTTTGAAAGTACATTTACCCATCTGTGCGCAAAGACTATGTTTATTAGTGTTACGAAAATACTGCTGTGGCAAGTAAAAAGCAAATCAACCAAATTGTGAGGAGTACGTCCTAATGTACTCAGACTAGTTCAGAAGTTATCATCTTTATAGAAGACCCTTGGTTATATATTTAAATGTTAAGAGCAAAACAACAGAGTCACGTTCCCCCTCGTAGTGTTTCCCTTTCTGGGTTCTCACTGCGTGGGAGAGAATTTCTAAGAAACCGAGTGTTTTCGCCACCCCGTGACGACCTGACTTTCTAGGAAGGAGGTCTCGATTTCCCAAATACACATCCGTCCCCCCCCCTTTTTTAAAAAAAAACAAAAAGGGAGAGAGAGAAACCAGCCCCCTAACTTGTGTGCATACCAGAGCTGCTAAATGAAAACAGTGAACATGCTGCTCTACGTGGTTCGAAGAAAGTCTCCGCCACATTCATAAGATCTGTATGAGCAGGGCCGGCCCTAGACTTTTGGGGGCCTTAAGCGAGCTTTGGTTTGGGGCCCCCCTCACGCACCCCCCTCACGCGTTCTCACTACACACACGTTCTCACTACACACACGTTCTCACTACACACGACACGGAACCAAGTTTTGTCTTATGATGTTAACATAAGCACACATATTGTATAAATAAGTATGTAAACACTGTGGACCTAACCTCCTCTAGGGGGGTCCTAACCTCCTCTAGGGGGGTTCGGGGGCATGCCCCCCGAGATTTTTTTTTATATTGAAGTTAAAAGCATCAATCTGGTGCACTTTGAGAGCAAACTTAAGAGATCTATGGATACCTCTCTCAACACCCATATGAAACAGAACTGTAAACAGATTTGTCTTTATGGATATTTTACAAATCACTTAAACTGTATTCTTGTTTTGTCATATAGTATTTCATAACTGTTTTTCATTTATTCTCTCATAATGTTCACAGAGAAACTAGCTGTCAATAGGAATATCATTCAGAAGAATTATAATTTCTTGCAAAAATCTGTCACAAAAAGAGGTTGTACATTTAAATTCAGGTGTTGTTATGGCAACGTCAGTGGCCAATCAGCCACATTTACTGCTGCAAATCCGCAAACAATTTTGGGGAGTTAAAAACCAAAAAACAGGATTAGGATCACTTTGATATCCGATCAGATCAGGAAATCCAATCCAAACTTTAATCTGGATCAAATCTTCAAAACGGGTTCAAACTGACAACACAGGATTGGGATCAGTTTGATCCCAAAAAACTGGATTATCCTGATTATCCCATTTATTTTAAAATATGTTTCAATTTAAATTACATGGCAAAGTTTGTTAACTGAAATAATACAAAATGTTTAGCCTTCATTGGAAATACATTTTATTTTTCTATTTTTTGGTCACGTTTGTGGGGGCCTATTTTGTTTTCAACCAAATGTTGATGACATACATGTTTATGCTCATAAAAGTATCACAACAAAGATTGTCAATCACAAATGTAATTTAGATTAAATAAAAAATATCTTCAACAAAAAAAAAGTCTGTCATCACCTTTCAAAAGTAGACAATAGAAGTCTCTGCAATGTGGTATTTTGTCTTCCTTGTATTATTTTTCATATCCGGCGCTCGGTAGGATTAAAGCACTGATATTCAGGATCTAGTGATCTTGAAAAATCCTAATCTGGATCAGGGTGATCCTATCTTGAATTGCTTTGAACTCCAGGGACAACACTTGTCTGACTTGTCTGATCCAGGATCACAAAAAATGGGATTTCAAAATCTGATCGGATCTGATTGAGATTAAAAGTGTTGAACTCCTGGGCCCTGGTAACGCTAAAAACCATTACATTTAGATTGTATGACAAAGTGTTATATATCTGGCTAGCTATAGCTACTTGCTAACGGTTTAGCTTACCCCCGCGATTCAAATACGTCAACGTAGCTGTAATTTATGCTTTGCTTACATTTTCGAATAACTTGGAAGTTTACTGACATTTACATACATTGTTTATCTGGCTCAAGTGGTGGCTCTGGGGTTGTTGTGTGAGCCACCACTTGAGAATTGTCGTCTTTTTTAAGAAAATGTTTTCTTATGTCCATCTTCAAAAACTCTGAGTCCGACTGACAGTTTATTTTAAGCATTGTCCCAGCTCACAGGATAGGTACCTGTCAGCCAATAAGACAGCTTTTTATTTCCATTCAACTCTCTGGTTGGTCTGCTGTCTTGCCTCTGTTGCATTCACTGAACACGGGAAATTACAATCCTGCCGTCCTCTCTAGTGTCATGATGAGGTTCGGGTAAAGCACGGTTCATGTATTATATTATTGACTCAATAATATAATACATGACTTTGAGAGTAGGCAATCTAGGCATATTAACACAATTAATTAAACATACTTATCACAGCGACGGTGTACTGAGATATATTTTTTTAAATACAAAAAAAAATTGTTGTTGCTTGGCCGCTTATGTCGCTTAATGGGTCGGGCCGGCTCTGTGTATGAGTTATGTCACGATCTGTCCGTGTATTTTACTACAAAAAAGGACTTTGATTTAAAGAAACCGTTATCTGCACTTGGGTCTTATCTACTCTGCTCTCCAGGCTCGACAATAACAAGTAGTAAAAAAGTAAAAAAGGTCCGATAATATACAAATGCTTGAGAACATTCTTTTTCACTTAACATGAGTTCGACTAAATTCTTACACGTGTAAGCATTGGGTTGAGAGGTCATGTGTTGTGAGCATGCGCAGTCTGTCCTGGTGTGGTGAAGGGGAACGTGGTGTGACTCGACAATAATAAACGGAGGCGCTATCTGAGACGCTCCAAAAAGTACTAAGTTCCTGAGTTTTTGTTACACAGAAGTATCATTGAAGCCTCAACACCTCGGACGTAACACACGTCATAATATTTGGAGCAGTGATTCCCAAGGGGGTATTTTGGTGAACGGCTGGGGTAAAGCTATTGTGATTTGATTAAAACTAGAGCCCGGGACTCAATTAAAAAAAATAATCTAATTAATTAGAGGCTTTGTAATTAATTAATCGAAATGAATCGCATTTTTAATCAAATATACATATTTGACCTGAGAACAGTGAGAAGCAGTTTCCACATGGATTTGACTCCAGGTGGTCGACAGTCGAGTGCAGTCCAGTGAGCCAGGGAGCTGGTTATCCTCTCAGACGTGGACTGACTGATCCTGGCCCTGAAACCAGTCGTCTGGTTGAGTGTGGGTTGGGTCAGGGTGTGGTTCCTTGCACTCGGAGTCGGGCTAACGTCCACGCTAGCTGCTACATGCTTTGCATTTAGGTGATACTTTAGGCTTGATGTGCTGCGGTGATATGCAAATTCTTTTTTGCATAATTTGCACACAGCCGTCCTCTTGTCGACGCTTCCATCCGTCCGTTTTTTAAAACAAAATGTCCCATCCACGGGGCCGACCAAAGCGGTCTCATCAGCTGGTTCGTTCATGTTTGACTATTGTTCACCGTGGTTTGTTGTTGTTTGAAGTCCCATGCTGAAGTCATGAACGTTAGTTGGTGCTCCAGTATAATCGGTACGCCTGAAACTCATCCAGTGACAAACGTTCCGCTGTGCAAAAATAAGTGCGATTAAAATGCGTTAATTTTTTTAACGCGTTAATTTTTGTGTAATTAATTAATCTTAATTAACGCGTTAAAGTCCCGGCCCTAATTAAAACATAGCCTATACATCAAACACAGTCTCACAGCATTTCGTGTTATAGTCACGAAATTAATCTATTAATTCGTGTTCACCTACACGATTTTGCCATTTTTTTCATGTCACACAGAACGATTTTAAAAGCAATGTAAATAATAACAAATTGTCGGCTGTGCGTGGTGACGAAAACCTGGTTCGAGGGGCCCCCACAGACGCTAGAATCGGCACTGTTTATGGCTAACAAATAAACAGTTGTATTGGTAATCTAAAGCTAGCTAAAAGCAACACATAAAATGAAATGTACTTTTTAAATGTTGGCCATAAGGGTTGTGCAATAGGTCGCCATTGTCAGAATGTGCGTCTGTGTGTATTGTGTTTGTTCAAACGGTGTATGGTTGATGATATGTGTATGTCTCTTAAATGTCCACTATGTTTGTATATTATGTACATGTATGCGGAACTGCTGGACGGAGCCCAGAACAAATTTCCTTACGGGGACAATAAAGTATATCATATCGTATCGTAAACCATTAAAGAAGATAGCCAAAGTAACAAATAGCCAGTAGATAAACAGATAGCTAGAATTCAAGTATAACAGTTTCAATGGTTAACTTACAATAACAATGAAAGTTAGCTAAGAGCAGTGTTCAATAAATAAATCCAGACCGTAGTGATTCTATAATAAATAGAAGCATTTATTTATGTACAGAAAAGGTTTAAAGTTTACAACAAAATGTAAAACACTGACAAAAAAATAAAGAACAAATATTTACATTTATGAACATTATATGTACATGCTTAATCCTCGCTGATAGTCAGTGGAAGTAAAATGACAATAAGTTCATCAGCACATGTTTTCTACCTTAAGGCCTCACAATGGTCATTAACCCACATCCCGAAAACATCTGTATGTTAAACCGCCACATCGCTCACACAAGTCACTGTAAACACATCGATTTCATACATATCATAAAGGTCAATAGCACCAATATGAACATGTGAGCATATTATTTCATTAAAAAAGGCACATATTTGTCAGTGATACAAACAAAGGGGCTCAAACACCTGGTGAGGATGTTTTTTAACACCATCTCATGGCTTGTTTTTATCGGGAATGTTCAAGGAAAGGTGAAGTTCAGGTCCAGGGGAGGATATAAATATACACTTGTCATGGTAAAGAGTGTTAGCATTGGCCCCGTTGGTAACACGTGGGTTCATCAAAGTCTTACAGTCTCGTACGTTATGCAACGATCCTCCCCAGAGGCACACGAGGAAGGAGCACACCACAAATCAGAAGCTGAAAATGATTCTGAGAAACTCTGGAACATAAGGCAGCTGGTGAAGATAATTTTGTTTTGACCATATGTCGACATTTGAAGACGTCGCGGAGGCATAAATCAAGGCACAGTGCTACTCTTTGAGGTCTTTAGGTCCCTTTGGATGGTTGTTGTTGCTCCTCTACTGAGGCAACGACTAAATCATAACAACACACGATACATAATTGGGACTGGTTAAACTGGCACTTGTGGAATTCTTCCTATTATGTACCTCACCTTAAAACCCACTGTAGTGTTTTTTTCAGATTTTATCTTGTGTCCAATGACCGTAGAGGAAAATATACACGCCTTCTTGGAAGACAGTTAGATGAGAAGAGAAGAAGATTGTCTTTCCGTTAAGTATGGAGCAGGAGCCGTAAGGCGATTAGCTTAGCTTAGCCTAGCATAGAGACTGAAAAGGGGTTAGCATAGCTTCGTTCAATAGTAGCAAAAACCTCCTAATAATAGTTAATCGCCTCCTAGTTTCAGCTTCATAATAAAACTAACAGTTAAATATTTTGGGAAACACACTCATTTGCTTTCTAGTCGAGAGTCAGACGAGAAGATTGATACCGCTCACATGTTTCTTGAACATGTGGATGCTGTTGGTTAGCTTAGCTTAGCTTAGCACAAAGACTGGGAACTAGCCTTGCTGTGGTAATAAAACCCTCAAAACCGAATCTATAAAGCTAAATATAACATATATATCTCGATTATTTATTCTGTACAATAAGCATCTATCCAATTCCCACCAGGCTAGCTCTTCCCCTTTGCTTTATGTCTTTGAGCTAAGCTAAGCTAACACTCGTGCTAGCCTTATATTTACCATAAAGGCATGAAACTGGCCGAACAAATGAAATGAGCTTTGATAAATGTCCATGAAGTAACAAAAGTGATACACACAGATATTTTTAACACTTATGTGTGAATTGTACCTTAAACACATTAGAGAGAATTCCTTAGTTGCATATTTTGAGCTCAAAACAAGACACGATGTGGCTTTTAGCGACACCGTTTTTCAGTTATATCATAAGCATCCCAGTTTGGAAACTGAGTAAAAAACTGTATTTAGACTGAGACATTCACAATATGTTGATTTGGTATGATCGTGTCAGCAATGGATTGTCAACCTTGTAAAAAATGTGCAACCTCAAAATAAGTTTCACCCGGTTTTTTGGCACTTATGGCGCATTTCCACTACAGGGCCTCGCTCGCTCGGTTAGGCTTTGTTAGGACTGGCTCACTTTATGCTGCGCTTCCATTACAGTTTAGTAGCTGGGGCAGTAACTATAGTAACGCAGTGTAGGCGGAGCCGTGACGTCATCCTCAATGAGAACCACAAAACCAACATCAGCCGTTAGCTGTTAGCACTCAGAGCTCACAGCTCCTCATATCTGTTCAGAAACTAGACACAAGTTAAACAAGTACAAACCACTGACTCTCTGTGTCATGGCGAATACAGTCGCTGATTTATTTATGTCTGTATGCCGTTGCTGTGAGTGTGGACGGTCGGAGCATATACAACGTTAGCTTAGCCGATCTCCATTCAGAAAACACGCATTTTAAAAGGTTGTTCGCCTGCCGTCTGTCTGCAGACTAGTCAAAGCATTAATTCATGGTTTTTACTAACCGGTATCAGTGTGTTGTTACTTCGGCATCATTTTGAAACGTGTATTACAATTAAATCACGGTCAAATATGTTCATCTTGTTGTAGTTGTAGCCCCCTTGCCAGCGATTCTCTCTCTAATTTAGCATACTCAGCCCGACTCAGCCCGGTTGTTGGCCCGGAAAGAACCTCGATGTTATGGGGCCAGAAAAACTGTGAAAAAGTACCCGCTAGCCGGAACTACGCCAAGTGGAAACTTAAAGCGAGCTCCGCGCTGTAGTGGAAATGCGCCATTCGAGCGTTTGTGAGGATATAGTGGTTTCAAGATTGGCTTTAAATTCCATATCTTTGTGCCATGTCAGGTAAAAAATACACAAGGACGTCCAAGGTAGCTTATCATCAAGGCTCTTCTTTCCACTCTGCATGACATTTTTCAGTTTTCTGTGAAGACTGGATTGTCCTCTTCTTCATCCAAGCTCACGACTTGTTTCTGATAGGACAACAAATAAACAAGATGTCAGACTTAGCAAACTGAAAGTACTAAGTTCACCCAGAATGTAATATCGACTGACGAACTAGACTTACTTTTGGGTAGGAGTAACCATCAATGCTGTTGCTCCTCCAAATGTGCACTTGGTCCTCGGTGGTTTTCTGGTAAACGGGGTTGTCAAAGTGGATTGTGTTGGTGTTTTTCTGCCTGTAGTTCCTCCATAGTAGCACGGCACCAATAGCCACCAGACAAATGATCGCTACAAGAGGCATTGGGAGAAAGATTAGACATTAGAAGTGTTATTACTTAAAGCAGGGGTGTCAAACTCAAGGCCCGGGGGCCAAATCCGGCCCGCGACTTCATTTCATGTGGCCCCACAAGAGCTTGCAAAAAATATGATGTTTATTATGCGGTTTCATGCTACTTTACAGAAGCACGTTGCCAATAAACTACATGTCCCACAATGCATCTCAGAATTTGACTTTTCTTTTTTTAAATGTAACTTTTCTTTCAAAATGTCACTTAATTTTTTATTTTGACTTTTCTTTTTAAATCATTTTGTGACATGGCACTGAAGAGACTTGCAATTATTTGCCCCTGACTTCTGCTTTCAGACGTAGTTAATTATGAAGTTATTACCCTATCCGATAATAATCCAATGCAGAGGCAATAATGTAATATAATACATTATTTTATATATATTAAATATTCATATATGCATTTTTATATAGTCTTAAAGTTACAACCGGTCCCTTTGAGTGCAACCATAATACTGATGTGGCCCGCAATGAAATTGAGTTTGACCCCCCTGACTTAAAGTATTTTGTGGTTTCTGTGAAGGAGCCGCCTTTGCAGAAGCTTCCTAAGCAACTCACCCAGAGGTAATGCTATATTCAGAGCTATCGGCGTGGTGGAGGCTGTGTTGGGTACAGCAGTGGCAAATGCATGTTGAATATCTGAAAAAAGATAGGGAGATAGGAAGTTAATGCTACATGCAGCTGACCAGCACTTCACACAAGACATGTCCACGTGGATTTCAATGTCCCGGACAAATGGGAGGAATTGCGGTCATCCATGTTTATCATTTAGCTTAAACACAACAGATAGGAAGGCTACATGAAGAGTGACTTCATCAAGGCATTAACGTACAGCTTATTATTTTCAACAAACATTGTGACCAAAGAGTTCTAAATTTGTCGGACCTCAGCGGTTTTCCCCGTCCAGCTAAATTCGGGCTAACGGTAACACTGAACCCAAGCTGAGGACAAGGCACTCAAACAAACTACCGTACTTTTCGGACTACAAGCCGCGACTTTTTTCCCCATTTTTTTTGTACAGCTAGCGGCCACTAGGGAACCTCCTAAATCTATGGATTTTACAGGTAAAATTAACCACCTTTAACGCTATGGGCTCTAGGACCTGTCCGCGCCCGCCACCTTTAAGCGGCGGGCTCCAGTAGGAAAAGCTGGAGGCCGGAAAAGAGTGAGACAGGTCGCGCGCCAAAGTGAAAGTGGAACCGAGAGACAGAACGAGAGCGAGACAGACGGACCATTTAGCTGCTGCGGCTCATATGCAGGAGCGCTTTATAGTCCGAAAAGTACGGTATGTAAAAATGGTCAATGCTTCAAAGTAACTAAAAGTTCTCCGTATCAAAAAAGAACACGGTCAAACGACTATATACCGCTTCCAGTCGAATCACAATCAGCTGTGTACCATTGTCATGCCATATATAGGCAATTTGACATGCACGTCATACCTGACAGCGCACATTAGACAGCAAATAAGTGAGACTTAAATTAACATATTTTAAAGCGTATGTGACTAAAAAAAAATAGTTAAGAGTTTACTCTAAAGTCTTATATTAATAAAACAAACATTTAAACCATAATGATGAAAGGAAAATGGCTCCAACAAAGTGGTTACCTCTGAACATTTCACAAATGCCACTGTTATGGTACCGACCTGGAGATGTGACTGGAGCCCCTGTGGTGGTCTGGGGGATTTTAGGGTTCACCGGTCTGGGTGACGGGACCGTTGGTTCTGGGGTGGTGGTCTTTACTGGAGGTTTGATGGTGGTGCGTGGTGCTGGCCTGGCTGCAGTGGTGGTGATTATGGGAACTGGGGTGGTACGGACTGGGGGTTTGTGGGTGGTACGGACTGGGGGTTTATGGGTGGTACGGATTTGGGGTTTTGGGGTGGTTTGGACCAGGGTCTTGGGTGTGGTGCTGGCTGGAACTGGAGGGCGACGAGGAGGGTCTGTAGCTAGAACCTGAGGCTGCACAGGAGCTTCAGGCGTGGGCACGGCTGATGAAGAACAAGGAATGAGAGTCAAATAACGAAATACAAAATTCTAATTAGATGATTGTTGGGAAAACACTGAATGTCCTCTTCCAGCATGAGAGTAGCATGCTAACAAAGGTATCCCAACTGCAGCTGTGAACATGACAGGATGTGAGATGACCTGGAAGAGCATCAGGACTGTTTGAGGCAGATGATAGCTATGTGATTAACATGATGACTCAGCCTCTATGGAGAGAGACATCAAGCATGCTCATTTCTGACGTGGAGCTAATCTGAAGGAAACATTGAATACTGCTTTCTATTCCTCCATCTTGTGACTGTGTGACTCCCTCTCAGCGTGTGAAGGACACTGCTCAGGAACTAGTCTCTGTATGTGATGCTACTTCCATTCTGGAGAGGATCAGAGATACGTGGATCCTGAGGTTGAAGCTCAAGCCGGGGACCAGGGAGATGTTTTACAGTTTTTTCAGTTTTCTTGATATAATAGTGCAGTATATTCACATACCAGGTACGCATGACCTCCTATCCCGGGCTAGCATCATGTCATCTGAACACACACATGTGTATTTGGGGGGGTGTCGGCCCACTTGAGGAGCTGCCAGGCACAAGTATTCACAGCCGGAGACCTGGCACCAATCCCTGCCTGCAAGAAAAAGAGGGCGACATTTTGTTTAGCTTCATATGTATTGAAGACACTTTCACAGTTATCATTACAGCTGGTACAATTTTAAAGTTCCCCTATTACACTGTTCTTCATCAATATATCCCAGGTGTCAGATATATACAGAGCCTGTCTCTGATTGGCTGAAACACCAAACAGATCATTGCAGAATTACCCATAATCCCCTCTGTTTCAGCCCTGTAACATTTCCTGCTTTTTAATGTAGTGCTTTTCAATTTTATATATAAAAAAAGCTCGCTACTGATTTGCTATTCAAACTAAAAGCCCTTTATGTCCAGAGGTGTCTCTCACCAGCGGGCTGTTTGAGGTTATGGAAGAGGATAATGTCTTCTGGGGATGAGAGGTGCTCTGCCACGGCGGTGATGTTCTCCCCCGTCAGCCTGTTGGCACTGAAGATGGCATTGTTGCTGACGTCGGTCCAATACACTCTTTCCTGGAAGCAGAGACAAAAGAAACAAGTATTAAAGTGACTGGGGACACAGCAGCAGGAGTAGTGAGGAGGAATCAGAATCAAGTTTATTGCCAGGTACACATACAAGGAATTTGCTTTGGTATCTGGTGGTGCGAACATAAACTATCTAAAAAAATAAGTTGCAAAGTAGGTACAAAAAGAAATATATAAGGATAATAACACCAATTAAACAATGATGCTAAAGACAAGTATTTAAGAAAGAATAATAAATACCCCACTGGCCTTATATATATACCTTATATGTGTCTCTAAAATGGCGGCGTGAACAAGTGTCATCCCTACACAACAAGTTATAAGGTGCTATAATATCTAATTCACAACAGGTGCCATGGCCTTAACGCTTTGACAACGCTACTATGCCAATACTGGAGATGCATGCAATGAAAGTACCGTACTTTTCGGACTATAAGCCGCGACTTTTTCTTTGTACAGCTAACGGCCACTAGGGAACCTCCTAAATCTATGGATTTCACAGGTACAATTAACCACCTTTAACACTATGGGCTCTATGACCGCGGCCAGTACACGGCGGTACAAGATGGTACACGACACGCCCACCTGACACGACACTACGGTGGCTGAGAAGGGTCTAGCTGCGGCCGCGGACAGTAGAGGTTGAACCAAGCCCCCAGGAGTGCGCCGGAGTCTTGTGGCCAAACGGCGGTACTACACTTCCTTTGTGGTCTCTAACTCGTTGGATACTTTTTTTTAAACTAAATAAACTACCCAGTATGAACGTCCCCCGGGTAGCAGTCCTCTTCCCTCCCTTCAATCTAACCCTTCCCTTCCCCCCATCCTAACCCTAACCACTCCCTACCTTTTTACCTAATCCTAATCTTCTTTCTCCCTCCAAAACCTCTCCTACTGTAAGAAATTAAAATCAATGTTTATACTACATGGGCTGTATGATGTAAATCTCGTCAATTCGCTTTTAACGGTGGAGCCTCTCAGCCACCGTAGTGTCGTGACAGGTGGGCGTGTCGTGTGCCGCCGTGTACTGGCCGCGGCCACAGCTCGACCATATTGGAAAAGAGTGAGACAGGTAGCGCGCCAAAGTAAAAGTGGAACCGAGAGACAGAACGAGAGCAAGACAGACGGACAATGTAGCTGCTGCGGCTCATATGCAGGTGCGCTGTATAGTCCGAAAAGTACGGTACCTCATTTTTAACATCTGGATACTGAGAGACAAGACCGAGGAGGAAACCTAAATTGTTGATAACTGTGGAGCTGTTAAACTCGTTAAAATAAGGTCCAACCCGGCCACTACACGACTGCTTCCACGTGCAGTGAAGGGGCCATGTGGTATTTCACAGCTCTGGGTTTATGGGTAACAGAGTGTATCAGGAGGTAAACACCCACCTCAAACACAGTGAGGCCCAGAGGGTGAGCCAGCTTGTGTTCGTCCAGGATGATGGTGCGTCGACCGCCGCCCTGCACATCGATGCTGGAGAGGGTGTGCAGCTTGGAGTCCACCCAGTACAGCCGCTGGCTCAACAGGTCTGAGGGGGAGAGGGGGATCAATAGGTCAGAGAGGGTACAAGTACACACATCCTTTACTCAAGTAGAAGTACAGATACTCGTGTTTAAAAATACTCTGGTGAAAGTAGAAGTACTGACTAAACTTCTTTACTCAAGTGAAAGTAAAGAGGCTTTGAAATGTACTTCAGTAAAAATTACCCATAGCTAGCAGCTGTTTTAAGAAAGTGTAAGAAGTAGAAAGTACAGGTATTTGAGTTCAACATGTGAGAAGTAGAAAGTACAGGTATTTGAGTTCAACATGTGAGAAGTAGAAAGTTCAGGTATTTGTGTTCAACATGTGAGAAGTAGAAAGTACAGGTATTTGAGTTCAACATGTGAGAAGTAGAAAGTTCAGGTATTTGTGTTCAACATGTGAGAAGTAGAAAGTACAGGTATTTGAGTTCAACATGTGAGAAGTAGAAAGTACAGGTATTTGAGTTCAACATGTAAGAAGTAGAAAGTACAGGTATTTGAGTTCAACATGTAAGAAGTAGAAAGTACAGGTATTTGAGTTCAACATGAAGAAGTAGAAAGTACAGGTATTTGAGTTCAACACGTGAGAAGTACAAAGTACAGGTATTTGAGTTCAACATGTAAGAAGTAGAAAGTACAGGTATTTGAGTTCAACATGTGAGAAGTAGAAAGTACAGGTATTTGTGTTCAACATGTGAGAAGTAGAAAGTACAGGTATTTGTGTTCAACATGTAAGAAGTAGAAAGTACAGGTATTTGGGTTCAACATGTGAGAAGTAGAAAGTACAGGTTCAAAATGTAAGAAGTAGAAAGTACAGGTATTTGAGTTCAACATGTGAGAAGTAGAAAGTACAGGTATTTGGGTTCAACATGTAAGAAGTAGAAAGTACAGGTATTTGAGTTCAACATGTAAGAAGTAGAAAGTACAGGTATTTGAGTTCAACATGTAAGAAGTAGAAAGTACAGGTATTTGGGTTCAACATGTGAGAAGTAGAAAGTACAGGTATTTGGGTTCAAAATGTAAGAAGTAGAAAGTACAGGTATTTGGATTCAACATGTAAGAAGTAGAAAGTAAAAAGTCGTCAGAAAAATAAGTAGTGGAGTAAAGTACAGATACCAGAAACATTTACTTAAAGGTGGGGTAGGTCATGTTGGATAAACCGGCTCGAGATCGCTAGAATTTGAAAATACACAACCGGAAAAAATCTGCCACTTCCTCACAGAGCCCCTCCTCCAACACACACGAACGCGCACATGACCAATGAGGGCACGAGATCAGTGTGTGCCCAGATGGAAGGCTGACAGGCAGGTAGGCCATCCAGTTACTTTAGCGGGCTCAGATGATTGGTCGTGCTTTTTACAGCGCCACGGCTTCCACAGACGACATTTGTTTATGTATTTGTTGTCAAAGCACTTCAGATATTCATTGCTATCGAGATGTTAAGAGCATTCCATGGAATATAACAAAAAGTGTATCTCGAGCCGGTTTTCTCAAACGTACCTACCCCACCTTTAAGTACAGTAACGAAGTATTTGTACTCCACTACTTCCCACCTCTGTCAATAGGCTCTGGTATGCATGCTAGTGGAAACCTGAGAGACATGAACACTAGCTCTTACCGATTGTGATCCCATTTGGCCACTCGATGTTGTCGGTGACCAGAGCGGTTCGGTCTCCTCCGTTTAAACCTCCTTTCTCGATCTTAGCGGGACTCCCCCAGTCGGTCCAGTAAATGAAACTGGGAGGACACAGATATGCGGTTAAAATAAACGTTGTAAACAACAGAGAGTCTTGGAAGGATTTAGGGAGCATGATCTCACAGAAACACCTGAAATGTCCTTTAAACCTCGTAGCATCGCATTATATCTGAATCAGAAGAGACACAGAGAGAGAAAGCTATTTTAAGAAAACTATAATAACTTCAAAAATATTTTCAATTTGGCTGCAGATCCTAAAACCATTTGCCAATGAAAATTAAGAAATAAATACATTATCATAGCTATTATTATTTAAACAAAATGTAAGGTATATGGCTATTCAAAATACTGTGTCAATTCTCTTTCTGACCCTGTCCTCACCTGCCCTGTAATCACTCAATAAAACAATAGATTAGTAATAATGATAATTGAGTGCTGTTCAAAGCCAATATAAAGTCGATGAGGATCCTTTGTCGTAGTGCACACGTGAAATCAACAGAAATACGTTTTAATTTAACCTCATGTTGGTCGAGATGGTTTGATGCCTCGGCTCGGTTTTCTTCCCTTAACCTTCAATTACTTCTATTGTATTTATTCTATCAGCCCAATACCTACAAAAGCTACAAAATACATCAAGATAATATTCGATAAAGACGGAATCCACAAGTCATACATAGATTTAGATTAAACCAATGATCGATATAGCCATTTCAAACAAACACTTACCAGTATTTTATTTTGCCTTAAGCCTTAAGTGTTTTCGTGATTGTCATTTAACACATTTTCTAGATTAAGCCATTTTTTTTTATTCCGAATGTACAATTCGTTACAAAAATACTTGTTGAAACCCGAAACCCCGATGTTGTCTTTCCTTCAGCCTAAAGATTTATTATTACCACGTAAACGTCATGCTGGGTGATAAGACGACATTGGATTTAACTTTTCTTAGTATCGTTGGACTTACTTGCTGTGGGGGATCGACCACAATGGCACGCGGTTTGGATAGATCTCGACGGAAGATAGTTTTTCGGCGGCTGCCATCAGCGGTAACCACGGAGATGGTGCTTCGGATGCTGTCGGTCCAGTACAGGTTCGCGTGGATCCAGTCGAACGCGATGCCTTCAGGTGCGTCCATGTCTCTGTCGATCACTATGCTGTATTCATCCGGGTTTTCAGCCGAGTCCATCGGAGCTCTGGATCAAAAATAAAGAGCTGGTGTCAAGCAGGCGTAAAGAAAACACACTAAATGCAGAGGTGGGAAGTAGTGGTAGACAAATACTTCGTTACTCTACTTAAGTAAATGTTTCTGGTATCAGTACTTTACTCCACTACTTATTTTTCTGACGATTTTTCACTTTGACTTCTTACATGTTGAACTCAAATACCTGTACTTTCTACTTCTTACATGTTGAACTCAAATACCTGTACTTTCTACTTCTTACATGTTGAACCCAAATACCTGTACTTTCTACTTCTTACATGTTGAACCCAAATACCTGTACTTTCTACTTCTTACATGTTGAACCCAAATACCTGTACTTTCTACTTCTTACATGTTGAACCCAAATACCTGTACTTTCTACTTCTCACATGTTGAACTCAAATACCTGTACTTTCTACTTCTCACATGTTGAACTCAAATACCTGTACTTTCTACTTCTCACATGTTGAACACAAATACCTGTACTTTCTACTTCTCACATGTTGAACTCAAATACCTGTACTTTCTACTTCTCACATGTTGAACCCAAATACCTGTACTTTCTACTTCTCACATGTTGAACTCAAATACCTGTACTTTCTACTTCTCACATGTTGAACTCAAATACCTGTACTTTCTACTTTTCACATGTTGAACTCAAATACCTGTACTTTCTACTTCTCTCATGTTGAACTCAAATACCTGTACTTTCTACTTCTTACATGTTGAACTCAAATACCTGTACTTTCTACTTCTCACATGTTGAACTCAAATACCTGTACTTTCTACTTCTTACATGTTGAACTCAAATACCTGAACTTTCTACTTCTTACATTTTCCAAACAGCTGAAGTACATTTCAAAGCCTCTTTACTTTGACTTGAGGAAAGAAGTTTAGTCAGTACTTTTACCAGAGTACTTTTAAACACCAGTATCTGTACTTCTACGTGAGTAAAGCATGTGTGTACTTGTACCCTCTCTGACTGTATGTAATGATTCTACTTCATTCTGATGCCCACCTGTAGATCTTCTTCTGGGAGATGTCGGACCAGTAGATGTCTTTGGTGGCCATGTTCACGTCCAGAGCCACAGCGCTCTTCAGGCGGGGAATCACTCTGGTGTACTCGCTCTTATCCAACGTCATCTTTCTGACTTCATGACGGTTGGTGAAGAACAGGTAGGCGATTGTACCTGAAAAAACACAAAATCAAAGAAGAGAAAGTCAAAATCGTATATGCTGGCTGTGTTTTTGGTTTGTCTTGTGTACTTCTATTGAATAGAAATATGTTTTTTCTTCTTAATTTCAGCTTGATTGGTCCTTCCAAATGTTATATATGAAAAAGGCACAGATGTCTAAAAAGGCTAACAGCTGCTACATCGTCGTATTAACATTTCTAAGCTATTTTTGTTTACATGCCAGAAATAGGGCAGATATTCTCCTTTCATTCAACAACATAACAAATAAAGTTTTAACCCCATCATTGCCAACAGTTATCCACATTAGGAACATATGACAGAGATACATTGATTATCTTTAGAAAAATATACTTTAAATGTCTTCTATCATGCAATCTCTTTCCTCCGTACCCAAATCTCTAAGTTTTAAAGCTAAGGACCCAGAATCAGCACTTTAGAAACAGGGCTGAAATAGAGGGGATGAGGCTAGAATGCGTGATCTGGTATTTTGAGCAAAACACTTCAAAGGCATGTTTTTTATGTTTTTATATATAACAAAAGCCTGTGACGATAGTGGCTTTCCTTGGACGATACATAATCCAAGAAATAGTTGCTTTAAATGATGTTTGAGTGATTTTAGGACCCTTTTAAGCTATTTATATAAAAACACAATGAATTGAAAGCATAACAAATATCGAGGTCATGTCCAGTTATTGTATGATGAGTCGGATACGAAAGGATTGAGGTCAGACGATAAAGTAAAATGATTTGTTATAATGTCCATATATCGTAGAATAAGTCAATAATGTAAATAAGATGAAGGTTCTGTCAATATACCATACGATAAGTAGAAAGTATCCAGGGTTCCAGGTAATGTCTATATATCGTACAATAAGTGTATCGTACAAAACGTCAAAAGATATCGAGGTATCTGATCGGAGCAACTGACAAATAATCCAACTGAAACCGGCATGGACAATGACTATGTTTTAAAAATGCGCTTATCCAGAAAAGTTTACGGGCAGAAGAAACATTTCTATTGAAGAAACATACATATTAAAGATACATTTCTGTCTTTTTATGCCTTTAATACTAACTTGAAATTTGTATTCAAATGAATTAATCAATTATTTTTTATATTTTATTGTAATGTAGAGACAAGGCTTTTAGTGACAATCATGTATTGCTTTACAATTATGTGTTAAATATGTGATCTGTGATCTTTGCCCCCCAGGTTGGGAACCACAGGTTGGGAACCACTGTAATGGGAGACCTTTAAGAAGGCTATTCATCATCTTAAAAACATCTTTAAATGTTACACGTCACTGTAAAATACACTCTGGACAGAGCAGCTGATATTTACCGATGGCCTTGCAGGCTTTGGTTGCCGGGTCCACCTGGTACCCCTCCTCACATTGACATTTGAAGCTGCCCACCAGGTTGATGCAGATCTGGCTGCAGGTGTCCGGGCTGGCACACTCGTCGATGTCTAATTAAAAAAAAAGACGGGAACCATTAAATTAAAAAAACACATGGTGTAACAAAAACAATATTCTGAGTCATCCTTCCTGTAATCGATGCTCTTGGTCTGGAACAGACGGTTACATGGAAAAGGTTGCATCAGAGTAAGCACATTGCAACACTGTGTTGATCATCTGTTCCCAAATAGAGTGCTGCATGAATGAGCATTTCAGGGTTGTCTGAATCTGTGTTTTGGGTTAGTTGCCTGAAATAAGGTCTGTGGTTAACTCAAGCTTCAATATCTCATCAAAACGATGGTTGTTTACACATTTCAAAATGAGACCATTAAACGTCATCACGCCGAACATTAGCCGCCTTTAGCTTAGCGGTGGTGACGTGAAGTCATGTGACCGTGCTGTAGTTCGTTTATAGCCCAACATTAGCCTCCTTTAGCTTAGCGGTGGTGACGTGAAGTCATGTGACCGTGCTGTAGTTCCTTTATAGCCCAACATTAGCCGCCTTTTAGCTTAGCGGTGGTGACGTGAAGTCATGTGACCGTGCTGTAGTTCTTTTATAGCCCAACATTAGCCACTTTTAGCTTAGCGGTGTGGTGACGTGAAGTCATGTGACCGTGCTGTAGTTCCTTTATAGCCCAACATTAGCCACCTTTAGCTTAGCGGTGGTGACGTGAAGTCATGTGACCGTGCTGTAGTTCCTTTATAGCCCAACATTAGCCACTTTTAGCTTAGCGGTGGTGACGTGAAGTCATGTGACCGTGCTGTAGTTCCTTAATATTTTAACGTTAGCTTAAATTATAAACGTGGTGTTAATATGTGGAGATTATCCTGCTGAATCAAACATGTAAGTATCACAAAAGTGTGTTTGCCACAGATCTTATTTCCTGCAAAAAGGTGATGCTAAGTTCTGGTTCAACCTAAAATAAATACATCATCCCTAACCCACAAAGCATATGCATTACAGGTTGACTATTTACAAGTTTAACTGCGGGATGTATACCTTCACAGCGCTTTTTCTCCACCAGGTTATATCCCGTAGGACACAGACACTCGTATCCGATCTTGAGGTCATTGCAAATATGCGAGCAGCCGCCGTTGGTGTAGAGGCATTCATTGGAGCCTGCAGTTGGAGGAAGAACGGTTAACCATCTTTCTTCTCTGAGGACTAGCATTCTCAACAAATAAGCAGACAGTTCTGGATGACGGACGTCTGAACTCACCACATTCCCTCAGAGGCTCGTCTGTCCAATCCCTGCAGTCACGCTTCTGGTCACACACCTTCTCCATGCTGATACACTCCCCGCTGCGGCACTTAAAGTGGGTCGGACCATCACAGTGGCTTGCTGGAATATAAGACATGCAGTTATAGATGGGAACAAACCGCTCGAGTTTACATTAGACTCGGGGACAGTTCCATCCCACCTGGACTTTTGAAAGAACATCCATCTATTTTATTTGTTTTATGTCCTATACATGTTGCACTGCGGGAGGAGCCTGTGACCTGAGTCCTTCGTTGACATTTCTAAGCTGTAGCGGCTGTGCACATGGCAATAAAGCCTTGAATTGAATTGAATAGAGTTGCTAGGATACAGGATATAAAAAGAGAGATTCGTACCGTTGACGCAGCCGAATTCATCGCTGCGGTCCCTGCAGTCAAATTGACGGTTGCACTGCCGGCTGCCGTGGATACAAGAACCGTCATCGCATTCGAACTCATCGGGAGCGCAGGTGGTGTGTGCTGGAGTAGAATCAGATTACAAGAGATGATTAACGAACGACTCGGCCTGTGACGATAACAGCTTTCGTTGGACATTATTCTAGAAATAGTTGCTTTAAAGGTCTCCTATTATACTGTTCTTCATCAATATATCACAGGTCTCAGATATATCCAGAGCCTGTCTCTGATTGGCTGAAACACCAAACAGATCATTGCAGCATTACCCATAATCCCCTCTGTTTCAGCCCTGTTTCCAAAGTGCTGATTCTCTGTCTGTTACTTCAGATGAAGATAAGGAGGAGACATGGAGAAGAGGGGACACATGTTGATGTAGAAGAGACATGAAGAAGAGGGGACACATGTTGATGTAGAATAGACATGAAGAAGAGGGGACACATGTTGATGTAGAAGAGACATGAAGAAGAGGGGACACATGTTGATGTAGAAGAGACATGAAGAAGAGGGGACACATGTTGATGTAGAAGAGACATGAAGAAGAGGGGACACATGTTGATGTAGAAGAGACATGAAGAAGAGGGGACACATGTTGATGTAGAAGAGACATGAAGAAGAGGGGGACCCTCACCACATCCTGCTTCATCGGATCTATCGAGGCAGTCGACGCCTCCGTCACACTTCCAGCTGCTGTGGATGCACTCCCCGCTGCCGCAGGGGAACTCCATGTTCGAACACTGATGAGCGGGAACAGTAACCGTTGACTTCGCTCCTCTGCAGCTCTGAGGCCACTCGTCGGAGCCGTCGGAGCAGTCCATGTCTCCGTCGCAGGCCCACAGCCCAGGCACGCAGACGGTGTTGTTGCACTGGAAGGAGGTCGCGCTGCAGGTGACCGGCGGACAGGACGCTTCATCGCTGCCATCGTCACAATCCGCCTCGTCGTCACACACGAAGGACGACGACACGCACTGACCAGTCCCGCAGCGGAACTCTGTGTTCGTGCACAGCTTAGGCGCTAAGAAGAGAAGAGACATTGGCTATAAGCAAGTCTTTCGGTGAAGGGAGCGGTCAAGAAACGACTCCTAAAACATGGAACAAGTTAGCATTTTAGCGCTTTTGGCTAGCTCGTTTCAAATGTTTTTTTGAATGGGTTTTTAACGTTTTAGGATTTTAACGTTTTGTTCTACGACATAACATACTTCAGTAAATACCCCACTGATTCATATAAAAACACAGTTGCTATCAAGTGTCTAAATGAGACGACTAAACGTCATCACGCCCAACATTAGCCACCGTTAGCTTAGCATTGAGAAATACAATTGGCTTTTTTTAGGGAACCAGGGAGATGCTCACTTCAGGGTGGGCCAACACAAATCCTTTATCCCTAAACTGCACAACTTCAACTTCCATTTTATTTTTAACACGACCAACATATGTCCTTATCAAGTTGGGATCAATAAAGTATATCTTATCTTATCTGAAACAGGGCAATTAGAGTAACTAAAGACCAGGACTACTTCAGATAAGGAAGGAAAGAAGAAGCTGTGGTTTCTAGTGAGACAGATGTGTGGTCTTCTCTGTAGTTAACTCTTCTCACCACAGCTCTCCTCATCAGCTCCATTCTCACAGTCAGCTTTCCCGTCGCAGTGCCAGCTCTCCGGGAGGCACTGGTTCAGACGGTCCGTGCAGCTGAACTCTATCGGCTTGCAGGTCTTAGTCACTGGAATCACAACAGAGATAAGATCAGCGACGGCAAGTACGGAAGTACACACATCCTTTCCTCGAGTAGAAGTACAGATACTCGTGTTTAAAAGTACTCTGGTGAAAGTAGAAGTACTGACTAAACTTCTTTACTCAAGTGAAAGTAAAGAGGCTTTGAAATGTACTTCAAAAGTACCCATAGCTAGCAGCTGTAAGTTCCCTCTGAGATACAACTCAAAACAAGATTCTTTGACTCAACGAGATGAAGCTTTGTCTACAAACAAGACCCGATATCTCACTGAAGGTATTGTGTCTTATAGCGGGTGTAGTATTCTGACTAGATATTAGACACACACTGGCAAGATGTAGAGCTTTGTCGTGTACTCACTGCAGGTAGCAGGAAGTTCATCAGTGGCGTCTCCACAGTCGTCCATGCCGTCACACACCCATCGAGCCGGCAAGCATTTACCGTTCCCACACTGGAAGCTCTCGGATCCACATGTCGTCAATGGAGCTGTGACAAAGAAATATGAACACACCGTTAAACCAAGGCTTATTGTTTGAGTTATCCTTCATCAGCGAGGAGTCCTCGTACACAGACATGGCTGCACGTGAGATCAGGTGGGTGAGGGTAATCATTCTGAAGAACTCTATTCGAGTCGTTTTAAACCAAACAGGACGATTTTATTATCTGTTCATTTTCTAGAGCAGTGTTTCTCAAACTTTTTCATACCAAGGACTTAACCAATAAAAAAACACACGCGGACCATTTACTCCACAAATATCCCAAAACACATCGTTTTTCTAGAACAGATTATAAATCGCCTGAAAATGGTACAAACAAGTGGCAACATGTGTGGCGAAGGTGTTGCCCTGGGCTTTATCATGCAATAGAAAGTGAAACTTAAGCTCGCTCCATTGCGGAGATATTCCCGCGAGAGTGCGGAAAACTTAAATGTATTTATTTATTTCAAATGTGAAATGTTACCAATATACTCACGGACCACTAGGGGGCGCTCACGGGTCACCAGTGGTCCGCGGACCACACTTTGAGAAGCACTGGTCTAGTGGTACATTGAATTCATGAGGAAACCTTTTGCATGAATTCTTGATGAGTAAAAGGAAGCGCCGTTTTACAACAAAACAATATCAAATCATCAGCTTCACTAATTCAAACGTTGCCTCATGTCGATACCCGTAGATTATAAAAAAAAATATTGTTCTGTAGTTCTTTGTTCACTCTTTCCTAAGTAATGTCCATGAAAAAAGACCCATGGGAAATAAGGGTGCATAATTCTATTAAACAAGTTCTTCAGCACTAAAATACATGTCTATAACTCATCCCGTTGAGTTCGTGAAGAGAACGTTGTTATTCTCGCATGCCTTCGACCTTTCGTGAAGAAACGGAAGTTGTGTCAAAACAAATTCAAAATATTAGTTTTGAACGCAAACCTTGTCTCATTAAACAAAGCACAGCTAATCCAAATAAAGTCTAATACTATAAAACGTTGTTATTCTCTCGATGAATGGAAGTCAACGGCGCCTGCATGTCCTTACAATCTGTTTGCAATTGTGTCATGACTCACAGCTAATGCTACTAAAGTTATAGTGTGTATTTCAATTTATTTAGTGTTTCTCTGCCTTTGGTACTTTCCCCTTAATTTCCTCATTTTGCTTTAAGTACATTTTGCTGACATTTCTAATGCAAGACTTTGACTTGTACCAGAGTATTTTAAAGGTGTGGTATTAGTACTTTGACTTCATCTGAATACTCCTACTACACTATACACACGTGATCAAACACACACACACGTGCCTGTGGGATGTTGTTTAACAGGGTGGATGAATGGGACACGGGGACACTGAATGTAAACCCACGCGTATCAGCCCATTATCAGGCAGCTGCTGATATGGCGGCTTCATAATAGAAATCTACTTTGTTTGGATTTCCAGGTTTTATGGTTCCCTTAATTCGACACGACACAACATCTCCCCATCTCTAATGGACCCGGTGAAGCCTCTGAACCAGAAGGAGTCATCAGATTGTGTATCAGGGAAACAGCAGCTCGTGAAAGGGTTACTGGAGTTCATTCCTCCCTCCGGCCCCGGGGCCCCGCGCGGCCACCTGTTCCTGGCGCAGGAGGACGTGTTTACAACTGAAGCATTTAGCGGCTAGCCGTTAGCATAGATCAAATAGTCTGATTCAGTGCTTTTTAATTCTAACTCCAATGAAGTATGTATGTGTATGTTTCCATAGGTCCTTTGTGATGAATTATGCATTGCTATGACTGGCTGACCGCACAATAAATCATAATAACAGTGTGGCGTGAAACATCTGCTGCCGTCCGTCATGGCCGAAGCTCCCGTTCAAAACGAAGAGACGTTTTATCGCTGCTTCTGGAAGAGGACATGTTTTGATCTGCGGGGAAGGACTGTGAGGTACAAGTATTGCATAATCGGACTCAATTCAAGTTTTCTAATGTATTCTGTGTTGACATTATATTGTGTATTCCTTGTTGATATGTGTTTTCTTCTACTGCTGAGACGTATATATTAACTTTTTGTGTCTAACAAACCCAATTTGAGATCAATAAAGTATATAGTTTAATCTAGCCTACTTTATTGTACTTAAATGCACATTTAACATACTTTAAGAACACTTTATACCTCAACTGACAATTTAAAGGGCAATATTGTACTTTTACTAGTAACTTACAAATACTTTTTGTTATCTTAATGTGTGCATAGCATATGTGTAAATGCGGTTGTTGATTGTATATATAAAGGATATACATATTAATACATATTTGTATTATTGTATTCGGGATTGTTGGAAACGTTATTTCGACCTCTCTGTCTGTACACACACACACACACACACACACACACACACACACACACACACACACACAGTTGACATTAAAGTTGACTTTGACTTGATGTTGATAAACTGGCTCTAATCAAGAGGACATCCTTGTAGGGTAATAATACAGATAAACAAGTGGTATAAACTCTCTAACGGTTCAACTCAGGTCGATTTCTATCTTCTCATTTCCTGCCCCAGTGGATGTGTCCGTCAACAGATCAGTTATCCCCTGAAGCCTCGCCAAACACTCGCTCTGTGTGTACTCAACAGGCTCAGGAGGTTCAGTCCTTGAACAACAACATGTCAGCGTTATCGATCCGGGACAAATCCATGTTGGGCGAATAACAAATCTGCTCTTGTCTGTTGCCCAATCTGTGACGTCTCGAGCGTTTGATCATGAGCGACTGGACAATTTCTCAAAGCCAGAAAGTTTCCCTCGAAATGCATTTGTATATCAATAACATTGACTTTGTGAGGAAACTATGGTTGTCTTTTCATGTAAGCCATTGTGTGCAGTTATTAAGATGAATTTGACAGAAGGAAAACTTCAAGGAGTCACCTTGAACTCATAAAGGACATTTCAGGACGTGCGGAGATCAATAATGTATCCAGTCCAGTTCACTACTTCAAACACATGCATTTAAATACAATATTTAATTGATCATTGTTTGCAAAGGGACGCTATACTTTCAAGTGTATTCAATCGTTTGAGTGTATTAAACACTTTAGAAAACTGGATAAATGAGACTTTTATAACACTGCAATTATACTGGATTCATATTAAATTGGGTAAGATTTAGTAAAGGGAATGTTATGATGGGATTTTCCTGGTGAAAACTGCCCTAAATCTCTCCAATTCAGCAAGAAGTTGGTCAGCTTTTAGACTATTAGTTCAACTTTCATCATTTAGTGGATGAAACATTCCTAAACCCCACATCACACGCGGCTCCTCTGCGATCTTCTCCCAACATGGAAACGGGACACGTTTCATTGCCACACATGTCTGTGAGAAAAAAGGTCACAGGTGACAACAACCCGTTACAACACGTTTCACCACACACACACACACACACACACACACACACACACACACACACACACATACACACACACACACACACACCGTTTCCCAGAAGCGACACACACACTGAACAGAACAGGTCTGACGGAGACCCTAACTGGAGGAATGCCGCAGACACACAGTGTGGTTGTGTTGCAGCGTGAGTTGGAGGGCTTCCATTCATGTCCACAGTATGCGGCGGTTCAGGACCCACAGGCTGCGCGTTGCATCATGTAGGAGGAATACGGCAGATCTAGGATAGAAGTGTTTTCCTCTAGACTGATTTATTTACAAGTCGCGCCAATTCCCCACTTTATAATATAATGGCTTCAAAAACCGGCTTTTTCAAAATCGCGCTTGACATTTGTTACACCTCCTCAAAGCTCATTGGCTGCACAGCGGGTCAATGAAACAAAACGTGCGGCTCCATTCAAAAACTGCCACGGATTTAAGCAGATAATAATCCATAAAAAAGCCTGATAACACGAGGACTTTCACGGTGAATTACGCGTCAATGTGAGTGAAAGCGCGCATGGATTTGACCTAAATTCTAGTGCGCCCTCCCCCCATCAACTAGCATCCGGTGCTGTCACGGGAGTGGGGAATTTAAACACACACGGACTTCTTATTTAAACCATCATTTAAAAACACATTTCTATCATCATAACGCATAAGTGAACTGATGTTACGCGCAAACCAAGTCACACACAGAGATAATTAAGTCATAATTAGTCAATAAAAGGAAGGACAACTCACCTGTATGAACGAGGGTGAAGAGAAAGAATATCAAAGATGCGCGAAACAGCCGTCTCATGTTTCGCAGGCGCACTGGAAGAAGCATGCACTCTATTGTGACTGAATAATGTAACTATAATAAAAACACTCGTCAGAAATGGGATTCACACCAACGTCTCTATAGTGGCTGTTTTGCAGAGATGCTCGTAGGAGGGATGCCTTGCTCACTGTTCTGTTTGACAACAACATCAGACCCATTTTAATGTGGTCCAGGGTGGGTGGGGCTGGAGGGGCCCCTCGCTATGGGAGGCGGGACCTGGTGAGTGGTGTGATTTCAGAGGCAAACAGCAGCAACAATTGGGAGGAGGAGCTCCGGGGAGATGGATTGACGACCAGTTAACCCTTTCAGAGAGGGAGGAGAGGCAGTGTGTGTATACATCAGGTGAGTTTCATTCCTTACTCTGACAGGGGCGTAGACAGGCTTTCTGGGACCGAAATTGGGGGGCCATAAATTCAAGGTTGAGGAGGGGGAAGGGGAGGATGAATTTGAAATATTTTGAGTGTAAAGTCAGAGATTTAGAACAAAAACGTGCTAATATCTCAGGTGTGACGCGCCAAATGGGAAATGTTGACAACCTGATACTGGACTTATTCCATAATAATCCTCTGAAAGGTGGGGTAGGTAAGTTTGAGAAACCGGCTCGAGATACACTTGTTGTTATATTCCATGGAATGATCTTATCATCTCGATAGCAATGAATATCTGAAGTGCTTTGACAAAAATCCATAAATAAATATCATCTGTGGAAGCCGTGGCGCTGTAAAAAGCACGACCAATCATCTGAGCCGCTAAAGTAACTGGATGGCCTACCTGCCTGTCAGCCTTCCATCGGGCACAGACTGATCTCGTGCCCTCATTGGTCATGTGCGCGTGCGTGTGTGTTGGAGGAGGGGCTCTGAAGGAAGTGGCAGATTTGTTCCGGCTGTGTATTTTCTAATTCTAGCGATCTCGAGCCGGGGTCTCCAAAATTACCTACCTCACCTTTAACTGTGAAACTCATCATGAACATTATAGTAGCGAATATTTTAATAAATGTTTTCTGGGGGTTTTCTAGAAAATATACTGTGATACTGTGGCGCTGATCTTATAAGATAATAATACTAATATATAATAATAATAATAATAATAATAATAATAATACATGTTATTTATATCGTGCTTTTCCCGGGGATCAAAGCGCATTACAAGTAAAGAAGGAAAAAATGGATAATAATAATAATAGCTTGGATTTATATACCGCCTTTCATGAGAGCCAAGTTCGCTTTACAAAGAAGAACAGGGCAAAACAAACATAACAAAAACAAAAGGCAGTCAGACAAAAAGTCAGACAGACAAAACAACAAATAGATTAGGAGGACTTTGTAGGTTATGCGGGACTTGACCGGCGACCAGTGGAGGTGGATGAGGGTGGGAGTGATGTGCTGCCACGGCTTTGTGTGCCTGAGTACCCCTACCCTAGGGTTTGGTTGGGGACCCCGAACAGGACACCATTGCAGTAGTCCAAGCGGGAGGTGACACATGGACTAGGGTTTCGGCAACCGACTCCGAGAGTCACGGTCGCAGTCTGGCAATGTTCCTTAGATGGAAAAAGGCCAATTATGTCCAAACGAGTCTACCTACTCTGGCAGACGTTCAATATTTAAATAAACAAGAAGCCATGTCAACAGAGGCTGTTATAACAACGTTGATGTTTTTATGGAGTAATTAGATAAGTAACTTATTCTATGTTCATCACCTTCTTTTACTGGTGAGTAAAACTTTCTAAAACAATACTACAGCAGTCCATAAAGTCCGTAGTTTCTCCGTATCACGCCCCTACTTCCTGAATGGAGGTTGATCACCACTCATAATGAAAACATGTTATTTAAGGTCCAAAGTCTCAGGGTACTGTGTCCATACCATAGGTTACAATGAGATTTACCTCAGAGGAGCAGATAAAGTACATGTGAAGAGATAAAACTTCAAAACAACAACCTTGAACCGAGTAAAGAGAGCGTCACATAGTTCAGGAAGGATAGTTGGTAATCGGAAATGAATAATCCACATGTTTGTTTTGATCGTGCTTCATGGAAAGCAGGGTTGCCAACTCTGGGTACCTGGCTGGAGTGAGATTTTGATATCATGGGTTTAATTACACACATGCGCACTAAATGACTGCTATCGTATCAGCAGCGGGACCTTAGCATATATATAGGATATAAGATATGTATATACAATATATACAAATACACAAAATGGGACACAGACTATAAAGGGCACAACGTTTCATTCACTAATGAAAGTCAAACACATGTTTGTTTCCACTGTTTTATTGTGTGCCTGATAAGCGATAAGCAATTAATTGACTTATCGTAGGATAAATTAAAATGAACTCGATACATTTCCATTTACATGAGGATGTGACTAGCAGTTCGAAAGGATGTACTTGAACTATTATTATATATTATCATTATGTCAGTGGTCATACAACGGCGCCGACAATATTATTGTTTATCGCAATAATTTCCTGGAAAATGTATCCAACAAAATTAATTATCGTGAGAGGCCTATACATGACACACACACACACACACACACTCTACAGACTTACTCCAAACTGCCAAACATATTAATTAACACACTCTATTTTGGCCGAGTAGAACAATAAGCAGCAGACTTTTACTTTTTTATCATTTCTCCTGGACCTTAGATCTGCGCTTGCGCAATACGGGTCGCAGTGGCCAGAGAGTATGTGTGTTGGGTAATCTATGGTAGGGCTAACCCATACAGCGGTGGGGCTCAAGTCAGTATTTGCAATGTAATTACATACACGCTCCCCTTGACTGTGAAACGCCACGCGTGAGGGTTAGATTATTTCCCCGTCTCAATCCAAATGGAACTGTATGAAATAAAAAGGCACATTTGTCTTGTAGTAAATAAAAAGGGCGACCTGGAGCCAATCCTGCAACTTCCCCACAGGTGAAACAGTTACATGCTGAAAGCCCAACTCCTGTAGGGGGGTCTGGGGGGATTCTGCCCCTGAAATACTAACATAAAATACACATTCTGGTACTCTCTTGAGAATAAAAATAAATACATCTATTACTACACGACATATTTAAACAAATGAATGCCATTTTAGTTTTTTGTTACTTTGTTCTGAAAGCTGAACCTGCTGCTCCTCACAGAGGGAAGAGGCTGTGAGTTACTTTACATGGTGGATAAGGGTAGATAGCCCCCATTGTTCTGTGTGTTAAAATGAAAGACAGCCCACACACCTATCAATCATCAAAACGTGCGGTCTTATTTCATTCATTCAGTAATGTTGTATCGATGGATATAGAGATGTACTACAGCAAAAGTATTCTCCGTCGGGACTTCCTGCAACAACACCACGCCGTTATCTTGATTCTGATTGGCCAGAAGACATTATCAAATATGTTCTATTGAGAAGACGATCACTACCTGACAACAGTGTTCAAAACCGTTTCTAGTCTTCGGTATTTTTGTTTTTGGCATGAGAATATTTTGGGCAGAGTGAGAGCGTGAGATTGAGGGTGAAAGCGTGAGTTGGCAACCCTGTGGAAAGGCTGCAGGAACATTTGGTAACAAGAATCTAAAATACGGGGATTACACAAGTGGTCTCGGTAAAAAGGTAATACGTTGACCCTTAATATCAAAGGAAGGGTCATACATTGAGATAACACGCAACAACTCTTATATAATCTGGTTTGACTACAGGTCTATTATATCACGTGCGACCTTCAGTTACTCCCATGTGCACCAAAACAATAAACACGTGAGCACCAGAAGACAGAAAATGATCTTGTCAGTCTTTCTGAAGATCTGCTGTCTCCAGACTACATAATGGAACATCTGGGATCAAGGCAAAGGCTGTCACACTGAGATAACATATGTACCGCAATCATAGAGTACACACAAAGAGGGAGCAGCAGCGGCGGCCGCCGCCCCCCCCCTCTTCCCACATGTTTGATTGTCATTAAAAATAAATATATTTTAAAATATTTTTTCTTTAATGAACAAGGTAAATATTATATAGTTGGTATCAGTAAAATGTATAATCTACAATAAAATCTCGTTTGAAATTGTTTTACGATGTCTAAAGTTACTGATAAGTCACATGTTTCCTGCCTGGCCGCGGCGTGTATCGCCCTCTCTCGCCCGGGCGGTAAGAAAGGAGCCCTCAGCCAGAGCAGCAGCAACTGTATAATCCCCGTACTTTAGCTTCTTGTTTTCTAAATGTCCCTGCACCCTTTCCACGAAGCACGATCAAAACAAGCTGACTGTTGCTATCTGTAAACTATACCGCCGAAACATAATTTCAGCCAATCAGCGTCGTCAGATCTGATGCTCAAGGGACGACCTGTCAGCGCCCTGGCCTGTGTGTCTGTGAGTTGTTTGGACTCGTATCCAAGGTGACGCTACAGTAGCTGTCGAGGATCGCTGCGTCTGCAGGTGAGACTCCGGTGCTAGTGGATCGCCGTAGCTGTAGATTAACATGTACATGCTTATTGTAGTTGTCAGGGCAATGCCTGTAGCACCATGGAGCATGTGTGTGGGCTGGACCTGTGTTTTACAGGAAAGGAGTGAGCAGAGGGTCGAGTTGTCAATTCTTGTTCAGTTTTCAACTTCCTCACCCTCACTTTGAGTTGCGCACGCTGCTAAAGAACGCGCTACCATGGCAACCAAACAATGGTGTAGCTGTATTAAAGTCAGAGTGGAAACAGTCGTGAGTAAATCGAAAATCAGGAGGCTTGGCAAGTATGACACACACACACACACACACACACACACACACACACACACAATGTTCGTATTTAGATTTTAAATGGGAATTAAATCATTTGAGTGTTCCCAAAGCACCAGTGTTCTGCAGTTTGTGTGGGCCTACTGTACTGTTGCACAGATTTGGAAGATTCATAGCTCACGACACTGAAGATTATGGATCTTCTAACATCACCAGAAGTCATCATTTAAGGGGTCATTTCTCAAAAATGTCTGACCGCCCTAGTATGGCTTGGTCAACATCTCCATAGCCCCACCAAAAATGTTTTCCACCAGCCGCCACTGGGGAGGAGCCATATGGAAGAAATAGAGACAAAGTGTATGTCATATGGATATATTCAAAGATCAAGTATCCAATGTATTTACGTACAATAAGATCATGAAGTTAAAGTATCAAAACTGCATTCAAGCCAGTCAAGAAACTAGTTTTAAACCACTCTATAGAGTACTGGAAATGACATATTTTGCAGGTTACATGAAGTTATCATCCACTTGGTTCCCTAGACAAAAAGCCCATGGGATTTCTTCCATTAGATTCTGGATTATTGCAGATAATATTGCCCAGTTTGTGAGAGGTAATCTTTACAAATGAACACCGTTAGCAAAAATAGCATAACAACACCACCAGGAAAAAGCAAATGTAATTTAATCGCATTTACATAGCACTTTTTCCAGGTATGACACCACTCAAAGCAGTTTTACATATACTCAGCACTCACCCATCAATATAGAGGATCATAGTTTGCCATACAAGGTTGTCAACATTCACACACAGTTAGCAATCAAGAGCAACATAGGCAGGGCTGCACAAAACTGGTGCGCAGGTGCGCATGCGCACCCCCCGCCAAAAAAGGAGCACGGGATCATTTGAAAAAAGGCGCATTTGCGCACCAACATTGAGAGAGAGAGAGAGAGATTTGTCCGCGAGAACGACGGCATCTGCGACCCCTCGCTCTACCCCTCACTATCGCGTGAAGGGTCTGCTTTATGTGCTATATACAGCAAAAAAGTGATGTGCACCCCTGAATAGGGTTGATTATTGGGGTTGTGTATTATCACATAGAAATATAGGAAATATAGGAATAGGAACCAAATCTACAGATTGGTGGACAATCACTCTACCGCCTGAGCCATTCTGGTATTTTCATGGTGAGTTATTGCTGCTTTAACTCAAGATCAATTGAATTGGAAGATGAAACCCTCTTTAATGGTCACACAGCACACACAGTGACATTTGACCTCTGTATCCTAATAGGAGCAGTGGGCAGCTAAGAAAATCATAGAACCACTGATATTCCCCTCTGAAATTAAAGTATATCATAACCCCAAAGTAAATAAGATGTTCCAAATCAAGCGAGTCTACTTACTCAGGCAGACGTTCAATATTTATATAAAACAAGAAACCGGGTCAACAGGGGCTGTTATAACAACGTCAGTGTTTTTATGGAGATATGAGATCAGTACAGAGGTGGGAAGTAGTGGAGTACAAATACTTCGTTACTGTACTTAAGTACATGTTTCTGGTATCAGTACTTTACTCCACTACTTATTTTTCTGACGACTTTTTACTTTGACTTCTTACATGTTGAACCCAAACACCTGTACTTTCTACTTCTTACATGTTGAACCCAAATACCTGTACTTTCTACTTCTCACATGTTGAACTCAAATACCTGTACTTTCTACTTCTTACATGTTGAACTCAAATACCTGTACTTTGTACTTCTCACATGTTGAACTCAAATACCTGTACTTTCTACTTCTCACATGTTGAACACAAATACCTGTACATTCTACTTCTTACATGTTGAACTCAAATACATGTACTTTCTACTTCTTACATGTTGAACTCAAATACCTGTACTTTCTACTTCTCACATGTTGAACACAAATACCTGTACTTTCTACTTCTTACATGTTGAACCCAAATACCTGTACTTTCTACTTCTTAGATGTTGAACCCAAATACCTGTACTTTCTACTTCTTACATGTTGAACCCACATACCTGTACTTTCTACTTCTTACATGTTGAACCCAAATACCTGTACTTTCTCCTTCTTACATGTTGAACTCAAATACCTGTACTTTCTACTTCTCACATGTTGAACCCAAATACCTGTACTTTCTTCTTCTTACATGTTGAACTCAAATACCTGTACTTTCTACTTCTTACATGTTGAACCCAAATACCTGTACTTTCTACTTCTTACATGTTGAACCCAAATACCTGTACTTTCTACTTCATACATGTTGAACCCAAATACCTGTACTTTCTACTTCTTACATGTTGAACTCAAATACCTGTACTTTCTACTTCTTACATGTTGAACCCAAATACCTGTACTTTCTACTTCTTACATGTTGAACCCAAATACCTGTACTTTCTACTTCTTACATGTTGAACTCAAATACCTGTACTTTCTACTTCTCACATGTTGAACCCAAATACCTGTACTTTCTTCTTCTTACATGTTGAACTCAAATACCTGAACTTTCTACTTCTTACATGTTGAACCCACATACCTGTACTCAGAGATGGAGTACTCGAGTCCTGGACTCGGACTTGAGTGCCGATTTTCGGGACTCGTGACTCGACTCGGACGCGCGCACTGATTGACGCGACTCGGACTTGGACTCGTGAATTCTCGCACAGGATGACTTGGACTCAGACTCGTGAATTCACGATGACTCGGACTCGACTCGTACATTGACGCTCCGACTTGGACTCGGACTCGAGCACATTTTCTCTGGAGTCTGATGTCCTCTATCCTGTATGGCGAGTTCACGTACTGGGCTCCGCTATTCCAGTCTAGAGATGTCTACAGACACACCCCGCATCGTGCTGTATGCTTTCACACATTCTGCTTCCACATTGGAAAAGAGCAGCGCAACATGCTCGTTATGTGGAAACAATATAGAAGAGAAGGCTCCGTAACACATTACTCTAAGGATCGAGTTCAGACATATAGGCTGTCTTGAGCACTATCATCAGGGTAACGTGATCTAATCAGTAAATAAAGATTCAGCCGATAACGAAAGCACATACTTAGCATGCAGAATGACGTCATTTTGCATGCTAAGTAGCCATGTGCTTTCTGGGGATAAATCTTTATCTGTAAACTGATTTAACCCGTAAAAGTTCCTTCAAAATAAGAGTCCCGATCTTATTACTATCAAAATAAAAGTGCAAAACGAAAACTTTACCATAGGAAAATATTGGCATACAAATATAATCACTTCTCTAAAAGGTAACTCATTTTAAATATAGTTTATTTATATATAATAATAATAATATTAATATTAGAAATAAGCTTTATATTTGTATAGCACCTATTACAAGAATTGTAGCCAAACTCGCTTCACAGCAGTTCAATAGACAGGATAACAGCAATGTAGAGGAGCAGCTACATTTCAAAACATATATCCACGAAGATTAATACATGAAGACTTGTGACTCGGACTTGACTTGGACTCTTCTTAAGTGACTCGGAATTGGACTCAGACTCGAACACAGGTAATGATGACTCGGACTCGACTTGGACACTCCTTGGGTGACTCGGACTTGGACTCGGACTCGACTACGACTCTCCCTTGGTGACTCGGACTTGGACTCGGACTCGAAGAGTGGTGACTCGAGGGTGACTTGGACTCGTGAATTGGTGACTTGACTACAACACTGCCTGTACTTTCTACTTCTTACATGTTGAACTCAAATACCTGTACTTTCTACTTCTCTCATGTTGAACCCAAATACCTGTACTTTCTACTTCTTAGATGTTGAACCCAAATACCTGTACTTTCTACTTCTTACATGTTGAACCCACATACCTGTACTTTCTACTTCTTACATGTTGAACCCAAATACCTGTACTTTCTCCTTCTTACATGTTGAACTCAAATACCTGTACTTTCTACTTCTCACATGTTGAACCCAAATACCTGTACTTTCTTCTTCTTACATGTTGAACTCAAATACCTGTACTTTCTACTTCTTACATGTTGAACCCAAATACCTGTACTTTCTACTTCTTACATGTTGAACCCAAATACCTGTACTTTCTACTTCATACATGTTGAACCCAAATACCTGTACTTTCTACTTCTTACATGTTGAACTCAAATACCTGTACTTTCTACTTCTTACATGTTGAACCCAAATACCTGTACTTTCTACTTCTTACATGTTGAACCCAAATACCTGTACTTTCTACTTCTTACATGTTGAACTCAAATACCTGTACTTTCTACTTCTCACATGTTGAACCCAAATACCTGTACTTTCTTCTTCTTACATGTTGAACTCAAATACCTGAACTTTCTACTTCTTACATGTTGAACCCACATACCTGTACTCAGAGATGGAGTACTCGAGTCCTGGACTCGGACTTGAGTGCCGATTTTCGGGACTCGTGACTCGACTCGGACGCGCGCACTGATTGACGCGACTCGGACTTGGACTCGTGAATTCTCGCACAGGATGACTTGGACTCAGACTCGTGAATTCACGATGACTCGGACTCGACTCGTACATTGACGCTCCGACTTGGACTCGGACTCGAGCACATTTTCTCTGGAGTCTGATGTCCTCTATCCTGTATGGCGAGTTCACGTACTGGGCTCCGCTATTCCAGTCTAGAGATGTCTACAGACACACCCCGCATCGTGCTGTATGCTTTCACACATTCTGCTTCCACATTGGAAAAGAGCAGCGCAACATGCTCGTTATGTGGAAACAATATAGAAGAGAAGGCTCCGTAACACATTACTCTAAGGATCGAGTTCAGACATATAGGCTGTCTTGAGCACTATCATCAGGGTAACGTGATCTAATCAGTAAATAAAGATTCAGCCGATAACGAAAGCACATACTTAGCATGCAGAATGACGTCATTTTGCATGCTAAGTAGCCATGTGCTTTCTGGGGATAAATCTTTATCTGTAAACTGATTTAACCCGTAAAAGTTCCTTCAAAATAAGAGTCCCGATCTTATTACTATCAAAATAAAAGTGCAAAACGAAAACTTTACCATAGGAAAATATTGGCATACAAATATAATCACTTCTCTAAAAGGTAACTCATTTTAAATATAGTTTATTTATATATAATAATAATAATATTAATATTAGAAATAAGCTTTATATTTGTATAGCACCTATTACAAGAATTGTAGCCAAACTCGCTTCACAGCAGTTCAATAGACAGGATAACAGCAATGTAGAGGAGCAGCTACATTTCAAAACATATATCCACGAAGATTAATACATGAAGACTTGTGACTCGGACTTGACTTGGACTCTTCTTAAGTGACTCGGAATTGGACTCAGACTCGAACACAGGTAATGATGACTCGGACTCGACTTGGACACTCCTTGGGTGACTCGGACTTGGACTCGGACTCGACTACGACTCTCCCTTGGTGACTCGGACTTGGACTCGGACTCGAAGAGTGGTGACTCGAGGGTGACTTGGACTCGTGAATTGGTGACTTGACTACAACACTGCCTGTACTTTCTACTTCTTACATGTTGAACTCAAATACCTGTACTTTCTACTTCTCTCATGTTGAACTCAAATACCTGTACTTTCTACTTCTTACATGTTGAACTCAAATACCAGTACTTTCTACTTCTCTCATTTCCCAAACAGCTGGTTCCTTTAGTCTGAATGTGTGTTTGGTGCGTGATCATTATTCTTTAGAGTCACTGCGTGCCTATTGGTTGGAACACGATCCGTGTATCCATCACTTCCTGGTCTTCTCTAAAGAAGAGGGACCAATGGAAACGTTGTCATGTTGCCGTTGGTCACCATGGAAACATTCATTAGCTAACAATGACATTATTGTTCTATTGATATAAAGGGAGGTCAGGTACTTTTTAAAGCAGCTGCTAGCTATGGGTACTTTTTACTGAAGCACACTTCAAAGCCTCTTTACTTTGACTTGAGTAAAGAAGTTTAGTCAGTACTTCTACTTTCACCAGAGTACCACGAGTATCTGTACTTCTACTTGAGTAAAGGATGTGTGTACTCTCACCATCTCTGCCCAAGTAACAACCTCCATATTGCAATGTAGTACATTACACTTTCCAGCACTGGTGCAACCATGTAACTTCCCACAAAGGACTCCATCAACGCAGTGAAATGTCACACTAATCAACACCAGAGCCACGTCCTGTACCATTCACATTTTCTGTCCAATGCTCTCAGCGAACCCACTCACCTCTCACCCCACTGTACGGCACATTGTGATGCATTTAATAAGAAGTGACAAGGAATTTCAGGCCTCTGCTAAAACTGGGGGACCGACTGTGAAACATAAAACGTTCCCCAAACTGTACCGGGGTTAACCTCTAAGTTCCCGATGAGATGTTGGCTGATAGAACAACAATCTCCTGTATTCCTAGAAAGAGAATGCATTAATAGAAACAAGACTGCCGATGAGGTGACGTTCCTCTCTATAATTCACCAGGGGCTAGGACACACCCCTTCACTACAACTCTCTATTATTAAATATATCTCAACCTCCTGAGCTTCTGTCAACACTTTCTAGTTCTTCCAGTATTCGGATCCCTTTCACTGCTTCGCCTGAATAAATAAACAGAGTGTTGGCTGCAACAGATGTTCTGTCTTCTCCTTTAAGTAAAATCAGGTTCTTCCAGATGCAGCTGAGGACGGTTTTTGGCTCGGGAATAGCCGGACAGGGGGACCTTTTTCTGTCAAATGAGAGTGGGAGAGTTTTGTTAACGGGGTAGGATGAGGACAAAGAAAGATTCCTGGTTTACATTTAATATTTCAGACGGTTTTGTGTGTGTGTGTTTAGCTTTCTATTATCTACTGGAAACCTGACGACACAGGAATGAATTCTAAATCCTGGAAAGTAGTTTGATTTTCAATAGACGCCCGTAAGAATTTCTTTCACAAGCTTAAGAGATGTTAGCGTTTTGTTCTACGTCTCAAAATACGTCAGTAACTGGTGAATTTAAAAACAGGGATTGCTAACAAGTGTCTAAATGAGACGACTTCACGGCATCACGACCAACATTAGCTACCTTTAGCTTAGCGGTGGTGACGTGAAGTCATGTGACCGTGCTGTAGTTCCTTTATAGCCCAACATTAGCCACCTTTAGCTTAGCGGTGGTGATGTGAAGTCATGTGACCGTGCTGTAGTTCCTTTATAGCCCAACATTAGCCACCTTTACCTTAGCGGTGGTGACGTGAAGTCATGTGACCGTGCTGTAGTTCCTTTTATAGCCCAACATTAGCCACCTTTAGCTTAGCGGTGGTGAGGTGAAGTCATGTGACCGTGCTGTAGTTCCTTTATAGCCCAACATTAGCCACCTTTAGCTTAGCGGTGGTGACCTGAAGTCATGTGACCGTGCAGTAGTTCCTTTATAGCCCAACATTAGCCTCCTTTAGCTTAGCGGTGGTGACGAGAAGTCATGTGACTGTGCTGTAGTTCCTTTATAGCCCAACATTAGCCACCTTTAGCTTAGCGGTGGTGACCTGAAGTCATGTGACTGTGCAGTAGTTCCTTTATAGCCCAACATTAGCCACCTTTAGCTTAGCGGTGGTGATGTGAAGTCATGTGACCGTGCTGTAGTTCCTTTATAGCCCAACATTAGCCACCTTTAGCTTAGCGGTGGTGACGTGAAGTCATGTGACCGTGCTGTAGTTCCTTTATAGCCCAACATTAGCCGCCTTTAGCTTAGCGGTGGTGATGTGAAGTCATGTGACCGTGCCGTAGTTCCTTTAGCCCAACATTAGCCGCCTTTAGCTTAGCGGTGGTGATGTGAAGTCATGTGACCGTGCTGTAGTTCCTTTATAGCCCAATATTAGCTTTTTACTTCAATAATCATAAAGTGTTGTTAATATGAGGAAAATATCCTGCTGAATGTCTGAAGCTTTAATATGTATTTAAAATGGCAGTTGCTAACAAGAGTCTAAATGAGACGACTAAATGTCATCATGGCGACCATTAGCCACCTTTAGCTTAGCTGTGATGCTGTAAAGCTATGCAACCATGAAATAGTTTGTTCAAAGTCCAACACTAGCTTTTCACCTCTGGCAATTGCATTTACGCTTTAATATTTATGAAATTGGTGTTAATATGTGGAGATAATCCTGTTTAACTGTCCTGCATTATCTCAAAACCAATTGAAAATTCCCATCGGCTTTTATCAAGGGAGCCCTTGCGATGCTAACTTTAGCTTCGGTCTACAAAAACACTTCATTCCTGCACCACTTTATTCTGTCTGATGGATATGGAGGGCGGCTCAGACGATGACGTAGTTATTGGCTTAATCCCATTGGCCCTGGAAAAGAAGATAAGACTGACAATGTTTGGAAACGGGATTAATCAATAATGTCCTAGACTTTAGTTTGAATCATTTTTGGCAAAAGACGGGTCAGGTCTATTCCAGATTTAACAAAGACAACCAGTAAGACACAAGGCGCCTGTGTAACATCTGAGGTAACACAAACACATCCGAATAGAGAACATTTATAGTGGAAACAGCATGTGAGTCTTGAAATAATGACAGCCACAACTGTAAACAAATACATTCACACAGAAAAACGTATCTGCTGGGAAAATCATGCTGAGTGTTCCTCTAAAAACTCACGGGAAATCACCCACATTGCAAATTCATAGCAAATATGTCCCGCCATGTTTATTCAGGTGCTGAAAAATCACTAGCGGGAAAGGAGGATTTGTGTCGGGGTCAAGGAGTGACCTACGAGGAGTGAAAACAGGGTTGTTGAGAAAATAAGATCAGATATCAGGAAGTAGAGCTTCCTCTGGGAGTGCTTCTGCTGTCGACAGTAAATATGTTGGAGTAGCTCAACCAATGCGTATGTTTTTATAAAAAATAATGAAAAGCATTCTACATTTAGCTCCTTAACATTATGGTGTTGTTGAAAAATGATTCTAGTAAGCAACTTAGCATTGATATCCAGATCCTTAGCTAAGGGCTAATGGTTGAATATGGTTGAATAGTTTGTTAAAGTAATGAATGAACACTTGAAAAAAGGGCTAAAAGACTGATTTACATTGTTGAATAGCTTCAAGGAATAGATAACCTAAATTGAATATTTAAAAAAAGAAATCTGAAAGAAGCTAATGGAGAAATGGTTGAAGAAGACAACGTTAGCTTAAAGTAGTCGACAGTTTAAACAGGCTAACGGATCAACATTAAAGGGTGACTACAATTATGAGATGCTTTGTGAAAGTAACTAATTGAAAGTTGACATAGTGCAGCTCAATTGAACAGTTTAAATAGTTAGCTAATGAACAGAGGGTCGAAACCGTTAACTGAGCTAAAATGTATAATAGTGAATAGCTAGCTGAAAGAAAGGGACTTGAAAACAGTTCAAGTTACTGATATACGTATCAAAAATAGGGGGCTAATAATATTTGATGATTAAACAGCTGCAAGAAATGTATTGCTGAAATACTAAGCAATATTGAACACATAAAATAGTTAGCTGAGGGTAATATGATTAAAACCGTTAGCTTAACTGAAAAGAAATTACATAGTTTAAAGCTAAAATAAAAGGTTACAAATGTTAAATAGTTAGCTAGAAGAAGTTGTGAAATAGCTGCAAGTAGTTGATCAATTGTTGAAATAGTTGGCTAAATTAAACAGTTGAAACAGTTAGCCAAAGGTTATGGATATAGGGTTAAAACATGAATTTAGCTAAACGTTAGAGTTTAAAAAGCTAGCTTAAAATAATGAATACAATCAGCCAAAAACAGCATTCGCAGATGGCTGCAACAACTAGCTTATGCTAATAGTAGCATAACATAAGAACATCCACATCACAGTTCATGCTAGGGTTCAATAACATCCAGTTTAAAACGAAGGCAAATGTACACATGGCAGTGTTTATAAAAGGGTATTGAAGTTCATCAGACAGTGCTCTGAGGACACGTGTCAAGCAGTGGTTTTTAACATCTGAGAATGTGGACCTCCAAGCAGACTGTCAGACAAAGCTTGGCAACAGGCGCCGCTGAACCCCCGCTCAGTTTCCTCGTATAGTTTAGCTCACTTCCCGGACTCTCGGGGGATCATCGTTATGCTATTGGATTCCAGACATTCAACAATTGAGCAAATAAATCCTGAATGACTATAGCAAATACATAGAAGGTATTTTCTTAGGCATTTATTAATAGTTTCCGACTTTGGGAAATGCTGCAGATTTCCTCAAAATGACTGTCTGTCTTTTTTAATCAAATCCCACACATTAAGGCTGTTCATCTTTTTCTGATAACTAATGTAATTTATTTCCATAACATACCCTGAGCCCCACTATAAGGTTTAGAGGTCTACCTATCGCTTTTATAGAATCTCACTATTCCTAATGCTCAAAGACGCTTTACATCAGATTGATTACAATTAGAACAGAAACAAGACAATATATATATATATATATATATATATATAGTATCGACAAACATATAGTCTTTATATAGTCTTCGAGCAGGAATAAAAGTACAAAATGAAGGAATTTTCTTAAAAACTACTTTTACCTGAAACATGACAATCACTGAGAAAATGATGGTTTGGTAGCAGCTCCTCATTTAAGCAGCTTCCTGTCGTCAGTCGGCCATCTAGTGTACAAATACAACGAGTGCACTTAAAGGTCACCTATTGTGCAAAATCCACTTCTTCACGTCTCTTCTACATCAACATGTGTCCCCTCTTCTCCATGTCTCTTCTACATCAACATGTGTCCCCTCTCCTTCATGTCTCTTCTACATCAACATGTGTCCCCTCTTCTTCATGTCTCTTCTACATCAACATGTGTCCCCTCTTCTCCATGTCTCTTCTACATCAACATGTGTCCCCTCTTCTTCACGTCTCTTCTACATCAACATGTGTCCCCTCTTCTTCACGTCTCTTCTACATCAACATGTGTCCCCTCTTCTCCATGTCTCTTCTACATCAACATGTGTCCCCTCTTCTTCATGTCTCTTCTACATCAACATGTGTCCCCTCTTCTCCATGTCTCTTCTACATCAACATGTGTCCACTCTTCTTCATGTCTCTTCTACATCAACATGTGTCCCCTCTTCTCCATGTCTCTTCTACATCAACATGTGTCCCCTCTTCTCCATGTCTCTTCTACATCAACATGTGTCCACTCTTCTTCATGTCTCTTCTACATCAACAGTGTCCCCTCGTCTTCATGTCTTTTCCACATCAACATGTGTCCCCTCTTCTTCATGTCTCTTTTACATCAACATGTGTCCCCTCTTCTTCATGTCTCTTCTACATCACAATGTGTCCACTCTTCTTCATGTCTCTTCAACATGTGTCCCCTCTTCTTCATGTCTCTTCTACATCAACATGTGTCTTCTTCACCACCATGTGTCCCCTCTTTTTCATGTCTCCTCTACATCAACATGTGTCCCCTCTTCTCCATGTCTCTTCTACATCAACATGTGTCCCCTCTTCTTCATGTCTCTTCTACATCAACATGTGTCTTCTTCACCACCATGTGTCCCCTCTTCTTCATGTCTCTTCCACATCAACATGTGTCTTCTTCACCACCATGTGTCCCCTCTTCTTCATGTCTCTTCCACATCAACATGTGTCCCCTCTTCTTCATGTCTCTTCTACATCAACATGTGTCCCCTCTTCTTCATGTCTCTTCTACATCAACATGTGTCCCCTCTTCTCCATGTTTCTTCTACATCAACATGTGTCCCCTCTTCTTCATGTCTCTTCTACATCAACATGTGTCTTCTTCACCACCATGTGTCCCCTCTTCTTCATGTCTCCTCTACATCAACATGTGTCCCCTCTTCTTCATGTCTCTTCTACATCAACATGTGTCCCCTCTTCTTCATGTCTCTTCTTCACCACCATGTGTCTCCTCTTCTTCATGTCTCCTCTACATCAACATGTGTCCCCTCTTCTTCATGTCTCTTCTACATCAACATGTGTCCCCTCTTCTCCATGTCTCTTCTACATCAACATGTGTCCCCTCTTCTTCATGTCTCTTCTACATCAACATGCGTCCCCTCTTCTTCATGTCTCTTCTACATCAACATGTGTCCCCTCTTCTCCATGTCTCTTCTACATCAACATGTGTCCCCTCTTCTTCATGTCTCTTCTACATCAACATGTGTCCCCTCTTCTTCATGTCTCTTCTACATCAACATGTGCCCCCTCTTCTCCATGTCTCTTCTACATCAACACGTGCCCCCTCTTCTTCATGTCTCTTCTTCATCAACATGTGTCCCCTCTTCTTCATGTCTCTTCTACATCAACATGTGTCCCCTCTTCTTCATGTCTCTTCTACATCAACATGTGTCCCCTCTTCTTCACGTCTCTTCTACATCAACATGTGTCCCCTCTTCTCCATGTCTCTTCTACATCAACATGTGTCCACTCTTCTTCATGTCTCTTCTACATCAACAGTGTCCCCTCGTCTTCATGTCTTTTCCACATCAACATGTGTCCCCTCTTCTTCATGTCTCTTTTACATCAACATGTGTCCCCTCTTCTTCATGTCTCTTCTACATCACAATGTGTCCACTCTTCTTCATGTCTCTTCAACATGTGTCCCCTCTTCTTCATGTCTCTTCTACATCAACATGTGTCTTCTTCACCACCATGTGTCCCCTCTTTTTCATGTCTCCTCTACATCAACATGTGTCCCCTCTTCTCCATGTCTCTTCTACATCAACATGTGTCCCCTCTTCTTCATGTCTCTTCTACATCAACATGTGTCTTCTTCACCACCATGTGTCCCCTCTTCTTCATGTCTCTTCCACATCAACATGTGTCTTCTTCACCACCATGTGTCCCCTCTTCTTCATGTCTCTTCCACATCAACATGTGTCCCCTCTTCTTCATGTCTCTTCTACATCAACATGTGTCCCCTCTTCTTCATGTCTCTTCTACATCAACATGTGTCCCCTCTTCTCCATGTTTCTTCTACATCAACATGTGTCCCCTCTTCTTCATGTCTCTTCTACATCAACATGTGTCTTCTTCACCACCATGTGTCCCCTCTTCTTCATGTCTCCTCTACATCAACATGTGTCCCCTCTTCTTCATGTCTCTTCTACATCAACATGTGTCCCCTCTTCTTCATGTCTCTTCTTCACCACCATGTGTCTCCTCTTCTTCATGTCTCCTCTACATCAACATGTGTCCCCTCTTCTTCATGTCTCTTCTACATCAACATGTGTCCCCTCTTCTCCATGTCTCTTCTACATCAACATGTGTCCCCTCTTCTTCATGTCTCTTCTACATCAACATGCGTCCCCTCTTCTTCATGTCTCTTCTACATCAACATGTGTCCCCTCTTCTCCATGTCTCTTCTACATCAACATGTGTCCCCTCTTCTTCATGTCTCTTCTACATCAACATGTGTCCCCTCTTCTTCATGTCTCTTCTACATCAACATGTGCCCCCTCTTCTCCATGTCTCTTCTACATCAACACGTGCCCCCTCTTCTTCATGTCTCTTCTTCATCAACATGTGTCCCCTCTTCTTCATGTCTCTTCTACATCAACATGTGTCCCCTCTTCTTCATGTCTCTTCTACATCAACATGTGTCCCCTCTTCTTCACGTCTCTTCTACATCAACATGTGTCCCCTCTTCTCCATGTCTCTTCTACATCAACATGTGTCCACTCTTCTTCATGTCTCTTCTACATCAACAGTGTCCCCTCGTCTTCATGTCTTTTCCACATCAACATGTGTCCCCTCTTCTTCATGTCTCTTTTACATCAACATGTGTCCCCTCTTCTTCATGTCTCTTCTACATCACAATGTGTCCACTCTTCTTCATGTCTCTTCAACATGTGTCCCCTCTTCTTCATGTCTCTTCTACATCAACATGTGTCTTCTTCACCACCATGTGTCCCCTCTTTTTCATGTCTCCTCTACATCAACATGTGTCCCCTCTTCTCCATGTCTCTTCTACATCAACATGTGTCCCCTCTTCTTCATGTCTCTTCTACATCAACATGTGTCTTCTTCACCACCATGTGTCCCCTCTTCTTCATGTCTCTTCCACATCAACATGTGTCTTCTTCACCACCATGTGTCCCCTCTTCTTCATGTCTCTTCCACATCAACATGTGTCCCCTCTTCTTCATGTCTCTTCTACATCAACATGTGTCCCCTCTTCTTCATGTCTCTTCTATATCAACATGTGTCCCCTCTTCTTCATGTCTCTTCTACATCAACATGTGTCCCCTCTTCTCCATGTTTATTCTACATCAACATGTGTCCCCTCTTCTTCATGTCTCTTCTACATCAACATGTGTCTTCTTCACCACCATGTGTCCCCTCTTCTTCATGTCTCCTCTACATCAACATGTGTCCCCTCTTCTTCATGTCTCTTCTACATCAACATGTGTCCCCTCTTCTTCATGTCTCTTCTTCACCACCATGTGTCCCCTCTTCTTCATGTCTCCTCTACATCAACATGTGTCCCCTCTTCTTCATGTCTCTTCTACATCAACATGTGTCCCCTCTTCTCCATGTCTCTTCTACATCAACATGTGTCCCCTCTTCTTCATGTCTCTTCTACATCAACATGTGTCCCCTCTTCTTCATGTCTCTTCTACATCAACATGTGTCCCCTCTTCTCCATGTCTCTTCTACATCAACATGTGTCCCCTCTTCTTCATGTCTCTTCTACATCAACATGTGTCCCCTCTTCTTCATGTCTCTTCTACATCAACATGTGCCCCCTCTTCTCCATGTCTCTTCTACATCAACACGTGCCCCCTCTTCTTCATGTCTCTTCTACATCAACATGTGTCCCCTCTTCTTCATGTCTCTTCTACATCAACATGTGTCCCCTCTTCTTCACGTCTCTTCTACATCAACATGTGTCCCCTCTTCTCCATGTCTCTTCTTCATCAACACGTGTCCCCTCTTCTTCACGTCTCTTCTACATCAACATGTGTCCCCTCTTCTCCATGTCTCGTGGGGAGGGGCTCCTTGTTTTCATCTAAAGTAACAGACAGCGAATCAGCACTTTGGAAACAAGGCTGAAACAGAGGGGATTATGGGTAATGCTGCAATGATCCGTTTGGTGTTTCAGCCAATCAGAGACAGGCTCTGGATACATCTGAGACCTGTGATATATGGATGAAGAACAGAATGATAGGGGACCTTTACAAAAAGAAAGCCGGTGAAGACAACTTGTTAATTATGAGATGCCTTTATTGTACTTTTTGGAATCCAGTGACACCGACACGAGAAAATGGTCCGATCCCTCCCTCCCTCTTTACATACACACCCTGAGAGGGAGGGTCTGCAGGGTGGGATGTACCGTGATCCCGCTTGTAGTCTTAAATTAAACACAGAGATAATAGCGAAGACACATCCAGGTGCACACGCACGACATGCATTCAAAAAGGGAGGAACTTCAGAGCGACTCCTGGTTCACATGTACGCTTCGTCTTTCAGGTAAAAAGACAAAATGAATACCACTTACAAAAAAAACCAATAAAACAGTTGGCTGTCTTTATGGCCCACGATCCGTCGATAATTCAGCCTCTGTCAATCTTCCACTTCCAGGAGAAAACGAAACAAGAAGGCAAAGAGACACTACTATTCATACTGGGAAAAACGGTTTAAATATGGAAGTGAATGGTCATAGCTTTCATATTTTAGTTTCATTTTTTAAAATTGGTTTTTAATTAATGGTATACTTTAATGAGAATACAATTGTCCCACTAAAAATCAGCTGATCTAGGTAAAACTAGGCCTCCTCCACCGACTGTCTCCCTGCTGTATCTAAGTAAAATATATAAAGTCCAGTCAAGGGGCGCAGTGTTGGTCCAATCAGGAGAGTTCCTTCAGTCCTCCTCGCTGCCACTGGCCGAACGCTCCTGGAAACACAACAAGTTACACTTATTATCCAACAGAAGTCACCAAGTCAGGATGAAAGGACACTTCCTAGTGCTAATTCTCTTCACGGCAAAGTCAAAATGTGAGAGGCATTCTTATTGCTTTGGGAAATGTATCATCACCTTCATTTGTCAAATCCTCTAGAAATGTATAAACGTGTGATCTGTAGACGCCGACTGAGTACGGGACTTACGTGAAAAATAGTCAGAAATGTTAGAATTCAATGATTGTCAAATAATTGTTTCCATATATTCTGTTGTCTCTGACGAAGAGAAGAAAACCCTCACATTCGAGAAGGAAATAAATTACTTGAACAACTAATAAAGTTTGATTTTATTAAATATATATCATTTACATATTTAGTCAGTATTTAGGCTTTATTGGAAATGCTGTAAGGCCGCGTCACACTGTCCCGACATTCACGCCAGACGGACACGCGAATATGGAATTGTGAATTTCGCACGAAGACGGCCCCGAACTTGGTCAACAGCCGAAGCAAGTACGATGCCTGCAGAAGGCCACAAGATGGCATCCGAACCACACACTCCGTCATGTTGTTTCCATAGCAACAACAACAACTTCCTGTCAACAGCGTAAACTCGCCTTCAAAATAAAAGCATCTAAATAAAACAGGAAGTTAACCTAAATCACATTTAAGACGTACAACTGCAACGAAAGTAACAAAAACAATGTCATCGTACTACAACACGACGGCATCGCGAGGGCTTCACGTAGTCGTGTTGCCTTCCTAAGACAATCGGGCAGCTTCTCGTTTCCTTCGAATCGTCTTCGCGAGGCGAGAAATGCCCCATGGCACCGATGATCAGACGAAGATGACAAGATGTCCTCACGAGTGCCTTACGAAGGACAAAATGGACACACGAATTCAACACGAAAATGAACCTTCGCAAGGTCCTTCGGCAATTTTTTGGCATGCCAAAGATAACGAAGTTGCGGTGATACCGGCGGTCATCTTTCCCCTCTCTGTCTGTGTCGGTGTATTCTCTTGTTTTGATTAACCAAATCTTTGTTCTTGTCTTGTATCGATATCTACGCCGGGACCCGGAGTCGAGGCTGATCCTCTTGCTGTAGTCCTGTGTCTCGGATCCTCTATCCCGAGTTCTGGATTAAGTCGTGGACTTCGGGTCGTGGCTAGGGCTGAACGATTAATTGATTTTAAATCGAAATCGCGATTCGAGATGATGCGATTATCAAATCGCAAAGCCTGCGATCTTTTTTAACTTTTTTTTTCTCTTCTTGTGTGTCAGTCATCCACACCAATCCGAAGTGCTGTGCTCCACATGTACCAGCCATTGTTAACCAATCAGATTTAGATTAGATTTGTTCCCAAAATCGTGCAGCCCTAGTCGTGGCTGAACCTGTCTCTGCGGTCCTGCCTCGGGTCTTGTCTCGCTGCTTCCCTGATGGCTCCCACAGGAGTGCTGACATCCTCGTGGATTCATCTTCTCATTACAGACACATGCATTTCCTAACATTCGGTCTATATGCTGTGAAATGTATTATCTCTTGGATTTACACACGGCATCTATTGCACGTCTGTCCGTCCCGGGAGAGGGATCCCTCCTCTGCTGCTCTCCCTGAGGTTTCTCCCATGTTCCCTTTAAACTGTGGGGTTTCTCTGGAAGTGTCTGGAAGATCTTTAAACTCCACGTTCACTGATGTTATTTATCGTGATTCATCGTCTCCTCACCTCTTCCTGCTCCTCCTCGCTGTCGTCGTCGCTCACCACAGGTTTTGCTCGGGCTCCGCGGCCCCTCCGTCTCTGACTCTTTCCCCCCCGATCGCCCTTCTCTTTCCGGCTCAGCTTGATCTTCACCTTCACGGAGCGAGCTGAAACACAAATCGAAGCGGTCAAATACATACTGTAGATGCAACGGTGCACATTTCAAATATACCCCCCACGCCCACCCCATCACGGCATGAAAGAAAACAACAACACAATAGACACAAAATGCGGGGCCGCATCAAACGAGGTCGCCCCGCGTTACGGCCCGTCCACACCGCGGCGGGCGTTGAAAGCTTCACCATTCACTTTGAACGGGGTGACGTCACTTTTCGCCGAACTGCATTGTGGGAGCTTTGCTGGCGTGGCTCGCTGTAAAAGTTGAGCAATGTTCAACTTTTGAAGCCTCGGCAGAAGCGCCAGCCAATCGAATCCCATTTATGCAAATCTCAGGGTTCAGACTTTTTCACCAATGTTTCCAATGACTTCTCCGAGACCTTCACCTCATTTTCCATGACCGAAAATTACTCTCAGCGGTACCACTGAAACATTTTCATTTTAACATGGTAAGCTGGAAAATAAGGTCTGCATATGAAACATGTCGTGCCTATCTACAACAAATCAAATAGTAGCTTACTAGCTTCTACAGACGAAAGCCACTGGAGACTAGAAGTAAAAATCCATCACCAGCAAAATACCTCGTCAGTTAAATGCCGTTACGTTTCATTACGATACGATACAGTATTTATTATCGTTATAGAATTACAATTTCGGCAATTCGATACAATTATATTTGATGCAACTTTAGTTACATTTCCATAACTTTCCCAGGGCCTGGAATTTGCCTTATGAATTTCCACGACTTCTCCAGGTTTTCAATGACCGTAGGAACCCTGAAATCTGCCAGTACAAGCGCTAGCCAATCAAACCGCGTGTATGCTGGGAGAGACGACGCAGGGCATTTCCTCACATTCCAAAAAAGGGACGAGAAATTAATCGTAGCAGTCGGGAATCACCCGGTGCTTTATGATCAGTCTCTGTTCACCTACCGGGATACAAACCGAAGGAGCGAGGCGTGGAGGGAGGAGGCGGAGACAGTGGGTGGAACTGGTAGGTTTTCGCCTGTTTCCGGAGTTTATATCCAGTGTACTGTATTGTATGTCGGGGGCGGGAGATTCATGTGATTGGTTGTTGGTCTCGTTGCTCGCAAAAACTCCCCAAGCTTCAGACACGCCCACCGCCAAGCTTCAGACACGCCCACCGCCAAGCTTCAGACACGCCCAGCGCCAAGCTTCAGACACGCCCGCCGCCAAGCTCCAGACACGCCCAGCGCCAAGCTTCAGACACGCCCACCGCCAAGAGCCAAGCTTCAGACACGCCCGCCGCCAAGCTTCAGACAAGCCCACCGCCAAGAGCCAAGCTGCAGACACGCCCACTGCCAAGCTTCAGACACGCCCACTGCCAAGCTTCAGACACGCCCACCGCCAAGAGCCAAGCTTCAGACACGCCCAGCGCCAAGCTTCAGACACGCCCGCCGCCAAGCTTCAGACACGCCCACCGCCAAGCTTCAGACACGCCCGCCGCCAAGCTTCAGACACGCCCGCCGCCAAGCTTCAGACACGCCCACCGCCTAGCTTCAGACACGCCCACCGCCAGGCTTCAGACACGCCCGCCGCCAAGCTTCAGACACGCCCACCGCCAAGAGCCAAGCTTCAGACACGCCCACCGCCAAGCTTCAGACACGCCCACCGCCAAGCTTCAGACACGCCCACCGCCGAGCTTCAGACACGCCCGCCGCCAAGCTTCAGACACGCCCGCCGCCGAGCTTCAGACACGCCCGCCGCCAAGAGCCAAGCTTCAGACACGCCCACCGCCAAGAGCCAAGCTTCAGACACGCCCACCGCCAAGAGCCAAGCTTTAGACACGCCCACCGCCAAGAGCCAAGCTTCAGACACGCCCACCGCCAAGCTTCAGACACGCCCACCGCCAAGCTTCAGACCCGCCCGCCGCCAAGCTTCAGACCCGCCCGCCGCCAAGCTTCAGACACGCCCGCCGCCAAGCTTCAGACACGCCCGCCGCCAAGCTTCAGACACGCCCGCCGCCAAGCTTCAGACACGCCCGCCGCCAAGCTGTGTGGACGGGCCGTTAAAGTGTAAGAGGAATAAAAAGGTTACTGACCCTCAGCCTCAGACTCCGAGCCGTCGTCGATGTCGTCCTCCTCTTCCTCGCTGTCCTCTCCTTCGCTCTCCAGCTCTTTCTCGATCTTCTGTCGGACGCTGGTGAAGACGGACTGCAGCACGATGGAGTCCTCGTAGATCTGGAGGAGCAGAGGGGAGACATCGAGGTGTTTAGAGTTGCATTCATGTGAAATATATATATGTTTGAAAGTACAGGTATTTGTGTTCAAAATGTAAGAAGTACAAGTCGTCGTAGTGGAGTGAAGTACTCAAACCAGAACAATGTACTCAAGTACAGTAAGGAAGTATTTGTACTTCTGATTATGACTAACTGTTCCAGGTGTGCGATCTCACCAGAGAGCCCTCCAGGTTGAAGGTCTGGGCGTTTTGACAGAGCAGCATCACGTCCTTCTCCAGGTCATTCAGGCCGCGGTACTTATGGCTGCGGATCCTCTCCTAATGGCACGCAGGAAGTCAGTCAGACGAGAAGACACGCAAGAAAATAACCGTAAACACGAGGAGCAGAAAGGCTCACCTTGATCTTCCTGAAGTCCACAGGTTTGCGGATGAGCTCGTAGTATTCGGGCAGCTCTTTGCGAGACGGCAGCTGGATGAAGACTTCGCTCAGCTGTCGCCCGTTAATCCTGAAACACAGAATATTTCTATTAGTACGAGTCTCAAATGAACACTACAGCGCGGTTTAAGTGTTTTTGGTTGCGTTTCCACTCGGCGTAGTTCCGGATAGCGGGTACTTTTTCAGTTTTTCTGGCCCCATAACATCGAGGTTCTTCCCGGGACAACAACCGGGCTGAGTCGGGCTGAGTATGCTAAACTAGAGAGAGAATCGCTGGCAAGGGGGCTACAACTACAACAAGATGAACATATCTGACCGTGATTTAATTGTAATACACGTTTCAAAATGATGCCGAAGTAACAACACACTGATACCGGTTAGTAAAAACCATGAATTAATGCTTTGACAAGTCTGCAGACAGACGGCAGGCGAGAAACCTTTTAAAATGCGTGTTTTCTACATGTAGCTTGGCTAAGCTAACGCCGTATATGCTCCGAGCGTCCACACTCACAACAACGGCCTATACAGACATAAATAAACCAGCGACTGTATTCTCCATGACACAGGCAGTCAGTGGTTTGTACTTGTTTAACTTGTGTCTAGTTTCTGAACAGATATGAGGAGCTGTGAGCTCTGAGTGCTAACAGCTAACGGCTGATGTTGGTTTTGTGGTTCGCATTGAAGATGACGTCACGGCTCCGCCTACCCTGCGTTACTATAGTTACCGCCCCAGTTCCTAAACTGTAATGGAAACGCAGCATAAAGTGAGCCCGGCCTACCAAGGCCTAACTATACCGTACTAAGCCGTGCTAGGTCCTGCAGTGAAAATGCACCGTAAGTAAATGGGTAAAGCACGGTATGGTTTGCATGGTAATCGCTTGGTCTGTTGCGATAATCAATAAATGGACTTATCGTACGATAAATAAAAGGACTCGATAACTTTTCTGAGCTCGATAAATTGCCGTTTACATGCGTGTTTGTTTACATAAAGATGTGACTAGCATTTTAGCCAGGCGCTCATTTTGACTAATGATTTATATGTGTACATATCACTTATTAATTATTCAATACATCCTTTGTACTGAAGCATTCAAAAGTAAAAATTACATGTTTAATATAAATGATTTGCTGTGGCCAATTGTTTTCATTGCATTTACAGACCCTTAATGCACTGACTTGCAGAACCACGCGACACAAAGCCGATAGCAACACCTATAAAAACTTAAGCATAGACATTTAAAAAAAGGGGCTACTGTATCGACATTTATAATTATATTTAAAGAAAAGGCCCTGACAAAACAGCACGGCTCTATTTCAGTATTAACTATAGAAAAAAAGATCAAGTCTTTGCTAATAAGGATAATCATAAATAAATAACATAATCAAGATAAATGTATTGCAATGCTCAAAACAGCAGCTTCCAACCGTCTCTAATCCTTGGGTATTAGATGTCACTGCATGCGCGCGCGGAGCAGCTGTAGCGCGGGGATCATCATATCATTCTGTCTTGTATGTCTTTAAAGGTGGGGTAGGTAAGTTTGAGAAACCGGATCGAGATACACTTTTTGTTATATTCCATGGAATGCTCTGAACATCCCGATAGCAATGAATATCTGAAGTGCTTTGACAACAAATCCATAAAAAGTGTCGTCTGTAGAAGCCGTAATACTGTAAAAAGCACGACCAATCATCTGAGCCCGCTAAAGTAACTGGATGGCCGACCTGCCTGTCAGCCTGCCATCGGGGCACACACTTATCTCGTGCCCTCATTGGTCATGTGCGCGTTCCTGTGTGTTGGAGGAGGGGCTCTGTGAGGAAGTGGCAGATTTTCTCCGGCTGTGTATTTTCTAATTCTAGCGATCTCGAGCCGGTTTCTCCATTCTGACATACCCCACTTTTATATGGGATTTTCATGATCTAGTCAGGTGCTTGTTCAGTCCTGTGGGTCACACATTGGATAATATATTGATTTCAAACCATCAGCATTATTATTTTTTAAGTGTGATGCATAAGAATCAGTTGATTGTTGCTATTAATGATCGACATGAGGAAGAGGCTAACATGATCGCAACATTGTCAACATTAATTTTCCACGTCGCTCTCCTTTCCAAAACCTGCAGCCTCTCTTCCATCGTCTCTCGTCTCTCTGTCTTCTACCTGTTCACTAATCTCTAGATACCTCATCACTCCTCCGCCGCTCCGGTTCAAGTCCGGGCGGAGGTTTGTTGATGAATGTCGTCTTCCTCCGTTTGCTTTAATCGAGGCTACGTAGTTATGCAGCGCCCCCGTCGTCAGTAAATGGAAGTACTACAAAGAACCCCGTTTAGTGCAATTATTTCACAAGTTTAGTTATACACAGCTCGGAAAATATTACTGAGGTCCGGACCTCGGTGACCTCGATGGTGGATACGGCCATGGTGGAGAGCCCCCGCCTTCCCTACAGTTTGATCAAAGATGCATTTGCCCGAAAATGCAAACATGTTGGTGTTCCTTGCTCGAAATCTTTGAAAAACAGATTTGGATATGGCCTGTTGGGGCATCTGGGTGTTTGTATGGACAGAGGACTGAACACGTGACTGTGGGTTTAAGGAGGGTTTGCTTGTGAGACAATGTGTGCTCGTATTTATTTATATATATATATATATATGAGAGAGAGCTCTGTTTTCCAGCCTGAGTCTATTTAATTGATTGTTTTGGATGTGTGTGATTTTAATTGATTTGTTATAATTAAATGTATTTGTTTGATTTATTATATATAATTTATATATTTGAATATTATTTCATATTTCATTTGCAATGTTGAATGTCCATTAAAAAATTCTGTTTCAAAGGATTTACTGATATATTATCATTCTGTCTGTGGTCTAAAATGGCCTTGCAACGGTGCAATATTACATTAATTAATATATATATATTAATATATATATTATATATATATATTAATTACAATATTATCGTTTATTGCAACAATTTCCAGGAAAATGTATCGTCCAACAAAATTAATTATCGTGACAGGCCTAGTAATCGGTACGTGTAATTACTAGGCGTTATGGTATCAAAGTGTGAGAAGTAACTTCAAAATAAGAGCGACCTTTCGGTAAACGTAAAAGGCAAGAAAGCATTACTTCAATAAGATAGTAATAATAAATAAACAAAATAAATTGTAATAAAAATTCAAATGAAAGATCTTATTTTTAGATATTTTTTGCACAACATAAAATATATTCTGATGTGAAAAAAAAGGCGTCTTAAGGACATTCTGTTGTGGATTTTCAAAATAAAAGGCCTCTTAAATCAGGACATTCTGATATGGATTTTCAAAATAAAAGGCCTCTTAAATAAGGACATTCTGATGTGGATTTTTCAAAATAAAAAGGCCTCTTAAATCTCTTAAACGAGCTCTGCTACCTCTTAAATTCAAACTATTCAACCAGGAGAAACACAAGTTAAATTAAATAGTTACTTTATTTGAAAGGAATTACTGTAGCCTAAACGGAGACATTAACACCAAGCCCAACTTCAGTGTGTATAAAGTTATCTTAGTGTGGTCGAACAGTTGTCCTCACCCGTCCTTATATTTGATGACGGTGTCCACGATCTTCTTCATCTTCTTGGTGAGGGCCGAGGGGTTTGGGGAGAGTTTCTCTGCGGGGGGGCGGCCTCGTTTCTTGGCCTTCTTCCCGTCCTCGTCCTTGTCTCTCACTCGGCCGCTGCTGGAGCCAGGCGTCGCCGGACCGCTGTCGTGATCCCGGTCCTTCTTACGCTTCCTGGTCGTCTTTTTGTGACGCACCTCCTCCTCGATGTCCTCCAGATTCCCCTCCTCGATGGCCTGTGGAGAGGAGAGATTATCACAGTTAAATCTGAGCCTAAATGTACAAACCGCAGGATAATGCTTCCCGTCACCACCGCTAAGCTAAAGGAGGCTAATGTTGGGCTATAAAGGAACTACAGCACGGTCACATGACTTCACGTCACCACCGCTAAGCTAAAGGAGGCTAATGTTGGGCTATAAAGGAACCACAGCACGGTCACATGACTTCACGTCGCCACCGCTAAGCTAAAGGAGGCTAATGTTGGGCTATAAAGGAACTACAGCACGGTCACATGACTTCACGTCACCACCGCTAAGCTAAAGGAGGCTAATGTTGGGCTATAAAGGAACCACAGCACGGTCACATGACTTCACGTCACCACCGCTAAGCTAAAGGCGGCTAATGTTGGGCTATAAAGGAACTACAGCACGGTCACATGACTTCACGTCACCACCGCTAAGCTAAAGGTGGCTAATGTTGGGCGTGATGGCGTTTAGTCGTCTCATTTAGACACTTGTAAGCAACTGCTGCTCTCAGCTTGGGTTAACCACAGACCTTCTTACAGGCGATCAAACAAAATCACATTCAGAAAAATACTGACTAGTGCTAAAACTAATTTCCTGGTTTCCTTCCTACACCACTCTAGTGTTTCCCTCTGACCTCCTGAGATACAGGGTAACATCTCACCTTCAGCCACTGCTTCTCAGTGAGCGAGTCGCTGTAGTCGACCTCCTTGCGTTGGCGGGATCCTCGTCCGAACAACTTCTCCTCCTCCTCCTCGCAGGTCAGCCTCTCCACCTCAGCGTCGTCCTTCAAGATCCAGCTTGGCATGTCTTCGTCCTCCATCAGGCGGGGCTTCCTCTTCGGGTTGCGAGCGTCCTCGCGGCGCCGGTCTAGATCCATGCGCTGGAATAATACAATAAGTGAGGTTTGTTTTTTCACCAACAAGGCCATTCAAAGGAGGGTTGCATAATTTGGAAATGTTTTATCATGGTATGATTTGGATAAGATGATCTGTAGAATACTGTTTGCAGCTCCAAGGAAGACATTTTCACATATTTGACCTTTAAAGAGTCCTCTCCTGCTGATGTTCAGGTGTATATCAGTATGTAGTGTCTCTACTTTAAAGAGTCCTCTCCTGCTGATGTTCAGGTGTATATCAGTATGTAGTGTCTCTACTTTAAAGAGTCCTCTCCTGCTGATGTTCAGGTGTATATCAGTATGTAGTGTCTCTACTTTAAAGAGTCCTCTCCTGCTGATGTTCAGGTGTATATCAGTATGTAGTGTCTCTACTTTAAAGAGTCCTCTCCTGCTGATGTTCAGGTGTATATCAGTATGTAGTGTCTCTACTTTAAAGAGTCCTCTCCTGCTGATGTTCAGGTGTATATCAGTATGTAGTCTCTACTTTAAAGAGTCCTCTCCTGCTGGTGTTCAGGTGTATATCAGTATGTAGTGTCTCTACTTTAAAGAGTCCTCTCCTGCTGATGTTCAGGTGTATATCAGCATGTAGTGTCTCTACTTTAAAGAGTCCTCTCCTGCTGATGTTCAGGTGTATATCAGTATGTCGTGTCTCTACTTTAAAGAGTCCTCTCCTGCTGAACAATAGCAATTAATGGTGCAGCCCTAATTTGTGGACAAAATCCATGAAGCTTCAAGTCAGGTTGCGGGTAGATAATTAAACTCCAAAGCACCTTTTAAATATTTCTTGGGGACATACCATGAACAGCTCAAACTCCTCTTCACTTCTGGCGATCATCTGGTTGACGGTTTCGTCATCGGGAACCTCGTCCTCTTCCTGTTGCTGAAAAAATACAAAAACAAAGGATGTTTAGTGACAGAAGGCCAGCGGTGAAGCATGTAGCACCTCAGAGCCACGTTAGTTCAAACCAATCTACAAGAAGGAGGGAGAAATAGTTATACAGAGGATGTCATTATGATTTACTCGGGCTGTGCCGAAGAGAATAAAAGCTTCCATCGAGGTTTTTTATGAGAATATTTCACAAAGTAATGTTTCTATATTAGTCAGGGGGGTTTCTAGAAAAATATAACTTTTACGTTACCCTCCTGTTGAGTTTCGATAGATGAGTAACACACGCGTCACTTCCGGGCGAAAATTACAGCCCCGCCCACTTTTGGGGGGAAACAAAGCCGTCAGTTGAACGGCGGTCGATCCAAATTCTGAAGTTTTTGCCAATCCGATCAGAAATGTTTGCAAACCGTGGATTGTCTGATCTTCAAAGAGCCCGGTTACGATGGCCAGACAGGCAAACGATTACATTAAGCCATTAGAAATCGACGATCAGGCTCGATATGTGGTTACATTAAAATCTGTAGGCGATCGATGTCCACAGATGAGAGTAACATCTAGTCCCTTTACGGCCCCGCCCACTTTTGGGGGAACCAGCGCTGTCATCTGAACGGCGATCGAGCCTGAAGCCACAGAGCTCTTCTGTTACCGTCCTTTCTTCTTAGAGGAAGTCCAGAAACACTGAACTCTGGATCTGTTTTAATGTTTGAGGAGCAATAAACGACACACAGCTTGTTGCCATGATACAACTATTATGTCCCGCCTCGCTCATGAGAAAAACAGCTGGAGAAATTACAGCCTCGCCAACTGATTTTAATTCAACCATATATCGAGCCCGATCGTTTGAATGTAATTTTTTGGCTGTCTGGCCATCGTAACCGGTCTCTTTGAAGATCAGACAATCCACGGTTTGCAAACATTTCTGATCGGCTTGGCAACAACTTCAGAATTTGCATCGACCGCCGTTCAACTGACAGCGTTGTTCCCCCAAAAGTGGGCGGGGCCGTAATTTTTGCCCGGAAGAGACGTCGGTGTCATCTATAGACATCCATAGTTTTGTAAAAATAATTCCGTGTCCTTTGTATATTCACGTACCAGTAGTCTGAGACTTTGTTTACAGCTAAAGTCCATCATTGTGTTACAAAACCAAAGTAAGGGGTGAGAAACAAACACGACAGGAGGGTTAAATATAAAATCGAAGTACTTCTTCAACATTGGGCGTAAAGGAAGGACATTAAGGAGCTCAGAAAACCTGTCCAATGTGGAAAGGAATTAGACGGAGACAGACAGAGAAGGGGAAAGAAAGACAATGAGACTGGAGGCAGGGTGTGTGTGTGTGTGTGTGTGTGTGTGTGTGTGTGTGTTGCGCATCAGGACCCACCCATGCTTTGGGCCGGCCTCCTGCCTGCGCCCCGACCTCATCTTGCTCCTCGGTCTCCAGGATGGCCTGAAGGAAGGCGCGGCGCTCGCAGCCCGAAGACTTCTGGTCGAACATGCCGGCCTGGATGACCTTCTGGTCCACGTTCAGCTTGTACTTGGCGGCGGCCAGGATCTTCTCCTCCACGCTGTTGACGGTGCAGAGGCGGAGGACGCGCACCTCGTTCTGCTGCCCGATGCGGTGAGCTCTGTCCTGGGCCTGGAGGTCCTGGAGGAGAGAAACACACGTGGGTTCGTTTATTTATCCTTTACTCAAGTGCTGTACGAGCCGCATTTAAGTTTGTTTTGATTTATTTGGAACCTTTATTAATGCATTTTTCTGTTTCAGTGAGAGGTGTGCTTTGCTCAGGTGAAGGGGGCGGGGCCTTAAGTTGTAGGTGCGGTGTGTGACGGGAGAGCAGCAGGCAGCAGCAATACCGTGATTGACACGCAGACGCAACCGTCAAATACAGATTATTGGGATCTGCTGTTTAAGTTTATGTTAAATATTGTTTTCGTATTTTGTTTTGTGGAAATAAACGTTGAAAAGCAACAGAAACGTCCGGTGGATTGTGTACTGCGAGCCTGACACTGCTTCCGAGGCCCGAGCTCTACACGTGGCCAAGACCAATAACTGTTGAGGTGACGGTTACAAGACGAACTTGTTGGGATTTTGGCCACTAGAAGTACAGATACTCGTGTTTAAAAATACTCTGGTGAAAGTAGAAGTACTGACTAAACTTCTTAAGTCAAAGTAAAGAGGCTTTGAAGTGTGCTTCAGTAAAAAGTACCAATAGCTAGCAGCTGCTTTAAAGAGTACCTGACCTCCCTTTATATTAATAGAACAATAATGTCATTGTTAGCGAATGAATGTTTCCATGGTGACCAACGGCAACATGACAACGTTTCCATTGGTCCCTCTTCTTTAGAGAAGACCAGGAAGTGATGGATACACGGATCGTGTTCCAACCAATAGGCACGCAGTGACTCTAAATCAGGGGTCGGTAACCTCTTTGATATGAAAGTGCCATAAAAAATATATAATTGGGATCAGTGTGCCGACAACGGGGGGGGGCCTCGCTGCGGGGAAGCAGTGTGTGGACCCCTTTCACCTGTGCAACTTACATGATGCGGTTTAAACACATTTAAATATTTGGTTTGAACGGCATATTAATAATGATGACCGTCCGTCCTGTGATTCTCCAGAACACACAGATGGCCAGTCCGCCCCGGTGTAGCATATTGCTTTCGATGAGATGAGCAGATATCCACTGGGCTTTCAACTAAAGACACAGCCACGCACAAACTGGGGCATTTGTACATCAAAATAATATTAGGGCTGTCAAACGATTACAATTTTAATGAGATTAATCACAACTTAAAAATTAATTAATCAGATTAATCACCATTCGAACTATGTCCAAAATATGCCATTTCTTTATGTACATTGTTGGGAATGGAAAGATAAATGAAAGAAGGCGGATATATCCATTTAACGTATGTATGTATGTTTATTATAACATTGTTCTGTGTGTCAAAATGAAAGACAGCCCACACACCTATCAATCATCAAACCGCGAGGTCTTATTTCATTAGTAATGTTGTATCGATGTATATAGAGATGTACTACAGCAGAAGTATTCTCCGTCGGGACTTCCTGCAACAACACCACGCCGTCATCTTGATTCTGATTGACCAGAAGACATTATCAAAGATGTTCTATTGAGAAGACTACGTGACAAAAGTTCTCAAAACCGTTTCTAGTCTTCGGTATTTCCAGACGAGTGGCTGCTGACATCAATCTTACCAACTGCTGTCTGTGCAGTTTACTCCGCGCGAGTTGGCGGACTTTATTTAGCTTACTTTAACATCATTTTTCATGGTGGGGCTAAGCCATTTCTTGGTATGGGTGTAGCCTACCCCAGCCATACCCTGGCGCCGCCACTGGTGGGATGTATGGGGCGGGCCATTTTGCACATGCGTTAAATGCGTTAAATATTTGAACGCAATTAATTCAAAAAATGAATTACCGCCGTTAATGCGATAATTTTAACAGCATTAAATAATATAAAGTAGCACAAACAGATGATCAAATCCAAGGGGGCGAAGCTGGTCTGTCGCACAAGAACGGTTCTTGAGATGATTATCAATAAAAAGGCTGACAGAAGGGTCCTTCTTACTCAAAGCAGGCAAGACAGTCTTTGTGAAAATGGCTCAAATGAGGTTATCTCTGCACCCTTTAAGTTGCGTGTCCTTTCCCACTATGACTATGCACGTCATTAAGTATGGTTATTATTTCTTGTTGGCTGTTCCGTTTGTCTTCCAGGTTGGAAAAGGGAAGCATGATGTCCACCCCAAAGAAATCTGTACTATTGCTAACACTACAACAACTCTAATTCTTGCCCAGTTTATGTGTCTAATATCTAGTCAGAATGTGTCTCTACACTCGCCACAAGACACAATAACTTCAGAAGTGACACTGCAGTGAGATATCGGGTCTTATTTCAAGTGAGAACAGCTTGTTTTTGGAGCAGCATTGTTTCCAGTGTACACTCGTATGCTTCTGCTCAATGAGGTTATCTCAGTACCTGATGCGGGTTCCAGTCGCTGTCGTAGATGACCACGGTGTCAGCGGACTGCAGGTTGAGGCCCAGACCTCCAGCCCTGGTGCTCAGCAGGAACACGAAGTTGTCCGAGGCCGGGTCGTTGAAGGTCTTCAGGAGCATCCCGCGGTCCTCTGCCTTAGTGGTTCCTGTGGGGGGAGGAGAGATGGAGAGTGTGAAGAAATAATAATAATAAAGCTTCATTTTTCATACCACACATGCAGCTCAGAGTGCGACACATTACAAGTTAAAAATAAACACAAAATTCCCTTCAGATTATTTGTTAAAGGTGACATGTCATGCTTTTCCGGTTATCACCCGTCCCCTTGTGTTATGAAGGTTTCTCTGCATGTAAACGGTCTGCAGAGTCAAAACCCTCAAAGTGCACCCTGTAGCGAGTAAAGCTCTAACACAGAACAGACCTCCCCAGAACGCCTCGTTGAAGATACGTCACTGTCCATTGTTTACTTCCTGTATATTGTGACGTAGGACACAGTAGGCCAGTAGTCGTGCCCAGAGCTAGCACAGAATATGATCCTATCCGTGATATATGGATCTTAACAAATATCCGCTATATCAGATACCTGTAGATCAGCTGTTTATTTCACATGAGTTCCAGTGTGGCAGCTTTTCACGGCTCCCCCTGGTGGATCCATGATCCATTGCAGCTGGTTTCATTATAATTAAATGTATTTATCAAGGGGGCGTTTCAAGTCCTGCGGGGGGTTTTCCTTTTCAGCAGGGGCCCACCCCATGCCGATCACGGACCCGCACGGGTAGGCGTCTGAAACGAAGCACTACATCTGTATGACGCGATACGGTCATGCGTTACCCGGAACCAAATGGACCAATCCCGGAGCCGTTACGTTAAGCCCCCGCTGATTGGTCCAAATTGACCAATCCACGGACTTCCTCACACACACACACACACACACTCAGTGCAGGCAGCTCTGCTGATCTCTCCTCCCTGGCTGCAGGCTGATAACAGACAGTTGGGATCGCGGCGAAAGTCTCTCTGCAGACCCATTCTCACAGCGTGTATCAACCTTTTTCTTACTCAATATCAAGCCACACTTATTGTTTTTACTTCGGCTGTGACTTTGTGTGTGCTCAGGGTGAGTTTGGCTGTGTATTGCTAAACAAGGAAATCACACCTCCACGGAGCTTAGCGTGATTCTCAACGTCCCGACCAATCAGAGCACACTGTGCTCACAGGGAGGGGGGGGGGCTGGAGCTATTGGAGCTACAACGAGCCGTTAAAGGCAGAGAGTGAAATTCAGTGAATACACGTAGTTTACAGAGATGCTGAGAGAAACCAATGTGAGTTTGGAAAATTGCACAATATAAATCTATTCTAGTCGACCTCAACAATGGAATTATGATCAGTGGAAATGGCCGTGACATGGGACCTTTAAAAACTTTACAGGTTCATGCAGCAAAATATAACATTTTAACAGGTTAGGAGACACAAGGAGGTAAAAGGTATATGATAATAAAAAGGGAATCTTTCAGGCAAACAAACATTTATGATACTTACACGTTTTGTTCAGCAGGAAAATCTACCCACATTAACACCTCTTAATAATTTCTGAAGTAAAAAGCTAATGTTGGGCTATAAAGGAACTACAGCACGGTCACATGACTTTACGTCACCACCGCTAAGCTAAAGGTGGCTAATGTTGGGCTGTAAAGGAACTACAGCACGGTCACATGACTTCACGTCACCACCGCTAAGCTAAAGGAGGCTAATGTTGGGCTATAAAGGAACTACAGCACGGTCACATGACTTCACCTCACCACCGCTAAGCTAAAGGTGGCTAATGTTGGGCTATAAAGGAACTACAGCACGGTCACATGACTTCACGTCACCACCGTTAAGCTAAAGGTGGCTAATGTTGGGCTATAAAGGAACTACAGCACGGTCACATGACTTCACGTCACCACCGCTAAGCTAAAGGTGGCTAATGTTGGGCTATAAAGCAACTACAGCACGGTCACATGACTTCACGTCACCACCGCTAAGCTAAAGGTGGCTAATGTTGGGCTATAAAGGAACTACAGCACGGTCACATGACTTCACGTCACCACCGCTAAGCTAAAGGTGGCTAATGTTGGGCTATGCAGAAACTCTCAGAGATGTAATTAGTGGTCAGGAGGAGTCTCACCGTCCAGACGCAGGTACTTGAAGCCTCGGAAGGCGAAGTAGTCCTCCATGATGGTCATGAGCGTGGTCATCTGACAGAAGAGCAGTACCTTGTGGTTGGTGGCACACAGCTTTGGCAGGATTCGATCCAGCAGCTCAAATTTACCAGAGGCGCGGTACAGGTCGGGGCTGGGCGGGTAGAAATGAACAGAATGAGCAAATATATTTCCACTTCCTGTGACCAAACACAAACCACATCAAGATGTACTCACCCGCTCACGACTCCTCCAGAGTAGCCGAGATGCTCAGAGAAAGACTCCTGTAAAACAAACACAAAAGCGGCCATATAAAGAGTGCCAGAATAAAACCATTTAAACAAACCACAACTCATGCAGGTCTGTCTGGGTCGTTACATTTTTATTACGAGTGCTAATGCCGACTATAAATCAAGCGACATTTTAACAGCCAGACAAAATCCTCAGTTTCTAATCTTCTTGTGAGCTTTAGATATAACGTGTAGGTTACCTCGATGTGCTGGAACATGTAGGGGTGGTTGCAGATCTTCCTCAGCTGCATGATAGTGTTCATCAGGGTCTTCGTGCCACCTTTACCCTGAAGAAGGAAAAACAAAACGCCTTTTAGTCTTAGTTTTTTGGCTTTAAAATTGTTCATATAATAATAATAATAATAATAATAATAATAATGCTTCTCTTCTCACCTTCTTGTCTTTTTCTGAGCCGTCAGTGAGCAGCACTCCCTTGGCCTGCATGTGTCTGTAGAGAACTCTCTGCAGGGACGACATGTCGCACTTTATCACGTACTCCACCTGGAAGACAACAACAAGAGGGGGAGATTAGCAAAGAGCCCACATTATACAGAGCTGGGAAGTCGTGGAGTAGAAATACTTTGTTACTGTATTCAAGTACATGTTTCGACCACTTTTTACTTTGACTTCTTACATTTTGAACTCAAATACTTGTACTTTCTACTTCTCACATGTTGAACACAAATACCTGTACTTTCTACTTCTCTCATGTTGAACTCAAATACCTGTACTTTCTACTTCTTACATGTTGAACTCAAATACCTGTACTTTCTACTTCTCACATGTTGAACTCAAATACCTGTACTTTCTACTTCTCACATGTTGAACACAAATACCTGTGCTTTCTACTTCTTACATGTTGAACACAAATACCTGTACTTTCTACTTCTTACATGTTGAACTCAAATACCTGTACTTTCTACTTCTCACATGTTGAACTCAAATACCTGTACTTTCTACTTCTCACATGTTGAACTCAAATACCTGTACTTTCTACTTCTCACATGTTGAACTCAAATACCTGTACTTTCTACTTCTCACATGTTGAACTCAAATACCTGTACTTTCTACATGTTGAACCCAAATACCCGTACTTTCTACTTCTTACATGTTGAACCCAAATACCTGCACTTTTCACTTCTCACATGTTGAACCCAAATACCTGTACTTTCTACATGTTGAACCCAAATACCCGTACTTTCTACTTCTTACATGTTGAACCCAAATACCTGTACTTTCTACTTCTCACATGTTGAACACAAATACCTGTACTTTCTACATGTTGAACTCAAATATCTGAACGTTCTACTTCTTACATGTTGAACCCAAATACCTGTACTTTCTACTTCTTACATGTTGAACTCAAATACCTGTACTTTCTACTTCTTACATGTTGAACTCAAATACCTGTACTTTCTACTTCTTACATGTTGAACACAAATACCTGTACTTTCTACTTCTCACATGTTGAACCCAAATACCTGTACTTTCTACATGTTGAACTCAAATATCTGAACTTTCTACTTCTTACATGTTGAACCCAAATACCTGTACTTTCTACTTCTTACATGTTGAACTCAAATACCTGTACTTTCTACTTCTCACATGTTGAACTCAAATACCTGTACTTTCTACTTCTCACATGTTGAACACAAATACCTGTACTTTCTACATGTTGAACTCAAATATCTGAACGTTCTACTTCTTACATGTTGAACCCAAATACCTGTACTTTCTACTTCTTACATGTTGAACTCAAATACCTGTACTTTCTACTTCTTACATGTTGAACTCAAATACCTGTACTTTCTACTTCTTACATGTTGAACACAAATACCTGTACTTTCTACTTCTCACATGTTGAACACAAATACCTGTACTTTCTACATGTTGAACTCAAATATCTGAACTTTCTACTTCTTACATGTTGAACCCAAATACCTGTACTTTCTACTTCTTACATGTTGAACTCAAATACCTGTACTTTCTACTTCTCACATGTTGAACTCAAATACCTGTACTTTCTACTTCTCACATGTTGAACTCAAATACCTGTACTTTCTACTTCTTACATGTTGAACTCAAATACCTGTACTTTCTACTTCTTACATGTTGAACACAAATACCTGTACTTTCTACTTCTCACATGTTGAACACAAATACCTGTACTTTCTACTTCTCACATGTTGAACTCAAATACCTGTACTTTCTACTTCTTACATGTTGAACTCAAATACCTGTACTTTCTACTTCTTACATGTTGAACTCAAATACCTGTACTTTCTACTTCTTACATGTTGAACTCAAATACCTGTACTTTCTACTTCTCACATGTTGAACCCAAATACCTGTACTTTCTACTTCTCACATGTTGAACTCAAATACCTGTACTTTCTACTTCTCACATGTTGAACCCAAATACCTGCACTTTCTACTTCTCACATGTTGAACCCAAATACCTGTACTTTCTACTTCTTACATGTTGAATCCAAATACCTGTACTTTCTACTTCTTACATGTTGAACCCAAATACCCGTACTTTCTACTTCTTACATGTTGAACCCAAATACCTGTACTTTCTACATGTTGAACCCAAATACCCGTACTTTCTACTTCTCACATGTTGAACTCAAATACCTGTACTTTCTACTTCTCTCATGTTGAACTCAAATACCTGTACTTTCTACTTCTCTCATGTTGAACTCAAATACCTGTACTTTCTACTTCGCTCATGTTGAACCCAAATACCCGTACTTTCTACTTCTTACATGTTGAACTCAAATACCTGTACTTTCTACTTCTTACATGTTGAACTCAAATACCTGTACTTTCTACTTCTTACATGTTGAACTCAAATACCTGTACTTTCTACTTCTTACATGTTGAACTCAAATACCTGTACTTTCTACTTCTTACATGTTGAACTCAAATACCTGTACTTTCTACTTCTTACATGTTGAACCCAAATACCTGTACTTTCTACATGTTGAACCCAAATACCCGTACTTTCTACTTCTCACATGTTGAACCCAAATACCTGTACTTTCTACGTGTACTTTTACTGAAGTACATTTCAAAGCCTCTTTACTTTTACTTAAGTAAAGTTTAGTCATTCGAGTATTTTCAAACACGAGTATCTGTACTTCTACTCGAGTAAAGGATGCGTGTACTTTTGCCATCTCTGATCTTATATCGTCAATATATGAACAAGAACGTTGGGATCTGGAGCGTTAATGTTCGTGCGGGAGTGAAATCACGACGACGGAACGTTACCTTCTCCGGCAGCTGAGCCTCGACCTCTTTCTTGAGTCGGCGCAGCAGGAAGGGCCGGAGCACTTTGTGTAAACGCCTGATGATGAGGATGGTCTCTTCTTCGTTCAGGTCCACCTTCAGGGGAAAAGAGAAGCGAGGATGAGGAGGCAGAATTCAAACCTCAAACCGTGTACACATTTTTGAACGGCAACTAGAAAAGTACTTTTTAAAATAAGCTTTTGAATAGAACTAACCCCCTTCTATCGATTATTGGTTTTTATTTTAAAGGCGTTTAATTCTCTTGCCTCTATCTGACTTGTATTGAATGTTGTCTCTAAATTAAATTGAGGTCTATTTAAAAATATTACCCGGTATGTTTATGCATTAATTCTCATGACCTCCATTTCCCTGTTCCCTACCCCCGTCTCAGAATCAGGTTCATCACCAGCTAGGTACGAGGAATTTGACTTGACGTGGTGCAAAAATTAAAAACAAAGATAGAACTATTTTAAGAAAACTATAATAACATTAAAAAACATAGTAAAATATTGCAGTATTTAAATAGAGATAACCTTCTCTATGAGGCTCCAGATGTTGTGTACATTAAGCGTCCCCTATTATACTGGTCTTCATCAATATATCACAGGTCTCAGATATATACAGAGCCTGTCTCTGATTGGCTGAAACACCAAAGAGATCATTGCAGCAATTGCAATAAGGAGGGGACACATGTTGGTGTAGAAGAGACATGTAGAAGAGGGGACACGTGTTGATGTAGAAGAGACACGAAGAAGAGGGGACACATGCGGATGTAGAAGAGACATGAAGAAGAGGGGACACATGCGGATGTAGAAGAGACATGAAGAAGAGGGGACACGTGTTGATGTAGAAGAGACATGAAGAAGAGGGGACACGTGTTGATGTAGGAGAGACACGAAGAAGAGGGGACACGTGTTGATGTAGAAGAGACATGAAGAAGAGGGGACACATGTTGATGTAGAAGAGACATGAAGAAGAGGGGACACATGTTGATGTAGAAGAGACATGAAGAAGAGGGGACACATGTTGACGAAGAAGAGACATGAAGAAGAAGGGACACATGATGTAGAAGAGACATGAAGAAGAGGGGACACATGTTGATGTAGAAGAGACATGAAGAAGAGGGGACACATGTTGATGTAGAAGAGACATGGAGAAGAGGGGACACATGTTGATGGAGAAGAGACATGAAGAAGAGGGGACACATGTTGATGTAGAAGAGACATGAAGAAGAGGGGACACATGTTGGTGTAGAAGAGACATGGAGAAGAGGGGACACATGTTGATGTAGAAGAGGCATGAAGAAGAGGGGACACATGTTAATGTAGAAGAGACATGAAGAAGAGGGGACACATGTTGATGTAGAAGAGACATGAAGAAGAGGGGACACATGTTGATGTAGAAGAGACATGAAGAAGAGGGGACACATGTTGACGAAGAAGAGACATGAAGAAGAAGGGACACATGATGTAGAAGAGACATGAAGAAGAGGGGACACATGTTGATGTAGAAGAGACATGAAGAAGAGGGGACACATGTTGATGTAGAAGAGACATGAAGAAGAGGGGACACATGTTGATGTAGAAGAGACATGGAGAAGAGGGGACACATGTTGATGTAGAAGAGACATGAAGAAGAGGGGACACATGTTGATGTAGAAGAGACACGGAGAAGAGGGGACACATGTTGATGTAGAAGAGACACGGAGAAGTGGATGTTGCACAATAGGCGAGTGTAAACCCGTGGACCCACCTTCTCCCCGGTCATGGCGAAGGGGGCGTTGAACCACTGCTCGAAGGTGGTGCAGCTCTTGAAGATGGTGGGCAGCAGGAAGTTGAGCAGCGCCCAGAGCTCGGGCAGCTTGTTCTGCAGCGGGGTGCCGGTGAGCAGCAGGCGGCGGGGCGCCAGGTAGTGCGTGTTCAGCACCTGAGTCAGCTTACAGTGGTGGTTCTTCATCCTGTGGCCCTCGTCCACAATCATGTACTTCCAGCGGAGCTACATTTTGTAATTGTGGTTTTAATGAGTGGGGTGCCAGCCAGAAACAAGTCTGACACATATTTCTAGTCCTTTCAATTTTTATTGTACAATGCCATGTCTTTGTTTTGCTGCTGCAACGCAAACAATACCCACATTTGGATCAATAAAGTACTATCTTAGACAATACATAAAGACTGATGCATGAGTGACCATCTGAATCTGAAGGATGCTTGCTTACCTTAGCGAGCACCTGCTTGTCTTTGATGATGTACTCGTAGGTGGTGAGCAGCACGTTGAACTTGCCGCTGCGCAGGATGGGAAGGAACGCCCGGCGAGCAACGGGAGAGCCCTGAGGAAGAACGGCAATTATAACCCAAATCTTAGAAGATATCAGGTCTCAAAGCGCGATACAAAAATAGAACTCTTCTAATAACAGTATAATTCTGTTAAAAGCCAAACTGCATACTTTCACTTTTAAAATGATTGTGTTCTTAGTAACATTGTGAACGAGGACTTCTACTTGTAGTATTTCTACGTTCACGACAGCAAAGGATCCTCTTCTGTGTGTAGGTGTGTGTGTGTGTGTGTGTCTCTCCCCTCTGCTCGCTGACTGTGTGTGTAGGACAGGCAGCTTCGTTTGTTGTTTTCTGAAAGGGGAAACGCTGCTGTCTGCTCATGAGCAACACAAGAAGAAGAGAAACTGGCTGGATGGGTCACACACACACACACACACACACACACCTCGGCTTCAAACCCCCATGAGGCCCAAAGACTATTTTACACTAATAAATATAAGTGGAAGAATAAATAGGTTCCAATTTTAGTAAAATAAAACGTTAAAGAAATAATGAAAGAAATTCTACTGGCGTTTGTATTTATTTATTTTTTAAATATCGTTTAAACTAAATTATATTGCCGAAAATATATTGTTTAGTTCTCTCTACTTATTCATAGAGGATTATTTCACATTAAAAACAATTAGAAAAAAGTTAAAGGTCACCTATCATGCTATTTCTAGGCAACAGCACAGCTCTCAGAGATATATACAAATATATAAAAATCATGTCTATGAAGTGTTTTGCTCAAAATACCAAACAGATCATTCTAGCCACGCCTCATATCCCTCTATTTCACTTCCTGTTTCTAAAGTGCTGATTTGGGGATAAAGCTTTAAAGAGGAGGGGTCTGAGCTCATGCGGGACCCGGCAGCTACCGTCTAAACTAAATGCTGCCGTGATGAAACTCCATATCATGGATCATCAAGGATCTGAAACAGTCTGGAGCTCAAAGGCTTTCTCTCTTGCCGGTTACACCACAAGGTGAGTTCCTTTCTACTTCCTGCTTCTTCACACACATGCTCTCCAGCACAGGTTAGCTCTGAGTGTTAGCGATGCTAATGTAAACACCGACCATATTACGTCCAGAACAGTCGGGGCATTGTTTCTGATAGCAACGTTTCTGATTGGGCCGTGGGTCCACATTTCAGATGTTACGTCATATCGGACCCAAATCTGGATCAGCTCCGTTGTTCCCCGATTTTAGAGATTTGGGTACGGAGGAAAAGAGAAGGGATTTACTTTCTGCCGCTGCGTGAGTTCCCCGACTCACCGGGGACACATGTTGATGTATAAAAGACACAAGTGCATTTTGCATGATAGGTCCCCTTTAACACCTCCTTGGTTCCCTCGACAAAAGCCAATGGGATTTTTCCATTGACTTCCATTTATGATACTTACATGTTTTGTTCAGCAACATAATCTCCACATATTAAAACCACTTTATGATTTTTTTAAGTACAAAGCTAACGTGAGGCTATAAAGGAACTACAGTTCTATTACACTCTTACCTACTAACATATTTAGGGTTGATGCTGCAGGTGATTTGCTGCGGGAACTTTATATGAACCTCTGATCTTCCTATGAAAGACATCAAGAAGTGCATTTTGCATGATAGGTCCCCTTTAAGTAAAATGCGATGGGAGCAAGAAGACACCTTGAAACAGCTTCAGGTTTTCCATCTACTGAAACTATTTCCCTCATTTATTAATCGTCTCTTTTCCCAGTTTTGCGTGATAAGGCTTCGATAAAGCACTACGTGACTGACAACAATACAGAAGTCGTTTTCTCTCACCTTGTAGGACACTTTCACGACAGACGGGGCCCACTTATCAAACTCGTAGACCCAGTTCGATAAAGTTCTGAAACAACAGAAACGTGAGAACGTGAGAACTTCACATTTCATTTTGCACACGCGGCGCCGCGGGGAAGGTGAGCAGTCTTACGAGAGAGGGACGATGATGAGGAAGGGCCCGTTGAGGCGCTTGTTCTCCATGAGGTAAGTGATGAGGCCGATGGTCTGGATGGTTTTCCCCAAACCCATCTCGTCGGCGAGGATACCGTTCAGGTTGTTGTTGTAGAGAGACACCAGCCACTCCAAGCCTTTAACCTGAGCGGAGAGGAGTCACAGTCAGATACATCAACACCAGACACTACCGCCTGACTCCTCCTTCTTCATCTTCATCATCATCATCATCATCATCATCATCATCATCATCATCATCATAGACACGGAGCGTCCACACTACAGCTCCAAAAATAGCTTGGAGCTGGGCGTGTCTGGAGCTTGGGGATTTTATTCAAGCAATGCGACCAACAACCAATCACATGAATCTCCCGCCCCCGACATACAAAGCAAAAACCCCCGGGGATTTTATGCGAGCAATATATATATATATATATATAAACTCCCCAAACAGGCGAACACCTACCAGTTTCCCCCACTGTCTCTGCCCACCCTCCCTCCATGCTGGTTCCTCCGGTTTGTATCCCGATAGGTGAAGAGGGTCTGGTCATACAAAACCGGGTGATTTGCTACGGCGATAGTTAGTTTCTCCTCCGACTTTTTTTGAAATATAGAAATGAACGGCGGGATATCTCTCCCAGCTTAGACGCGGTTTGATTGGCTACGGCTTCAGCTGTCAGATTTTCAGAAACGGGATTTGATTGGCTGGCGCTGGCTACTCCGGCGTCTCCGCCGTCAGAAGTTGAACATTGTTCAACTTCTGACGCCGGAGACGGACCGCTCTGCTACCCACAATTCAGTTCGGCGAAAAAGCGCGGCTACGTGACGTCACCCCGTTGAAAGTGAACGGGCAGATTGGAGCAGATTGGAGCTTTCGACGCTGTAGTGTAGACGGGCCGTTAAGAACATGTCACCAGTTGCAATGAAATGGACTGGCAGTGACAGGGAGTGGTCAACATTCGCAATAAGCGAACAGTATACATTGAAACCCTCCCCGTCTCCTTTTATGTAGTTCTTTACATCAACGCTTTTTGCACTACTTTTTATTTTGTATTTTATTATATACGTTGTTGGAGGAGCTCAGGTCAGAAGAACCGCGTTCCCACTTCTACACTGTAGCTTCGTGACGATAAAACCTTTGAATCTCATACGATGTTTCGTAACAGAGGCATCGTTGACTTCGTGAGGGGCGACCCTGCAGGCGTAATACCAGTCAGACGAACGTCGGGCTGCTCAATTAAACGTATTTTAAAATCGCTGTGAAGAAGAAGCCTTCATCACAGCTGGCATGGGGGCATGGGGTAAAAGGCACACCGAGGGAAACGCATTCATAACCTAGCTGGGCATTGATCAAATAAAACTTGTTCGTTCAAAACAGATTTAGTGGAAGTCTTTTTACAAGTACCCTCTCCTTCAAGGTTGTGAAGGCCGAACAGGAAGAAGCAGCCTGAAGTAGAGGCTCGATCAGTGCTGTGCTCAATTGGAGCATACCATGTAGTGCCTGGGCGCGGGTGGCACTTTTCTTGCGAGTGTAAACATGTTATTGTTTGGGGCTTCTGTGGTCAGAGAGATATATATATATGTTGACATATTTTGATTTGTTGCGTTTGGGTAATTTGTCTTGCATTGTGAATGTGTTTGTAGATTAGAATGACGTTGGTTAGGGGTATAAATAGTGGATTGTCCTAGGGGGAGGGGCTTAACATGTATACAACCCTGGCCACAAGTGTTTTGGGGAGCTGACCGTGGCGGTAGAGCAGAGAGGCACCTACCGCCTCGACCTGTATGTATACGAGGTTTTTGTTTTCTTCCAGTACAATCCAGCTGTCAATAAAAGCACCTAAGGATACATTTTTGGTGACTCTAGCCATCTTATTTAATTCCTAGTTTTCTCATCGAACCTTTTTGTAACAACCGCGATTATGGCTTACGAAAACAACGTAATCGAAATAACCATTTTTTTAATACATAATTTTTATTTGGTTTTTCAGTTGAATTAAACTTAAAGTTCACGGTAATCAACTGTTAAAAACAAACTGTTCACATTTTCTTTCTCAAATAAATGGATGTTTTCAAAGTCAATGAATAATCGCAATTACAGTTATTGACCCAAGTAATCGAGATTATGATTTTTGCCATAATCGAGCAGCCGATCGAGAACATTACAATATTTCGGTAAATAGACCAAGCAGCCTTTTTCTCTCGGTGATAGAACTGGTCATCAGCTCAGGTCTCTGAAATGTGGCCGTTTCTGGCGAACAAAGGAAACCCAATCCGACCGTAGCTCAGTAAATCTACAATAAGATTGTTCCATCCTTATTTAAAGCAGTCTTTTGAATCTTACTCGTCAAGTTAGACACTTGTGTCCCCCCTGAGCGTTGATGTTTAAAGCCCCAACAGACTGCCATCAGATCCACTGCATCATTGGGTATGCTTAAGAATTATCTCACACTCCCGTCTATCAAATTGTAATGATTGTATGTATTAATTAAATTGTACTTAACAGACGGGACGTGGTTTGTCCTTGTTTTGCTTTCTGTTATTTCGTTCATGTATGTCTGTGAGACGTTGCTTTTGTCGGGTCACCCTTGAACAACGAGACGGTGCATCTCCATCCTAATAAATAAATGTCTATATTCTCTTGAGGCCGTGTACCTGGTATTGCTTGAGCAGTCCGTTGACGAGCAGCGATGACTGTTTGTCCACCCTCTCCGTGACGGCGTGAGCCACGGCGTAATAAGACTGCAGGCCGCGTTCAAAGCTGGCGGCCGTGCCGTACTCGTCATCCACATCCTGCTTGGCGTGTCTGGAGGAGGACGAAGAAAGACAGGACAACATATAATGAGATTTTGACAGAAACAATGAGAAAGCAATAGCCAACATATTATTAGAGTTATAGAGTGCTGCAGGAATCGCTCTTCAAACACAGAAAGATTAGCACTTTCTGTTTTCTCGTCACAAAGGCAACATATTTGTGAATGTGTTGTTAGCCTGAGAATAAGGTCTGCGGTTACAACAAGCTGAAGAGGTTTTAACGTTTTGTTCGACGACATAAAATAAAAAAATGGTGGTTTGCTAACAAGTGTCTAAATGAGACGACAAACGTCATCACGTCCACCATTAGCTTAGCGGTGGTGACGAGAAGTCATGTGACCGTGCTGTAGTTCCTTTATAGCCCAACATTAGCCACCTTTAGCTTAGCGGTGGTGACGTGAAGTCATGTGACCGTGCTGTAGTTCCTTTATAGCCCAACATTAGCCACCTTTAGCTTAGCGGTGGTGACGTGAAGTCATGTGACCGTGATGTAGTTCCTCTATAGCCCAACATTAGCCGCCTTTAGCTTAGCGGTGGTGACGAGAAGTCATGTGACCGTGCTGTAGTTCCTTTATAGCCCAACATTAGCCGCCTTTAGCTTAGCGGTGGTGACGTGAAGTCATGTGACCGTGATGTAGTTCCTTTATAGCCCAACATTAGCTTTTTACTTCAGAAATCATAAAGTGGTGTTAATATGTGGAGATCATCCTGCTGAACACAACATTTACGCATCACAATCGTTTGTTTGACACAGATTATATCCTGCAAAACCCCATTAGCTTTTTGTGGAGAGAACCAAGGAGATGCTAACTTCTGGATCGGCCTACAAAGGTACATCTCCAATGCACCACTCTATGTCAGGGGGATCTATTAACACCAAAATCTTACTCGATGATGTGCAGGACGTCCGTTTCATTGACTTCATCACTGTCGGGGTGGGGGATCTTCTTCGTCTCTACGGGTGCCACTACCACTACTGGAGCGACGACGACTACTGGAATCGCAGAGGTGTGAGGCTGCTCCTCTTCTTCTCCCTGAGATGGAAATAAAGGGAGATCAGGAAACTGTGTGCAGGAAATGACAGGTGGGCATTTGGTTTTTTAACGTAGAGATCAACGCGTCCCATACCTCGTCTTCGTACTCGTCTTCAGAGCCGCTCTCTTCACTGTCTGAACGCGGCGCAACTTCGTATCTGCAACACAAGGAACAACATTTTTTAGACAAAGTGAAAATAGCTAATTACTTGATATACTGCTGCTGTTAGCCATTTTTTCCTTTTGTTATTATTGTCTGAATGTTAGGCTTAATAATAATAATATAAATTAGATTATACTGTAAATTATCGGCTATTTTTGTCACATTATGGATTAAAATGCATTAATTTACGGCTCACTTATTATTTGTTCTATGTGCGTCAGTATCACGTGCATGGCGATGCCTATATATGGTAGATTGATAGGACACGGCTGGGGGTGATAGACGGGGCAAACGGAAAAGTCTTTTGACTATGAAGAAATGTGTCCTCCTGGATGTCCCGTGTGGATCAAGGAATAAAGCTCATCTGATTCAACTACGATCTCGGCTGAATTGTTTGGAAACAAAGAGAGGCGCGTCAAAACCCACAACCCCGATAGAGGTGGCTGTTAAATTGTAGACAAGGATTAAAACTCCACCACAGCTCCTAAAGCACAATATTGGCTTCTGAATTGGACTCGATCAGTGGCGACCGGTCATTAGGGGCAGGCACAGCGCCCCCCTAGTGTCAGCGGAAAAACACCACTGCACTTGAGTAATAATTTAATTTAATTTATAAGCGCACTTTTCATGTGAACAAAACTGAAAGTGCTACAGAGCGAAAGGGTTGAAACAAAAACAAAAAAGATATATATATATGATAAAGTAAACAACAGAATAAAAACAGTGACGTTTAGGCAACACACACACAATTTTAAAGATCTAGTAAAAGGCTATTCTAAAAAGATGCATTTTTAGGCCTTTCTCAAAATATACATTAAGCACAGTTCTTGAGTAAATGTACGAGGGCTGAGCGATATACCGTGTCATGGCGATAACCGCGATATTCACACCGCAGAGACGTTCGGTTTTATTCATTTTTTTTAAAATGCTAACGCACTTTAGCACAGAATACCCTTATTACTTGTCGAAACTGCACAGACAATATATCCGATTAAAGCTGAGACTCCACAGATTCATCACAACACGTACCTTTTTACGTAGCTTCTCGGGGAGATGTCTCACCGTAGCTGTCAATCTGATCAAAAGACGTGTTCGATGGCATTAAAACGAGAAAAAACGCGGCTGAATCGGTGATCCGTAGGTTGATAATGTATCGGTGGCTTTGAAGCAATTGTTTAAAATCCATAAATCCATTTTAATGTAAAAATCGGAGCACAAAAGTTAGCTGCTAATGGTAGCTACCAGAGTGTATGCAGCTTCCGGTTTTGGCTACGCGTCACTCACTCCTTATTTCGTATATGTATGTGTATGTGTATGTGTGTGTGTGTGTGTGTGTGTGTGAGTGTGTGTGTGTGTGTGTGTGTGTGTGTGTGTGTGTGTTAGACTGCCGCATAACCAAGACCGGAAGCAGCAGCCCACTCTGGTGGCTACCATTAGCAGTTAACTGTTGTGCTCCGATTTTTACATAAAAATGGAATTATGGATTATAAATTAAATCATTTTAAAGACGTTAAAAACCTATGGATTAACCGATTCAGCCGCGTTTCTCTCGTTTTAATGCCATTGAACACGTCTTTTGATCAGATTGACAGCTACGGCGGTGAGACGATCTCCCTAGAAGCTCCGTAAAGGTACGTGTTGTGATGACTGTATTTGCTTCCTCAGTCGCGAGTCCGGATCACTCAGTGATGATACTATATACCTAAATAATCTGTGGAGTCTCAGCTTTAATCGGGATATCTTGTATGTGCAGCTACGATAAGTAATAAGGGTATCTTTGATCTTGAGTTCTGTGCCAAAGTCCGTTAGCATTTTTCGCTCATGGGGTCATTTAGATGCTTCTTATGAGACATGTGTTTTGTTTTGGTAAACATGGTTTGTATCGTCAGTTAGCTGAGATTATTCCCGTTAATCTGGTATGACACATTAATAGGTTCTTAAATATTAAGATCCCCTGAGACACAGTGTCGTTAAAAAAAAAGTAAAGTACCCGCCGGGACCTTGGGGTTTAACGGATTAAAAAAAACGCAATATATATCGCAGGGGAACGAAAAACCGCAATGTCAGTTTTTTTCAATATCGTGCAGCCACACCATGCACCACTTCTTTCATTACATCCCACTATGGCCATCACATGAGCATTAAGGTGCACTGACCCTGGGTTCATCTCCAGCCAGGTCTCCAGCTGCCCGGACTTCGGAGCCTCCATGCCCACCAGGATCTTCCCGCTGTCGGTGTGGATGACCTTCACCGGCAGGTCGCTCATCTGACTCGTCTCATCCAGCGGCTGCGAGAGGAAGAAGATAAAGCACACGAACAATCCACATCAGGTTCGATGTTGTTTTGAGAAACGCCCTCTGGAGGGGAACGCCGGGATTTTAGGCTTTGGAGACCATTTACTTTCACAACAACCTATACAACGTCAACACTATATGGAAAGGGAAAACCACCAAAAGCTAAATGGGGCCTCTTTAAAATGACTTGTATATATATATATATTAAAACTTAGATCGTTAGACATTTTTATTGACCAAGAAAGGTCTAACATTCATTCATCATTTTACTTAAAGGTCTCCTATCATGCAAAATGGACTTTGTGATGTCTTCTCTACATCACCACGTGTCCCCGGTGTGTCGGGGAACTCACGCAGCGTCAGGAAATAAACCCTCTCTTTTCCTCCGTACCCAAATCTCTAAAAACGGGGGAACAACGGAGCTGATCCAGATTTGCGTCCGATATGACGTAACATCTGAAATGTGGACCCACGGCCCAATCAGAACTGTTGCTATCAGAAACAATGCCCGACTGTTTTGGACGTAATATGGTCGGTGTTTACATTAGCATCGCTAACACTCAGAGCTAACCTGTGCTGGAGAGCATGTGTGTGAAGAAGCAGGAAGTAGAAAGGAACTCACCTTGTGGTGTAACCGACAAGAGAGAAAGCCTTTGAGCTCCAGACTGTTTCAGAGCCTTGATGATCCATGATATGGCGTTTCATCACGGCAGCATTTCGTTTAGACGGTAGCTGCCGGGTCCCGCATAAGCTCCGCCCCCTAACTTTATTATTTTTTAATAGCTTTATCCCCAAATCAGCACTTTAGAAACAGGAAGTGAAATAGAGGGATATGAGGCGTGGCTAGAATGGGTGATCTGTCCATAGACATGTTTTTAATATAGTTGTATATGTCTGAGAGCTGTGCTGTTGCCTAAAAATAGCATGATAGGTGACCTTTAATTAAACTAAAACAATCTTAACTTACTAAAAAGTAGCAAGGACATTTAAAATGATAACAAAATGAAGTAGTAACCCCAATCCAGACTCACCTCTCCATCTGGTCCCAGCCCTCCTCCCTCCATCGGCTCTGGCTTCTGAAAACATGAGGAAAACAAGCTGTAAGTCCGCGTGCGATTCAAACGGCTGGAGCAGCGCCTCGCACGGTCTCCTAAATCGTACCTTCTTTTTCTTCTTCTTCTTCTTCTTCTCTTTGAGCGCCTGCACGGCCTTGTGAGCGCGCACCAGGTCCGTGAGGTTGGCCACGTACTCGTCCGTCTGCTGCAGCAGGTAGGCCAGCCGCTTGTCCTTCTTCTGATCGATCAGCTTACGGTACCCCTCCTCATCCTCAGCCTGACGAAGAGCCACAGAGAGGGGTTCAGTGTTAGACGAGGAAAGCATCACCGGATTGATTCCCCCGAATGACCCGTCCCTATCGTTTGTGTCCACTTTAATTGTCTTCTCCACGATGGTGTGTTTGTATCATGTTCTGTTGCTTTGACCCCTCGGAATATTTAACAAATTGTACGGTGTCCTTGGCCGCTTTCACACCAAGTACTTTGCCGTACTTAGTGCCAGCACTTAGTACCCCCCATGGAACTGAGAGCCGATCGCGTTCACACCGGAATAAGTTCCCTGAGAGAAGATTACGCAAATGAAGCCGCTGACGTCACTTCTTCTTCTTCTTCTTCTTTGGGTTTACTGGCAGGCCGCAACCCACTTCACGGCGTATACTGCCGCCCGAAGTCCCCGGCCGGAAGTCCCCGGAGTTGGGGAAGGCTTCAGTAGAAGCTGCTGGGACTCCCAGCAGCTTCTACTGAAGCCTTCCGAGTAAATCGCCAGAACGCCGACACCTCCTCATCTCCACCGCTCCCATGTTTCCTTTTGTGTTGCCATAAGTTACGGCCCGTCCACATAGCGGCGTGCGTTCACGCTTCACCATTCACTTTGAATGGGGTGACGTCACTTTTAGCCGAAATGCATCGTAGGAAGCGACGTGGAGCGTAGCCGGCGTGGCTCGCTGCAAAAGTTGAGCAATGTTCAACTTTTGACGCCTCGGCAGAGGGGTCAGCCAATCGAATCATATGCCAGTACAAGCTCTAGCCAATCAAACCGCTGCTTGTGTGTCAGGGGCGGGAGATTCATGTGATTGGTCGAGTTTCAGACACGCCCCCCGGGAAGCGTCAGCGCACGCCGCTGTGTGGACGGACCGTTAGTCTCTCTCCGTTTGTGCGCGGGGCTAATGCTAATGCTAATAATGCTAATGCAAGCAAATACAATGGCGGCTTCAAAAAATATTTTTTTTACGTGCCGTGGTTTGCAATCCGCCCAGCCAATCAGAAATTGGAACTTCTTTCTCCCCAGGAAAGCACCACCTCTCTAGCAGGCACTGAAAAGGGGGGGAAGTTCTCATGAACTAAGTTCTCTTTTTGGTGTGAACGCAAACTCCCAGGAACTAAACGGGAAAAGTTCTCCGGTGTGGAAGCGCCTCTTGGGTGTCAGCCTTTAAAATAGAGCTCTAAAAAGGTTTTGTATTTAAGTTTTCCTTATTATTATATTAGTATGTGGCAGAGTTCACGGAGAGGCCGTTTCTCTTCTGTAGTTAATAGACGTTTCAGATTCATTGTAAAAACTGATATTTTAAAATATAAAAAGTCAATGTCCTCAGTGGATAGTGCGCAGGGGGGTAGCAAGTTCAAACCCCACTGCAGTCAGCACGTCCCGGTCCCTTCACCCCACATTGCTCCAGTGGGTAATGTCCACAGTACTGAATGTGTGCACGTTGCTTTGGGATCAAAGTGTCTAACAAGTAATAATAATATATTTCATTTATATAGCGCTTCTCATCTGCCAAGACAAATCTCGAAGTGCTTCACAACAAGGGATACTGATACACTTTGAGAGATTAAACAGATAATTGTAATAATAATAATAATAAATCAAAAAAAAGGAAAGTGACACGCAATGAAATAAAATCATAAACGAAACATAAGAGGCTCACGAAGCAGGATAACTATTTAACAGAAGATAATGGGAAAAGTGCAGTGAATTCTAAGTGCTTATTAAGTAGTCTATCTTCTAAATAAACTGTATTTATTACGTAATTAACAGTTCCATTAATAAGCAGTGCTCTAAATGAGAGGCTTGTATCCATTTGCAGATTCGACAAAGTCGCCCTAAAAACAAGCCGGGCGGGTTTCTAGAAAGACACGGCTTTAGGCGCGGCGCTGATTATGTCAAGAACGTGCCGCCTGTATACAAGACGTCGCCGCGGACGTAAACAACAACGAGCTCCGTAGAGACAAAGCCGCCCGACGCTCGACACCATTTCCATATTTCCGGAGCGATTTTACAGTCTGCGGCAAACACGGGCATCGCTTTAACGTTTCACGGGGGAAATCGGCCTCTGTGTACGAAGGCCTCGCGCCCCCGTTTCCCCGGCTAACCCCCGGCAAGTGAGAATATTTAAAAAACAACAAGATAATGACATTTTTTAAAAAACGCGCAGAGAGGCTAACGACAGGCTTTGGAGCTCCACGCGAGTGCAGCTTTAACAGAGAACGCCGATGGACAGGAGGGCGGGATAATGCATCTCCCGCCCTCCGCTCCGAGTCTCACCATGAGCCTCCTCATCCTCTCCTTCTCGATGCGCTCGTTCTCCTTCTTCTGCTCGCGCTCCGTGTTGGCGTGGTACGTGGCCACGGCCTTCGTTGCCTTCTGGATCTTGGCTGTGATGGAGCGGTGGTACTCCTTGAAGTCCTTGGCGTGCTGCAGGATGCTGTTGAGGTATTCCTGACAACGGAAAAAACAAAGATAAACATCTTTAAGGTTCTAGAATACCCGCAGGTCATTCTATCACGACGTGCTTTAGTGGCACGACTGGCAGGTGAGCAATACCGCCAAGGCGTTGATTTGTATTGATTGGTGTGGTTTCTCTCAATGTGTGTGTTGATTGTATTCATATTATATATTTAGGTTATTGTATGTGGGATTGTTGGAAACGTTATTTCGATCTCTCCGTCTGTACATAAACCTGGAGAAGCAGCGTTCAGTTATTACGCTCCAAATATCTGGAACAAACTCCCAGAAACCTGCCGGTCCTCTGCAACTCTGACTACTTTCAAATCCAGCATGAAGACTTTTCTCTTAATTGATATATTCACATCTTAAACTGCACTGTAACTTTTATTATCTTTGCTTTTTAATGCCATCTTCTCTTTTCGTAAAGCACTTTGAACTGCCTTGTTGAGTCCCCCGTAGGTAAGGTCTTTATTGGGGTTAAAGTCCGCGATGTGTGCCGTTTTGGTTTCAAGGCCCTGGTTCGCGGAGGATACCAAAAAAGTCAACTTAAAAACTTAACTAATGTGCTTTTAAAGAAAAGGGGATAGTTTTGGCGAAAACTAAAAAGGTGCCATGGGGTACAGGAATTAGTTTTGGTTTCAAGACCCTGGTTCACGGAGGATACCAAAAAAGTCCTAGAAAGACAAAGTAAACTTAAAGGTAGGTAAGAATGGAGAAACCAGCTCGAGTGCGCTAGAAATTGAAAATACACAACTCGTAAATTGTGCCCCTTCCTTCAGACTTCCCTCCTCCAACGCTCACGTGACCAATGAGGGCACGAGATGAGTGTGTGCCCCGATGGGAGGCTGACAGGCAGGTAGGCCGTCCAGTTACTTTAGCGGCTCAGATGATTGGTCGAGCTTTTTCCAGCGCCACGGCTTCCATGATGATATTTTATTATGTATTTATTGTCAAAGCACTTTTATGTATTCATTGCTATCGGGACGTTAAGAGCATTCCATGGAATATAACAACAAGTGTTTCTGAAGTGAATTACCTACCCCACCTTTAAGTAAGGGCATTTAAAAATAAAAAAGAAGAACGTTTTGGTGAAAACTAAAAAGGTGCCATGCGGTCAGATTGTGATTTTCCAAAGGGGGGTTCGTTCAGATGTGTGATTCGTGTGTTTTGAAATGCCATTTGATATCATTGCTTTTAAATAAGTGTGTTTAGATATCGTTTCATAATAGGTTTCTTAAATGCTTTTGATGTCTTTCCTTTGTGTAAAGCACTTTGAATTGCCTTGTGTTGAAATGTGCTGTATAAATAAACTTGCCTAGCAACCACACAGACAAGTACATTCAAGTTAACTTTGAAAATACAATTCAATAAAGAAACGATTTACAACAATTATCACAAAACCTCGAGTATCAAATGCAAAAACAAACAAAGACGCGTGAAGCTGAGGACATGAACAGCTGTTATGTGTTGTTGTCTCTTCGGCGCGTTTCGTTTCGTACCTGGTGTTTCTGCCGGCGCTTGCGCTCCTGTTCGATCTTCTGCTGCTTCTCCAGCTTCTCGGTGATGCGCGCTTCACGCAGAGACTGCCGCTTGCTGCGCTTGTAGGCTTTGGCGTTCAGAGCGGTTTCCAGCGCCGTGTCCCGACGCATGCAGACCACCACCTCCTGGCGCAGCTGCGGGACAACAACACCAGGGTCAGGAACTCATTCCACGGGAAGTACATACATTACATTTTCACAATAAATTAAAAAAATGGAACCATCAGCAGTGAAAGTAATAATAAAATAAAATAAACATGGAATAAAAAATGAACACAAAGAAGTTAATGTAAGAAGGTGAAATAAAAAGTTTAAATAATTTATACAAACATATTTTTGGTTAAATAAAAATAGGATCATAAATGCTTAAGACAAAATAAAATAAATAGTCATAAAAGTACATACAAGATTAAATATGAATATTTATACAGTCCACATTGTACTACAAAATACAACATGTATAAAACATAACAAAATATAGAGCGATATTAGATATTTATGAAGTCGGGTGCAAAAAGGCGGACATAATGAACCCTTTATTTATTCTACTAGGATGAGAGGGTTAAATATAATCTATAATATATATATATATATAATATAATGTACTTGAGCGTTTCCTGAGTGTGTACCTGTCTCTGGAAGTTGAGCAGCCTCAGGGCCTTCAGCTCGATGGTGGCTTTGGTTCTCAGATCTCCGGCCAGAGAACCCGGAAGGTTCTCCAGCTCCTGGATCCGGTGAGCGATGCGAGCCTGAAGCCTGGAGAACACGTTAAAGGCATCAGCAACACGCTCAAACGTACGACGCAGAGGAGTACAAATACTTCGTTACTGCACTCAAGTACATTTGTCTGGTATCAGTAATTTACTCCACTCTGACGACTTTTTACTGAAGTACACTGCAAAGACTCTTTACTTTGACTTGAGTAAAGAGGTTTAGTCAGTACTTCTACCAGAGTACTTTTAAACACGAGTATCTGTACTTCTACTTCAGTGAAGGATGTGTGTACTTGTACCCTCTCTGATGTGCATTAAAGCTACTATACTCTTGTGTTTAGGACGCCCCCCACCTGTACTCCCTCTCCTGCAGGATCTCCACCGGGTCCAGCCCGCGGGGCTTCTGGATGGGAGTGATGCGGTTCTGCTTCTGGTGGAGCATCATGGGGGTCGGCTGGTTGGGCTGCCCGGGGCTGTGGGTCTGAAGGGGCATCACCGGGGAGGCCGCGGGGGGGGACGCAGGGCGGGGCGGGGGAGGGTCTGCCGGTGGGCTGGGGGGGGATGAGCTTCTGAGGGGGGTTGGAGGGAGCGGCAGCATTCACCATCGGCCCTGGAGAGAGGAAGCAGAGGGTCAGACTGGCTGAAGGGGAACATGAACACGAAGCGCCCATTGTCCACCGAGGGTTGAGGCGCGGGTTTCTACTTCAGCGGCTGTGGCTCTAAATCGTGTTGTTGGGAAGTCAGACTGGCTTCGGTTGCTAGGCTACCATCATGCACACAGTAAGAGGGAAACTCCATCATTCAACTCTTTATTTTAAAGGCTTTACTGCCAGACATTGTCAATTAAAACTGAAATATATGCATTTCTGGGTAAATATGACTCCGGGGAGGGTACTAGGTACTTCGCATGGGAACTAGGTCTCTGGGTGTTTCTCAATCTCGAGGAAGGATGCTCCAGAGCCACTATTCCAAGCATATTACGTCATCGAGTGCCGCCGAAGGACTGTTCCAATGTCCAGCATACTTGGAATTCTACAGAGCCCGGCGTACTTCGTTTGGAGAAATCTCGAGGCTGCACATGTGTAGACTCCGCGGTCTTAAAATCCCCACAATGCTTTGCGCACCGACCAATTTCCCCAAATCTGTGGCGGAGAATGTAAGGCGGGGGCCTCTCATGTGACGCACACCTGCACACCTGCTTGCCTGTTCCACTCTTTGTTTTCCGAATGCCAGGAAGGATTCTTGCCTCTGAAGCAAGTGACTCGGAAGACATGTGCTACCAAGCAAGCGTCCTCGACATTGAGAAACACCCCCCGTCTCCATCCCAGACTATCATGGTTGTTAATGTCTCACCGGAGCTGGAATCAGTCACGACGGCTTCTCTTGGCCGATTGGCAGAACAGCAAACTGCTAGCTAAACTAGCCGCAGCTCAGAACTGGAAGGATGCTAGTCTTTTTGTTGAACGGTGTTATTGAGTGAGGTTCTTACCTTCAGGCCAGGATTTGGGGGGTCCGTTGGTGGGGGGGCCCTGCATACCGGGGGGAACGCCTGCAGCTCCAGGAGGCACCATGTTAGGACCCACCATGCCTAAAACAACAAAGCCATGTCTCCAGTCCTTAGTAACGATAAGACAGCTAACGGCCGTCTCCAGCCACCAGGTGTCTCTGCTGAGCGATAACATTCGGCTTTCTTTGTTTCAATTTTGAGCCCTTGTTAAAAACAGGTAAGTTCCTTTTGAATTGCCAACACACACGCGGGAGCTAAAGACAATGAATATACAGGTCTGGGCTGAAGGAAGGAATGTCATTCGGGACGGATACTTCATATATCCTGAATCCAAGACTCACTAATACATGTGTTTAATCAGACTTTGGTTTTAAAGGTCTGTCTCAGATGTATCCAGAGCCTGTCTCTGATTGGCCGAAACACCAAACAGATCATTGCAGCGTTACCCATAATCCCCTCTGTTTCAGCCCTGTTTCCAAAGTGCTGATTCTCTCTATCATGTTGATGTAGAAGAGACATGAAGAAGAGGGGACACATGTTGATGTGGAAGAGACATGAAGAAGAGGGGACACATGTTGATGTAGAAGAGACATGAAGAAGAGGGGACACATGTTGATGTAGAAGAGACATGAGGAAGAGGGGACACATGTTGATGTAGAAGAGACATGAAGGAGAGGGGACACATGTTGATGTAGAAGAGACATGAAGAAGAGGGGACACATGTTGATGTAGAAGAGACACGAGGAAGAGGGGACACATGTTGATGTAGAAGAGACATGAAGAAGAGGGGACACATGTTGATGTAGAAGAGACATGAAGAAGAGGGGACACATGTTGATGAAGAAGAGACATGAGAGAAGAGGGGACACATGTTGATGTAGAAGAGACATGAAGGAGAGGGGACACATGTTGATGTAGAAGAGACGTGGAGAAGAGGGGACACATGTTGATGTAGAAGAGACACGAAGAAGAGGGGACACATGTTGATGTAGAAGAGACATGGAGAAGAGGGGACACATGTTGATGTAGAAGAGACATGGAGAAGAGGGGACACATGTTGATGTAGAAGAGACATGAAGAAGAGGGGACATGTTGATGTAGAAGAGACATGGAGAAGAGGGGACACATGTTGATGTAGAAGAGACATGAAGAAGAGGGGACACATGTTGATGTAGAAGAGACATGAAGAAGAGGGGACACATGTTGATGTAGAAGAGACATGAAGAAGAGGGGACACATGTTGATGGAGAAGAGACATGAAGAAGAGGGGACACATGTTGATGTAGAAGAGACATGGAGAAGAGGGGACACATGTTGATGTAGAAGAGACATGGAGAAGAAGGGACGGACCTTGAAAGAGGTAGAAAACCTTTTTCTCCAGGTCGTGCCGCTCTAGTGAATTTATTTGGTCAGGAGACGCATTAGAGAATATATATGTTCCTGACGCCACTCACCGTGAGGTCTGTTGTAGTTTGCGGGTGCTGGTCCGGCTCCTGGTCCTCCGGGCCCAGCAGACGGGGCCATGTTGGGCTGCTGCATCCCGGGCATGGGCCTCTTGCCCTGCACGGCCATCTGCAGGTGGTCGGGCAGCGGCTGGGAGCGGGCCAGCATCTTGTACGCCATGATCTGAGCCCGGAGCTGGTGCAGCTGGTTCTGGTTGAAGGGGGCCGGGCCTCCAGCTCCACCTGGGCCTCCCGGTCCTCCCACGACACCCCCTGGACCCTGAGGAGCGCCACGGTTCGGCTGACCCATGCCCTGGTTCTGGTCCCCGCTGCCCTCCATGGGGCCGGGGGGCCCGCCGGGCATCATGGGACCAGAGGGGGGGCCGTTAGAGGGGACTGGGCTGGGGGCGTGGTCTGAACCGCCCAATGGAGAGGGGTAACCTGGGGGACAGAGGACAGATGCATCATGGGTATGAAAATAATCAAATTATGTGCAATATTGATATTGAAGGGTTAACTTGTGGCGCCGTCACATCACAAAGTTAAGTTAAGAAAAAGACTTTGCCGGTATGCAGCCTTAGGGGAGAAGCAACGCAACGAAACCCAAATCTTAGAAGATATCAGGTCTCAAAGCGCGATACAAAAATAGAACTCTTCTAATAACAGTATAATTCTGTTAAAAGCCAAACTGCATACTTTCACTTTTAAAATGATTGTGTTCTTAAGTAACATTTTGAACGAGGACTTCTACTTGTAGTATTTCTACGTTCACGACAGCAAAGGATCCTCTTCTGTGTGTGTGTGTGTGTCTGTGTGTGTGTGTGTGTCTCTCCCCTCCGCTCGCTGACTGTGTGTGTAGGACAGGCAGCTTCGTTTGTTGTTTTCTGAAAGGGGAAACCCCGCTGCTGTCTGCTCATGAGCAACACAAGAAGAAGAGAAACCGGCTGGATGGGCCCGCGCCCACACACACACACACACACACACACACACACACTTCCTGTGTGGAGCTTTTCAGGAACAGACAGATCTGGGTTTTTTTTTGTGTCGCTACATTTTTATGATATTCTTTACTCTAGAAGTCTGAGGATTGAAACCAGCGACCTTCACACGGCAGCACAAAGATATATAACTATCTAAATCTGAATACGGACTGGTGCAACATTCAGATCACAGGAAGCACCATATCTGATGAAGGCCGCTCATCATCCATAAACACTATCCGGTCATTTCATATTCCAATGACGTGTGTATAGACTCTCCGTGCACTATTTCTATTCTATTCTATTCTATTCTATTTACTTGCACTATTGTATCGGTGTCATCGTGTGGCTCTGTTGGAGGAGCTACAGTGTGCACACGTGGCCATAAAAGCCTTGCATCTGAATCAGAAGTATGTGAAGCGCGTCGTTACGAGATGTTACCTTGGGAGTGTTGGTCCATGGGGCTTGGGGGGGGTCCCATGCCGCTGTGCACCCCCGGCCTCATGCTCATGCCCTTCATCTGGGCGTAGCGGGGGTCGTCGGGCATTCCTTTCTCATGCATGGCTTCCATCGGCTGCTAAAAACAAAACGGAACATTTTAATAAATAAACATATTTTCCAGTGAAGCTGCATGTACGTCTTTTAAGTGGTGGAATTAGGTGCATTAGCTTTACTCATGTTCTGTAATTAAGTACACGTTTTACGGTACTACTCCTTATATTTACATACATTAATTCTATGGAGAATTAAAGCTGAATATAGACGATTACAGAACTAATCTATCGTAAAAGGACATCACTTAGGAAGCGAGGAAAAAGCAACACATACGATGTAACGAAACCCAAACCTAAGAAGATATTAGGACTCAAAGCGCGATATACAAATATAACTCCTCTAATAACAGTATAATTCTGTTAAAAGCCAATCAGCATACTCAAGACTTTCACTTTTGAGTATAAAACTCGTGTTCTTTTACTCAAGTAACATTTTGAAAGAGGACTTTCACTTGTAGTATTTCTACTTTTACTTAGATAAAGGATCCGAGTACTTGTTGCAACTCTGTGTGTGTGTGTGTGTGTGTGTGTGTGTGTGTGTGTGTGTGTGTGTCTGTGTGTGTGTGTGTGTGTGTGTGTGTGTGTGTGTGTGTGTGTGTGTCTGCCTTCTGCTCGCTGACTGTGGGTATTTTGTAGTGGTGGATTGAAGTGTATTACCTTTACTTACGTTCTGTAACTAAATATACATTTGCAGTACCATTTATTATATTTACATACGGTATATATATATATATATATATATATATTAACTTCTAAGGAAAATTAAAGCTGAATATCTTCAACCTTAAATAAAGCAAGAAAAGCTTTCGTACTTTGTGCATCTGGTGCATGTTCTCCTGAGGATATCCCGAGGGCCCCTGTGCCGGGTGGGGGTGCCCGGATCCTGGGGGCCCCGGGCTGGGTCCCATCATGCTGTGGGTGGAGCCTGGAGAGGGGCCGGGGCTCGGACCCATCATGCCTCCCGGAGATGGCCCCGGTCCTGGGGAGGGTCCCGGACGAGGGGTCCCTCCCATCGGGGGGTCAGGGGTGGACATCTCTCAGGGAAGCTGGGAATGTGCGGCAGCAGAAAGAACCCCTGCGAGGAGAGGTCCAGGTGGTCAGTGCGTAAAGGGGAACCATGGTATTCACAAAGCTGATGCCCGACGTGTGAGCACCAAGTCACACACCAACGAAACGTAAATATAATATAGAAACACACAAGAGGTCATCTGAACTGTCACTTCCATCAACTATTGTTATAAAACCAAATAGACGACGCTCAGAACCATTGCTCATACACATCAACAACGACTATAAGAAATACAAACACGCTTTCTATCCCGATTTAAAAACGTGTGTAACTCAACGCTGCAATGTTTACAAACAACAGTTTGGTTAGCCGTTAGCATTGCTAGCTTTTCTAACCAGGGCTAGCCGTTATTAACCGTTACATTCAAGGTAATATCCAGATCTAAATACTGCTTTCATTTTTCTAATGTTATACAGTGTTCTTAAAATAATTATTTATCTGTGTTTTTCAAAATAAAATACTTTTATGTAGGCGGCACCACGACTCCAAGTCTAACTCCTCGTACGTGTCAACCTGGAAATAAACCAGGTTTCTGATCTAGCAGTGATCAGACGATTATATATATATATATATATATATATATATATATTATATATGTTTATTTACAACGCATTTTATCTTTCAAGGTTAACCTTTTAGTTATTTTATTTTCTATTTTGAGATGTTTCTATTTTAGGTTTGTTTATTTTCTACATGCTGCTGTAACGAATACATGTAGGATCAATAAAGTGTGTCTTATCTAAAGAGTGTGTTGAAGACCTTCGTTATTATTAAAGCCCATAGTTAGCGCTGGTTTCAGATTCGCCCGTTTGTCCTTCTTGTCCTACAGTTTATGTTATCGTTTTATTATATATATATTTTTGATATTTTGCGTTCCATCATGGCGTTTATAATTTTCTAGTCATTGTAATAATCTTTTACACCGTCGTCGTCTATGTTTGTTTATCTGTAAATCCCACCGAGACAAACGTGTTTTGTGATATTGACTTTGATTCATTCATAAAACTGATCAGCAGTTTGAATACAATCACAGACTGCAGGCTTTGGAAAACATTACTATAACACCTAAATATGGAAACATGTGTATATAACAGTAGTGTGTTAGTATCAATAAAGATATGAATCATAAAAAACAGATTTATTCCAATTCGGGCCATTGTTATGCTGCAGCAGCATGTTGACAAGGAATTGCTTGAGTTAAAAATAATATATTTAGAAACGGTTTTAAAATGAACTGCGAGATGTTGACTGATATTGCATTTGCGTAATATGAGAGGGAATTATCATTTTTGAAACATAAGTCAAATTATGAGAATACAATATTCATGGTATGGTTTTTTATGAGAGCATCTTTACATAACATATAATTTGTTTTATGAAGTCTGCAGGATTTCCATGTGCAGGCTGGGACCTAGTGTAGTCGCACTGTTGATCACAGTCATACAGAAACAGTGCAGTGGATAATTGGCGTTGTAGTTATGAAAGTAACTCTAATTTCGAGTCATTATTTATGACAGATGTGTTTTTCAAATGTACGTGTAGGTGCGTTGTGAAGTGCAAACCACACCTGCTGTGCGGTAAGAACAAAACCGCAACTACTGATACAAAAAATGTCTATGTTGTTGTGAGAAAATTAAACAACTCATCACAGGAATAGCGTTTGTGTTGTTGTGAGGGAAGCTGCGTTTCAGTGCTTTTTTAACATTTCAAATGTGACATATGGTCCGTCCCTAAATACATAACAACAAGTCTCACAACAAAGCGCACGTTCTCACGTAAACAGACCATTAAAGTAACTGTTGATACACTTTGTGGTTCATTTCACATTCTCGGGTCATTATTAAAACAAAACATGTGTGTGTTTTCAAATGTTTGTTGTTGTGTGTAAACTGAACTCATCGCAGGAATAGTTGTTGTGTTGTTGTGATGGACGCTGCTTTTGTTTTAAGTGGGACAGATGGCCAGGACATACATGAGCAATGATATTCACAAAACGGACACAAGTCACGCAACAAAGAAATGAAAATATAATATTTAAAAACACACAAGAGGTCATCTAAACTGTCACTTCGATCAACTATTGTTATAAAACAAAATAGACGACGCTCAGAACCATTGCTCATACACATAAACAACTACTATAAGCGATACAAATACGCTTTGTATCCCGATTTAAAACATGTGTAACCCAATGGTGCAGTGTTTACATTTACAAACAAAAACAGTTTGGTTATCCGTTAGCATTGCTAGCTTTTCTAACCAGGCCTAGCCGTTATTAACCGTTACCGTCACATTACGGCTGTTATTATACAATAAACCCATCTTTTAAACCTCATATTTTCTACAGTGCATTGTGAGTTTCCCGGTGTTCAATAAACACACAGTTTGGCCGTAAAATTAGGGTAATTCGACCGAAAAGTGACAAAGAACACCGGCCTGACTCGTGCTAGCATTAGCTTAGCTTATTGCATTGATACAGCATAATAACAATACATGTTATTTTATGTGCGCCTTTCACAACACCGTAAAATATAATAAATATTTTTAAGAGATTAACATGATAAACACAAACAGGCAAACATGGACACAAGCTGCCTGCAGATGCTACCTAGCATTAGCTTAGCGTCTTGTATTGAAACAATATAGGCTGGCTGCCGACTGTGCCTAGCATGCTAGCATTAGCCGGCCATGCCCTCCCGGACTAATTATGAAAATGTAGGGTTTTTTCGATGAGTTCCCCCAGATTCCGCGACATGTGAACGGGTAATCACCCCTCACCCTGTGATTGATCCATCGCGCCTCCCGTACCCTTGGCACGGTGCTCCACTCTCAGCACATTTCCAACAATTCATTCATTGCACACTGTCGCGCCACAGCTACTGTAATGTCGGCTTTTTCATCACCCGACCAAAAAACACCGAATAAACGCTCATTTTCCCAGCGAAAAACACAGGAAAAACTCTCTTAAAATCACAAAAACATGATGTTTTTTACTCACACGAATGGTTGATGTTTGAATCCTTGCCGGGTGCAACGTCTTTAGGTTTTTCCTCCTAGCCAGAAACAAAGAGCGACTCACCCAGTCGGTTTTTTTTTCTCCACCCCCCTCCCTCTCTCTCTCTCTCTCTCTGTCCGCAGATTGTATCACAGACACGGGCTCTGTGGCTCCGCAGCGCCCCCCTCCTCCACCGCGCTAACAGGCAGGGATGGAGCCGGCGTGGGGGATGGGAACTGTGGGAGAGAACAGCAAGAACCACGCTTCTGATTATATGAGAAAACACCAGGGAAATACTCACACACATGCAGTACACACCTGTTTACAGTCCCCATGTCCACGTATTATATAGGCTTTTAATATGGTATATGTAATAGGTTAAAACACAACAAACATTCCCCGGGTTTTTATCACAGAGACTTATAAAGGATTTTACTTTTCTACTACATATTGCATATATTTGTGTTGACTTTACAGTATTGTACATTGTGTTTTATCTTATTCTTATGCATATATTTCTTATTTATTTCATTCAAAATAGCCTAATTTTGTTTATTGCAATATATTTGTTGTGTTAAGTGTATTGTTAAATTGCATTTTTGGGATAACATAGAATAAAAATGTATATAAATATAAGAAGTTGAATCAAAATCTATCATATAAATAAATAAACAAACAGTACATATATGTTAAGAGTGATATATTGTAGAATGTGCACATTTTTAATTCAACTTTGATGTTACTATATTTTTATTTACCTATTGTTAATGTAAAATATTGGTCTTTTTGTAGCTATGTTTGTATTTTGGTGTCTTTTTAGTCATTATGTGTCTCTCTTTAGTTGTTTTGTGTCTCTCTTCGCAGTAGTTAAGCATCTCTTTAAGGCTTTTGCATTTGTTTGAAGTCTTTATAGTCTTTTTTATGTTGCCCTATGGTACTTTGAGTTTCTTCTTGGTTGGTACGCGTCTCTTTGAGTATCATTTTGTAGGCAATGGTCCATGTCCCCTGGAGGCTCCTTCAGTAATTCCTTCTTCTTGCTGAGGCTTGAGTTTTAGGAACTAGCCACATCCACTCCATCCAGGGCCGTAATATGTTTTCATGATGTTGTACAGAATTACAAACAAGCTCACTTCTTCTTCATAAACCATTTATTTAGATACAATCCAGGATAAAATCCAGCAATCCAGCACATCAGAATATTCTCAGTTAGTTTTGTAATGTTCCTTTAATGGCGCTTTTCCACTGCAGCACGTAGCACGGTTTAAGCGGCTGGGCCAAATCCGGACCGGTTTTTTTTTGCTTTTCCACTAGGGGTAGGACCGGCTCAGCAGGGGCGATTCTAGGGGGGGAGGGGTGGCAGTGCCCCCCTAACACTGACTTTGGGCCCTCATGTGGCCCCCCTGAAAATGAAAAGTTTATGATTAAACGATTTCTTGGCTGACGGAATAGGCGGAACTAACGATATTTGTAATTCTAGTCGGACCCATTAGAGAGAGCACACCGTTATCTATTTCATATAGTTGTACAACAAATAAAGTAAGAAATCATTCCAATCATGTGTACTATAGGACAGTAAAAAAAAACAGCTTAAAAGGGGAGTGATTAGTAAAATATGCATAAATAAAAAGAAAGAATGCTAACTAGGTAAGATAAGAGTAAACCAGTTTAAATGATTTGTTATTGGTTGTGATCATATTCTAAAGATGTTTGGATCATTGAAAAGTGTACAGCTCCCTTTCATGTGAGTATTGAGAGCTGTATCCATAAATTCATTTTGTGCTCAAAGTGCACCAGATTGATGCATTTCACTTCAACATTTAAAAAAGAAAATCTTCCCGGGGGTGCATGCCCCTGGACCCCCCTAGAGGAGGTGAGGACCCCCCTAGAGGGTGTGAGGTCCACCCCCCAAAAAAGCAGGTTAAAATAATTAAATAGCATACATTGTCTTTTAGTAAACACTAAAAACTGGTCCCACAGACCCAAACAGCACACAAAGGTTAAAGGTCAGCATATAATAATGTTAAAATGTGCTAAATATATACACAGCAAAAAACAAAAAAGGGGAGTAAAAGTGCTCACGACTTGTTTTATTTTTTGAAAGTAGCTCTCATCCTAAAAAAGGTTGGAGACCCCTGCGTTAGAGCGTAAAAACTGTAACTATAAGTATCTGAAATAAATATGTGTACTGAAACAATGCCAATAACTGTATTGCATTGTTTTCTTATGCGCATTAAAGTGAGACATTTAAAAAATATTTTTATTTCAATTTCATAACGATACAATTTCCCGATTTTGGATCAACAAAGAATATCTTATTATCTTATATTAACAGAACTACGCCTATATTGCGTACAGTGCCCATTAGGGATGGGAACGATTAATCAAATATTCGAAATTATTCAGATATGAGAATATGAGTTCTGAATATTTTTATTGTAATTTTTGTTTTCTTTTTAAATATTTTTTTTTAGGTGGGGTGCCTAAGTTGATTAGATATTATCAAATGGAATAATTCAATGTATACGACAGTGCCATAGCTAAAGGTGTGTTTTGCTCCGCTCACCGGTATCTCACAGCGGGCAGAGCTGCAGGTGCTGATCTCTCTCTCTCTCGCGTCCGGTTATACTTCACTCTCGTTTATGTCCAAATCCATCAGAAAACCAAGTTATGTTTTAAGCATGAAAGCTGTAGGACTATAGCTGTCAACTGTTCAAACTGTGATCACCAGTTCAATACATTTTAAAAATTCGACTTGGTTTCTATACTTATTTGAACATGTATTTATTTATTTTTCAAAATTAAATTATTATTTTATTTTTTGTAAAAATGTTTCCCACATTTAAAAAAAAATGTACATTTCGGTTAATCGGTTAACCGTTTTTTGGGGGTCAAATATTCGAATATACATTTGCCTTCACATGCCCCCTGGACCCCCCTAGAGGAGGTTAGGTCCCCCCTCGCTTAAATCATGTTCAAATGGATAGGATACTAAATACACACATCTTGTGTCCATGTCTTTCTGTTTTGGTGGTCATGCCACAACCGTGCACGTGCATGCATGCGCGAGTCATAGTGATGGTACGTCCACACAACAGCTTTAAACAAATCTTCCAACGCTTCTCTGCCCGTTGACTTTGAATGGGGCATGACGTCACTTTGCCTCGCTTTTCGCCGAACTGCATTGTGGGGGAGCGAAGCGAAGATTTCCAGGATTTTCAGGATTCCAAAGTTGAGCAATGTTCAACTTTTGAAGCTGAGCTGGAAGCGTCAGCCAATCAAACACGTGTATGCTGGGAGAGCCAGACCGCAGTTCATTTCCTCATATTCCAAACGAGAAATTATGGTAGCAAATCACCCGGAACCGGAGGAACCAGCCATGGAGGGAGGTGGCAGAGACGGTGAAACTGGTAGGTTTTCTCCTGTTTGGGGAGTTTATATATATATATATTTTTCGCATAAAATCCCCGTTTTTTTTTGCTTTGTATGTCGGGGGCTGGAGATTCATGTGATTGGTCGCGTTGCTCGCAAAAAATCCCCAAGCTTTCAGACACGCCCAGCTCCAAGATTTTCAAGATTTTTTCAAAGCAGCTGTGTGGATGTACCGTGAGTGTCTGCATTTGGGGGGGGCGCGCCAGCTAAAATCTTGCGTAGGGCAGCAAATTGGTAAGGGCCGGCCCTGGTAACAACATACTGATACCGGTTAGTAAAATCATGAATTAATGCTTTGAAATGTCTGCAGACAGACAGCAGGTGAAAAACCTTTTAAAATGCGTGTTTTCTGAATGGAGATTGGCTAAGCTAACGCAGTATATGCTCCGACCGTCCACACTCACAACAACGTCCTACAGACAGCGACTGTATTCACCATGACACAGGCAGTCTGTGGTTTGTACTTGTTTAACTTTTGTCCAGTTTCTGAACAGATATGAGGAGCTGTGAGCTCTGAGTGCTAACAGCTAACGGCTTATGTTATGGTTTTGTGGTTGCATTGAAGATGACGTCACGGCAGTTTTACGCAGCGTCGCTCCGCCCCCGCCGAACAGCCGATCGCCCCGCCTATCAATCAATGTTTATTTATATAGCCCAATATCACAAATGTTACATTTGTCTCAGTGGACTTCACAGTTTGTACAGAATATCAGTATGACAATACGACACCCTCTGTCCTTAGACCCTCACATCGTACAAGGAAAAACTTCCAAAGAAAACCCAGTTTAAAGGGAAAAATGGGAGAAACCTCAGGGAGAGCAGCAGAGGAGGGATCCCTCTCCCAGGACGGACAGACGTGCAATAGATGCCGTGTGTAAATTGAAAAGATAATACATTTGCAACATAGGTAGTCCAAATGTTTGGAAATGCATGTCTGTATCATAGGAAGATGAATCCACAAGGATATCCATCCAGGACCGATGATCCAGGACCACAGCCACGACTCAAGATCCAGGGCTCGCGATGCAGGACTCAGGACCGCAGGATCATCCATGACACCGGATCCCGGCGTATATAGACACCAAAAAGAAAGAAATGTGGGGAAGCTGGGTTAATGGGAACATGAGAGGACACAGGTACAGACAGAGAGAAGGAAGAAGTAAGATGTCCCCCGACAAACTAAGCCTATATCAGCAAAACTAGGGGCTGAATCTAATCAGCCCTAACTACAAGCTTTATCAGAAAGGAAGGTCTTAAGCGCACTCTTAAAAACGGATAGGGTGTCTGCCGCCCGAACACAAACTGGAAGCTGATTCCACAAATGTGGAGCTTGATAAGAAAAGGCTCTGGCTCCCATTGTACTTTTAGAGACTCTATAGGAACAACCAACAACCCTGCATTTTTGGAACGCAATGCCCTCGTAGGACAGTAGAGTATAATGAGTTCTTTAAGGTAAGATGGCACCTCCCCATTAAGGGCTTTGTAGGCGAGAAGAAGAATTTTAAATTCTATCCTGTGTTCTATAGGGAGCCAGTGTAAGGCAGCCAGAACAGGAGTAATGTGGTCCCTTTTCTTAACTCTGGTTAGTACACGAGCCGCAGCATTTTGAATCAGCTGAAGTGACTTGACTGATTTCTTGGTACTCCCTGATAATAAAGAGTTACAATAATCCAGCCTTGAAGTAACAAATGCATGGACTAGTTTCTCTGCATCGTTTTGAGGCAAGATATGCCTGATTTTTTGCAATGTTACGTAGATGGAAGTAGGCGGTCCTTGAAATTGATTTTATGTGGGCGTTAAAGGATAAATCCTGATCAAATATAACACCAAGATTCCTTATAGTCTCACTGGAGGCCAAATTAATGCCATCCATAGTTAGTATATCTTTAGATAATTTGTTTCGTAGATTCTTCGGGCCGAGTACAATAACTTCATTTTTGGTCGTGTTTAACATAAAAAAATGTAAGGTCATCCACAGTTTTAAGTCCTTAAGGCAGTCTTGAATTGTATTTAGATGATTAATTTCATCAGGCTTGATTGATAAATATAGTTGAGTATCATCCACATAACAATGAAAATGTACAGAATGGAATAACGGAATATATATAATGTGAACAAAATAGGTCCAAGGACTGAGCCCTGTGGCACTCCATGGCTAACTTTGGTTTGTGTGGAAGATTCATCGTTGACACGTACAAACTGAGAGCGTTCAGATAGATAGGACCTAAACCAGCCTAAAGCAGTTCCCTGTATGCCAACTAAATGCTCTAGTCTTTGCAATAGGATATCATGGTCGATAGTATCAAATGCAGCACTGAGATCGAGCAAAACAAGAATAGACAAGTCCCTTGTCTGAGGCTATTAGAATATCATTTGTGACTTTAACCAGAGCTGTCTCTGTGCTATGATGTGTTCTAAAGCCAGACTGAAAATCTTCAAATAAATCATTGTTTTTTAAGTAATCACACAACTGTTTTGCGACCGCTTTCTCAAGAATCTTTGAGAGGAACGGAAGATTAGAAATAGGTCTATAGTTGGCTAAAACCTCTGGATCGAGGTTGTGCTTTTTAAGAAGCGGTTTTATCACTGCTACTTTGAATGATTGTGGAACATAGCCTGATAATAAAGACATATTCATAATATTTAATAAAGAAGTGCTAATTAATGGAAAAACTTCCTTCAACAGCTTGTTCAAGGTTAATGGCTGAAAAGCATTCTAGTTTACTATCTAGTGTAATATTAGAACTTACGTTTCCGGGAGCTGTTGATAACACTATACTGGTCGAAGGCAAGAGGTCATTAATTTAGTTTCTAAGAGTAACAATTTTATCGTTAAAAAAGCACATACAATCATTACTACTGAGTGCTATGGGAATAGAAGGCTCAATGGAGCTGTGGCTCTCTGTCAGCCTGGCTACAGTGCTGAAAAGAAATCTTGCATTATTCTTATTCTCATCGATTAATGAAGAGTAGTATGCTGCTCTCGCTTTACGCAGTGCTTTCTTATATTCATTGAGAGTAATATGCCACATTAAACGAGATTCTTCAAGTTTAGTGGAACGCCATATCCTTTCAAGTTGTCTCGACTTTTGCTTTATTTTGCGGGTTTCGGCATTATGCCATGGAGCTAATCTATGTTGCTTTATTTTCTTCTTTTTCAAAGGAGCAACAGAGTCTAATTTTATTCGCAGCGCATCTATAGCACTATCAACAACATGATCAATTTGGGGTGGTGTACATTTTGTATAAGTTTCCTCCCCTACATGCAGACATGCTATCGAGTTAAGTATTGGTGGAATCTCTTCCTTAAATGTGGCTATAGCACTAACGGATAGGTTTCTGCTGCAAGAGCTTTTGACTAATGCTTTGTAGTCTAGTAACAGTACTTCAAAAGTTACTAAGAAATGGTCGGATAAAGCAGGATTATGCGGTTCGACTAATAGTTGCTCAATTTCAATACTAAAGTCAGAACAAGGTCGAGAGTGTGATTATAGCAGTGGGTTGGTTTATTTACACTCTGACAGAAACCAACAGAATCTAATATAGAGTTAAATGCAACAGTAAGGCTATTTTTATCATCGTCAACATGAATATTAAAGTCACCTACGATAATTACTTTGTCTGTTTTAAGAACCAAAGTTGATAAAAACTCAGAGAATTCTGATAACACTGCGTTACTATAGTTACTACCCCAGTTCCTAAACTGTAATGGAAACACAGCATAAAGTGAGCCTGGCCTACCAAGGCCTAACCATACCGCACTAAGCCGTGCAAGGTCCTGCAGTGGAAAAGCGCCCTCAGAGTGCATACACAACATTTCACTTAATCTGCAGGATGTTCTTTACGCTTCTAACAGCAAACCAATTTTCTGCTCCATTTAAATGCAGTGTATCCTGTCACATGACATGAAGCAGAAAAAAATCTGATAGTTGCCGGGGCCATATTCTGATCATTTTCAGGTTGATTAGTGTCTCTACTTTAAAGAGTCCTCTCCTGCTGATGTTCAGATGTATATCAGTATGTAGTGTCTCTACTTTAAAGAGTCCTCTCCTGCTGATGTCAGGTGTATATCAGTATGTAGTGTCTCTACTTTAAAGAGTCCTCTCCTGCTGATGTTCAGGTGTATATCAGTATGTAGTGTCTCTACTTTAAAGAGTCCTCTCCTGCTGACGTTCAGGTGTATATCAGTATGTAGTGTCTCTACTTTAAAGAGTCCTCTCCTGCTGATGTTCAGGTGTATATCAGTATGTAGTGTCTCTACTTTAAAGAGTCCTCTCCTGCTGATGTTCAGGTGTATATCAGTATGTATACTGTCTCTACTTTAAAGAGTCCTCTCCTGCTGATGTTCGGGTGTATATCAGTATGTAGTGTCTCTACTTTAAAGAGTCCTCTCCTGCTGATGTTCAGGTGTATATCAGTATGTAGTGTCTCTACTTTAAAGAGTCATCTCCTGCTGATGTTCAGGTGTATATCAGTATGTAGTGTCTCTACTTTAAAGAGTCCTCTCCTGCTGATGTTCAGGTGTATATCAGTATGTAGTGTCTCTACTTTAAAGAGTCCTCTACTGCTGTATTCAGGTGTATATCAGTATGCTATGTCTCTACTTTAAAGAGTTCTCTCCTGCTGATGTTCAGGTGTATATCAGTATGTAGTGTATCTACTTTAAAGAGTCCTCTCCTGCTGATGTTCAGGTGTATATCAGTATGTAGTGTCTCTACTTTAAAGAGTCCTCTCCTGCTGTATTCAGGTGTATATCAGTATGCTATGTCTCTACTTTAAAGAGTCCTCTCCTGCTGTATTCAGGTGCATATCAGTATGCTATGTCTCTACTTTAAAGAGTCCTCTCCTGCTGATGTTCAGGTGTATATCAGTATGTAGTGTCTCTACTTTAAAGAGTCCTCTCCTGCTGATGTTCAGGTGTATATCAGTATGTCGTGTCTCTACTTTAAAGAGTCCTCTCCTGCTGTATTCAGGTGCATATCAGTATGCTATGTCTCTACTTTAAAGAGTCCTCTCCTGCTGATGTTCAGGTGTATATCAGTATGTAGTGTCTCTACTTTAAAGAGTCCTCTCCTACTGATGTTCAGGTGTATATCAGTATGTATACTGTCTCTACTTCAAAAAGTTCTCTCCTGTTGATGTTCAGGTGTATATCAGCATGTAGTGTATCTACTTTAAAGAGTCCTCTCCTGCTGATGTTCAGGTGTATATCAGTATGTAGTGTCTCTACTTTAAAGAGTCCTCTCCTGATGATGTTCAGGTGTATATCAGTATGTAGTGTCTCTACTTTAAAGAGTCCTCTCCTGCTGATGTTCAGGTGTCTATCAGTATGTAGTGTCTCTACTTTAAAGAGTCCTCTCCTAATGATGTTCAGGTGTATATCAGTATGTAGTGTCTCTACTTTAAAGAGTCCTCTCCTGCTGTATTCAGGTGCATATCAGTATGCTATGTCTCTACTTTAAAGAGTCCTCTCCTGCTGATGTTCAGGTGTATATCAGTATGTAGTGTCTCTACTTTAAAGAGTCCTCTCCTACTGATGTTCAGGTGTATATCAGTATGTAGTGTCTCTACTTTAAAGAGTCCTCTCCTACTGATGTTCAGGTGTATATCAGTATGTATACTGTATCTACTTTAAAGAGTCCTCTCCTGCTGATGTTCAGGTGTATATCAGTATGTAGTGTCTCTACTTTAAAGAGTCCTCTCCTGATGATGTTCAGGTGTATATCAGTATGTAGTGTCTCTACTTTAAAGAGTCCTCTCCTACTGATGTTCAGGTGTATATCAGTATGTATACTGTATCTACTTTAAAGAGTCCTCTCCTGCTGATGTTCAGGTGTATATCAGTATGTAGTGTCTCTACTTTAAAGAGTCCTCTCCTGCTGATGTTCAGGTGTATATCAGTATGTAGTGTCTCTACTTTAAAGAGTCCTCTCCTGCTGATGTTCAGGTGTATATCAGTATGTAGTGTCTCTACTTTAAAGAGTCCTCTCCTGCTGATGTTCAGGTGTATATCAGTATGTCGTGTCTCTACTTTAAAGAGTCCTCTCCTGCTGTATTCAGGTGCATATCAGTATGCTATGTCTCTACTTTAAAGAGTCCTCTCCTGCTGATGTTCAGGTGTATATCAGTATGTAGTGTCTCTACTTTAAAGAGTCCTCTCCTACTGATGTTCAGGTGTATATCAGTATGTAGTGTCTCTACTTTAAAGAGTCCTCTCCTACTGATGTTCAGGTGTATATCAGTATGTATACTGTATCTACTTTAAAGAGTCCTCTCCTGCTGATGTTCAGGTGTATATCAGTATGTAGTGTCTCTACTTTAAAGAGTCCTCTCCTGATGATGTTCAGGTGTATATCAGTATGTAGTGTCTCTACTTTAAAGAGTCCTCTCCTACTGATGTTCAGGTGTATATCAGTATGTATACTGTATATACTTTAAAGAGTCCTCTCCTGCTGATGTTCAGGTGTATATCAGTATGTAGTGTCTCTACTTTAAAGAGTCCTCTCCTGATGATGTTCAGGTGTATATCAGTATGTTGTGTCTCTACTTTAAAGAGTCCTCTCCTGATGATGTTCAGGTGTATATCAGTATGTAGTGTCTCTACTTTAAAGAGTCCTCTCCTGATGATGTTCAGGTGTATATCAGTATGTAGTGTCTCTACTTTAAAAGACCTCTCCTGCTGATGTTCAGGTGTCTATCAGTATGTAGTGTCTCTACTTTAAAGAGTCCTCTCCTGCTGATGTTCAGGTGTATATCAGTATGTAGTGTCTCTACTTTTAAAGAGTCCTCTCCTGCTGATGTTCAGGTGTATATCAGTATGTAGTGTCTCTACTTTAAAGAGTCCTCTCCTGCTGATGTTCAGGTGTATATCAGTATGTAGTGTCTCTACTTTAAAGAGTCCTCTCCTGCTGATGTTCAGGTGTATATCAGTATGTAGTGTCTCTACTTTAAAGAGTCCTCTCCTGCTGATGTTCAGGTGTATATCAGTATGTAGTGTCTCTACTTTAAAGAGTCCTCTCCTGCTGATGTTCAGGTGTATATCAGTATGTAGTGTCTCTACTTTAAATAGTCCTCTCCTGCTGTATTCAGGTGCATATCAGTATGCTATGTCTCTACTTTAAAGAGTCCTCTCCTGCTGATGTTCAGGTGTATATCAGTATGTAGTGTCTCTACTTTAAAGAGTCCTCTCCTACTGATGTTCAGGTGTATATCAGTATGTAGTGTCTCTACTTTAAAGAGTCCTCTCCTACTGATGTTCAGGTGTATATCAGTATGTAGTGTCACTACTTTAAAAAGACCTCTCCTGCTGATGTTCAGGTGTATATCAGTATGTAGTGTCTCTACTTTAAAGAGTCCTCTCCTGCTGATGTTCAGGTGTATATCAGTATGTAGTGTCTCTACTTTAAAGAGTTCTCTCCTGCTGATGTTCAGGTGTATATCAGTATGTAGTGTCTCTACTTTAAAGAGTCCTCTCCTGCTGATGTTCAGGTGTATATCAGTATGTAGTGTCTCTACTTTAAAGAGTCCTCTCCTGCTGTATTCAGGTGCATATCAGTATGCTATGTCTCTACTTTAAAGAGTCCTTTCCTGCTGATGTTCAGGTGTATATCAGTATGTAGTGTCTCTACTTTAAAGAGTCCTCTCCTACTGATGTTCAGGTGTATATCAGTATGTAGTGTCTCTACTTTAAAGAGTCCTCTCCTACTGATGTTCAGGTGTATATCAGTATGTATACTGTATCTACTTTAAAGAGTCCTCTCCTGCTGATGTTCAGGTGTATATCAGTATGTAGTGTCTCTACTTTAAAGAGTCCTCTCCTGATGATGTTCAGGTGTATATCAGTATGTAGTGTCTCTACTTTAAAGAGTCCTCTCCTACTGATGTTCAGGTGTATATCAGTATGTATACTGTATATACTTTAAAGAGTCCTCTCCTGCTGATGTTCAGGTGTATATCAGTATGTAGTGTCTCTACTTTAAAGAGTCCTCTCCTGATGATGTTCAGGTGTATATCAGTATGTAGTGTCTCTACTTTAAAGAGTCCTCTCCTGATGATGTTCAGGTGTATATCAGTATGTAGTGTCTCTACTTTAAAGAGTCCTCTCCTGATGATGTTCAGGTGTATATCAGTATGTAGTGTCACTACTTTAAAAAGACCTCTCCTGCTGATGTTCAGGTGTCTATCAGTATGTAGTGTCTCTACTTTAAAGAGTCCTCTCCTGATGATGTTCAGGTGTATATCAGTATGTAGTGTCTCTACTTTAAAGAGTCCTCTCCTGCTGATATTCAGGTGTATATCAGTATGTAGTGTCTCTACTTTAAAGAGTCCTCTCCTGCTGATGTTCAGGTGTATATCATTATGTAGTGTCTCTACTTTAAAGAGTCCTCTCCTGCTGATGTTCAGGTGTATATCAGTATGTAGTGTCTCTACTTTAAAGAGTCCTCTCCTGCTGATGTTCAGGTGTATATCAGTATGTAGTGTCTCTACTTTAAAGAGTCCTCTCCTGCTGATGTCCAGGTGTATATCAGTATGTAGTGTCTCTACTTTAAATAGTCCTCTCCTGCTGTATTCAGGTGCATATCAGTATGCTATGTCTCTACTTTAACGAGTCCTCTCCTGCTGATGTTCAGGTGTATATCAGTATGTAGTGTCTCTACTTTAAAGAGTCCTCTCCTACTGATGTTCAGGTGTATATCAGTATGTAGTGTCTCTACTTTAAAGAGTCCTCTCCTACTGATGTTCAGGTGTATATCAGTGTGTATACTGTATCTACTTTAAAGAGTCCTCTCCTGCTGATGTTCAGGTGTATATCAGTATGTGGTGTCTCTACTTTAAAGAGTCCTCTCCTGATGATGTCCAGGTGTATATCAGTATGTAGTGTCTCTACTTTAAAGAGTCCTCTCCTACTGATGTTCAGGTGTATATCAGTATGTAGTGTCTCTACTTTAAAGAGTCCTCTCCTGATGATGTTCAGGTGTATATCAGTATGTAGTGTCTCTACTTCAAAGAGTCCTCTCCTGATGATGTTCAGGTGTATATCAGTATGTAGTGTCTCTACTTTAAAGAGTCCTCTCCTGATGATGTTCAGGTGTATATCAGTGTGTAGTGTCTCTACTTTAAAGAGTCATCTCCTGCTGATGTTCAGGTGTATATCAGTATGTATACTGTATCTACTTTAAAGAGTTCTCTCCTGCTGATGTTCAGGTGTATATCAGTATGTAGTGTCTCTACTTTAAAGAGTCCTCTCCTGCTGATGTTCAGGTGTATATCAGTATGTAGTGTCTCTACTTTAAAGAGTCCTCTCCTGCTGATGTTCAGGTGTATATCAGTATGTAGTGTCTCTACTTTAAAGAGTCCTCTCCTGCTGATGTTCAGGTGTATATCAGTATGTAGTGTCTCTGTCTGAAACCAGAGCCCAGTATGCTCTGATTGGTTAGCTGGCCAGCTCTGTTGTGATTGGTCAACTGCTTAGAGATGTCCCGCCCCTTAGCCTATCACGTACAATGTGTTGGGGCCAAGCGACAAACTGTGGGGTAGAGCCGAGACGCCAATACGTTAGTGCCACACACTGCAGTTCATACATGGGCCGCTAGGGACAGGCTGCAGAAAGGAGCAATTTCCATAGACCCCCATGTTAAAATGCCCAAATTTAAAGCAGAAAAAAACATGTTTCTACCCATGGATGCAATAAATATTATGATCGATATAGTTAGATTCCACCTTCATGATTATGGATCTGTTAGTGCATTGTTTTCTAACACGACCCTTTTATTTATATTAGGTCTTAAAGTGTTTGCATAAATTAGGGCGTGGTCACTTTTGACACGTACATGCCTCACTGTCAGCTAACAGCAACTTGTCCACTCTGCTAGGCTACAACCATAGAGGCTACAATGTTAGTTAGTCATAGTACTGAACTTGACCCTTTAGCTTTAGCCGTGTTCGTGGTGATTGTGCCTTTTAGGGAATATTGTTACAAATACCAGACAATTCAAATGTCGTGCTGTGCGCTTGAATGTACTAACAGAACTTCCAAGAAGTCTAAAATGATAATATTATACATGTTAACCCCTGTTCGTAGGTGTTTGTGTGGTTGGTAGCTTAGCTTGTTATTTATTAGCCAGCTAAGGACGTAACCCTTTATGCATATATATACATTTTAGTTTATGATTCAGCCTTGGGTAAGACTTTTATAGTCTATGGCTATGACGTCCATAATGCTAAACGGGAGGTGGCCGCCGGAGCTAACGGAGCCGCAGGTCCGGGCGGTGGAATCCGTCTTTTCTCAACGTGTGAATGACAAGCATTAAGAATAACAAAATATAGCTAATTCTCTTGCAGATTGTCTCATTTGATTATGAATGTAACGTTTATATAGGGGAACCACACTGTTAGCAGTAACTTGGTATGCATGTATTTCATGTCAGCTTAGCTTCTTAGCCTGAGCTAGCTCTGTTTACTTCCAGTTCGGAGGCAGCAGGTCCCGCCTCTTTGCCCTTATTTGGAGCAGGCGGGATTAGACTCTGACGTCACAGTCGAGCCGTTAGTTAGACCCTCTAGAAAAACGCGATTCTGCGATCGCAGAATTTTCCGCATAATCAGCAAAATGGCGCAGATTTTTAAAAATCCGCATATTTATCAAAAGGCCGCATAATCCCCGCATTTTTCCACACAAACTTTAAAAAAAAATTAACTCGTCTTGACGTGAAGTGATGATGATGCGCGCCGTCATCAACTCGCGCATCACAGAAGGTAAACAACACCGTAGAGTGAACGTGTGGAGCTCACTCGATGAAACATTTACCGTTCTCATTTACCGACGAACATTTCTGCTAAAGACCGGGCAAAGCAGTTCCCCGATGTCTTGCATGAAAGTGGGGGGAAACTATTCTGCACCCCGTGCAACTGTGTTGGAGCATGAGAGAACATCGACGACAAGAAAGCCAAACAGCTCACGAACAGCATCGACCTCCAAAACCCTTTCGAGGGCTACAAGAAACGAAGTGAGTAGCCTACAAGATTGAAGCTGGTCAGATAACGAACGAGTAAATAAAAACAGAATGAGGCGGAGAAGTGTGTGTGTGTGTGTGAGAGAGAGAGTGTGATTAAAATAGCCCAATTTACAATAAATAAACATTGAATGTCTTTAATTGAATAGTAAAGGGGTTTAACGTTAGTGGCAGGTTGTGTGTGAGAGAGAATAAATAAATAAGACAGCCCAATATTTATTTTTTCCGCATATTTCCGCATATTTTGCAACTTCCCGCAATTTCACCGCATAAAATCACATGAAACCCGCATGTTTGATCGCATAATCAAGGATTTTTGCCCGCGTTTTCCTGGAGGGTCTAGTTAGTGGCCGACTCCGCCTACTAAGGGCTTCACGTAACAGCACCGCACGTTCATGACAGCATGGTAATGATTTGTTATTATGATGGATTTCATATTAACGAGGCAGCAGTTAGCAGCTAGCTAGTAATTATGCTAATGTTCACATCAATCGTTATGTACTTAGATTATGCTGTAACAGGATCTAGTGATATCCAACAGAGCTTCATTTAGCATGAAAGAATTATTGCACTGTATATATATATATATACACATACAGTGCAATAAGCTTCTTAGTGCAATAATAATCTACAGGGACGTTAATCTAACGTCGGTAATATTAACTTTATTTAATACAACATTTAAATCATACAGCCCATGTAGTATAATATTTTACAAATGATGAATTACAGCAAACATGTGCAATATATCCATTATTACAGCTCCGTGGGCTGGCAGTAAGGCCATGTGGGGCCGTTGTTATTGTGCATCCATGGGTAAAGATAAACGCATGTAGTGCTGAACACATAACATGAACGTGCCGGGCGGCGCGGTCCCGTGGGTTAGATGCGCGTTCATAATGCCGAGGGAAATAACTCTCAGAATAACGTTATTAGCACATTTTTACAACTTGAGGAACGAATGTTTTTAATAAGGGCTATACGTGTTCATACTGGGTTGTTTATTTAGTTAAAAAAAATATATCCAACGAGTTACAGTCCACTCTTTCCCAATGTAAGTCAATGGGAAAAAGTGTTTCCGGGCCCAGCAACCAAACGGAAGTGTAGTACCGCCGTTTGGCCACAACGAATATTCTCATCTGACTCCGGCGCACTTCCTGGGGGCTCGGTGAAAACGCGCAAAAGCATAACAGGGCCCCTTTAAGTTTGTTTTAACATATTTTTATTCCATTTCTATTATTTTAACAGATTAAATATAACCTTGAGAAAACATCCATCAAAATCCTTCACTGGAATGATATACATATATATAATCTCTTAAAACATTGAATAAAAATAGTGCACTAAACAGCAGTAAAAATAAAGTAGTGTCAGTTACGATCGTGTCCTTAAGGGTTATTGCATACGGACGTTGTTTATGAAGCTCAGTAGTGGCCATGTTTGATCATTGATCACAGATCGTATATCTTCTTCTGTTCATAACAGAACAAACTCATCCAGGCTGTTGCTGGTGTTCACACTCCGCATGCCTCTGTTACTCCGGATGTACGCCATGTTGTTTGTTGGCATGTTGCTTCTCTCCTCCTCCTCTTGACTTCTGCCTTCTACGAAAATAAAAATGGGGTACGTCGATGCCGATGTGGAGAGAGCCTGAGAGGGAACAAATACACCTTATTAGTCATTCTGTACAATCTAAATTAATTCTGAAAAAAACCAGATCACCCATTCTAGCCACGCCTCATATCCCTCTGTTTCACTTCCTGTTTCTAAAGTGCTGATTCTGAGTATAAAGCTTTAAGGAGGAGGGGTCTGAGCTCATGCGGGACCCGGCAGCTACCGTCTAAACTAAATGCTGCCGTGATGAAACTCCACATCATGGATTATCAAGGCTCTGAAACAGTCTGGAGCTCAAAGGCCTTCTCTCTTGCCGGTTACACCACAAGGTGACTTCCTTTCTACTTCCTGCTTCTTCACACACATGCTCTCCAGCACAGGTTAGCTCTGAGTGCTAGCGATGCTAATGTAAACACCGACCATATTACGTCCAAAACAGTCGGGCATTGTTTCTGATAGCAACGTTTCTGATTGGGCCGTGGGTCCACATTTCAGATGTTACGTCATATCGGACGCAAATCTGGATCAGCTCCGTTGTTCCCCGATTTTAGAGATTTGGGTACGGAGGAAAAGAGAGGGTTTTATTCTCTGACGCTGCGTGAGTTCCCCGACACACCGGGGACACACGTTGATGTATAGAAGACATCAACAAGTGCATTTTGCATGATAGGTCCCCTTTAATAACAATAAATAATAAAAATAAATGGAAAAGAAAAGTTGTAAAATAACAATTAAATGTATTAAGATAAAGGAAATGTGATTATCAAAAGTATATAAGTATGTGTGTATGTTGTCACCTAGGTAGTTGCATGAAGATAAATACCACATACCTCATTAACGACGGTGCAGAGTGACTCAACGTCTCTGTGGCATTTAGCGTAGAAGCCGATGGTGCAGCTGGGGTCCATTCGAGAGAAAGACATCTTCCTCGGATATTTACAATGAAACGACTGCAAGAGGAGGGAAGAGGAGAGAATCAGGGAAACCACCCCATGGTAATAATAATCCTGTAATCGGTCTCATGTGGAGATTATGATTATATTTAATTGAGTTTATACCAAATTAAAACACTGGAAGTTTAGAGTTAGATTCGGCACGATGATGATATAATGTATACAAAGGGGGCTCGGATATGATCTCGTCATATTGATCCTTCATTTTTTAAAACTCTTTCATTTACGTATTAATCCCTAAATGGCCCGCCCTACCTCTCTGAGTTGCTACACCCCTACACGCCTCCTCAGGTCAGCTGATTACCTGCTCCTGAATGTGCCATTAGGCGCTTTCACACCGCAGTACTTTTCCCACAAAGGTTCATCAGAACTCTTTAGTTCTGGCGTGGATCGCTGCAAAAGTTGAGCAATGTTCAACTTTTGACGAGGCGTCAGCCAATCGAATCATATGCCAGTACAAGCTCTAGCCAATCAAACCGCTGCTTGTGTGTCAGGGGCGGGAGATTCATGTGATTGGTCGTTGGTCGAGTTTCAGACACGCCCGCCGGCAAGCGTCAGCGCACGCCGCCGTGTGGACGGGCCGTGAGTCTCTCTCCGTTGGTGCGCGGGGCTAATGCTAATGCTAATAATGCTAATGCTAATATGCTAATAATGCTAATAATGCTAATAATGCTAATGCAAGAAAACAAAATGGCGGCTTCACAAAACCTTTCCGAGTTTTACGGGGCGTGGTTTGCAATCCGCCCAGCCAATCAGAAATGGGAACCTTTTCCTCCCACGAAAGAACCTGCTCTCTAGCAGGGACTGAAAAGGTTCTCATTAACTAAGTACCAGTTCCGGATTTTTTTTGTGTGAACGCGCATTTCTGAACTATATCGGAACTAAAGTGGGAAAAGTACTGCGGTGTGAAAGCCCTCCTTTTCTCCTTAGCGTTCTGCACTTTGAAGGTTGTTGCTTTTAAATGGTATATTGCTTTTACTACATGGCTGTGGTTTTTATCCTTGTTTTTATTTTGTGTTCTCATCTTATCTATTTGTTTTTGTTTTGTGAGCTGCGCTGTGTTATTTGTGTATTTCTCTGTGCAGTACTTTGGTCTGGAGGTTTAAATAAAGTTGGATTGGAACACCAATAGTATGTGATATATAGGGTTGGGAACAGAAACTCGGTTCCAGATGAGAACCGATAAGAAAATGCCGGGTACCGGGTACCCATACAAAATACACAATTACGGTTCTGCTTAACGGTTCCTAAACACGGTAGATCCTGTATTCCACCGGGTCCGTCTGCGCCGCGCTGACCCGGTGGAATACAGCCAGGGTAAGGGAGGACTGGCCATCTGCGTGTTCTGGAGAATCACAGAACGGCTGGTCGGCTCGGTACGCTGACGGCCGGCACCGCCCTTCATTTTTTTTTAAACGGCGTCATGTAAGTTGCGGCGACAGAGGTCCACAGTTTCCCCGCAGCGAGGCTCACCCGCCCTCCCGTGGACAGTTCACGAGCTCAGTCACTTCATAACCCCAAAGATGGAGACCCAAACGCTCTAAAGTGATGCTCCACTACACAGAAAAATAAGGCACAGTGTAATGCCGATACCCATAGTGATATAAGACTTTAACATGTTGTACCACTGGTTACAAAGGGGTTTTACCTCCAGGGGGAAGTTCTCCTTTGTGATGTCCACAGTGGGCTGACAGTAGTGAGGGTCCAGGTACAGCAGGTGGTCCTCTTCGACAGAAAGAAAAGAAAATTCAGTTTCATAACTTTATTGTCCATTTAATTTAAAAATAATGAAGATGTGTCTTTGGCAACATGTGAGATAACTGACATCAAACAGCAGGATTATATGTGACTGCACTTACCCTGGAATCCAGTGAAGAATAACGAGTGCTTTGGTTTCCCCCCGATGATCCCAATGCAGCATTGTAATGCCAACAGTTTCTACAGGAGAGAAGAGAGAGAGGGTTATTTATTATGTATCCTAATTCCTAACACTCGGTGGCAACAGACTGCACATCGTAGTGACCGTTAGTTACTTTGACACATGAGACGTAGGAGCGGTTCAGCTCTTGTCCTCCGAGGCGAACGGGAACCAGGATGATGACGGACCTCCAGGCCTGAGGGGGGGGCCGCTCACACAGCCTCCTCACATCCTCCAGGTAGACTGAACACAGGACACACACACAAGAAACATGTATGTGTCCACAATGCATTTGAATTACAGTTAAATTAATCGCTCAAACACAATGTAGTTGATAGGGGGCGGGGCGGGGCGGAGCAGGACTCTTTAAAGTAGAGACACTACATACTGATATACACCTGAACATCAGCAGGAGAGGACTCTTTAAAGTAGAGACACTACATACTGATATACACCTGAACATCAGCAGGAGAGGACTCTTTAAAGTAGAGACACTACACACTGATATACACCTGAACATCAGCAGGAGAGGACTCTTTAAAGTAGAGACACTACATACTGATATAGACCTGAACATCAGCAGGAGAGGACTCTTTAAAGTAGAGACACTACATACTGATATACACCTGAACATCAGCAGGAGAGGACTCTTTAAAGTAGAGACACTACATACTGATATACACCTGACCATCAGCAGGAGAGGACTCTTTAAAGTAGAGACACTACATACTGATATACACCTGACCATCAGCAGGAGAGGACTCTTTAAAGTAGAGACACTACACACTGATATACACCTGAACATCAGCAGGAGAGGACTCTTTAAAGTAGAGACACTACATACTGATATAGACCTGAACATCAGCAGGAGAGGACTCTTTAAAGTAGAGACACTACATACTGATATACACCTGAACATCAGCAGGAGAGGACTCTTTAAAGTAGAGACACTACATACTGATATACACCTGAACATCAGCAGGAGAGGACTCTTTAAAGTAGAGACACTACACACTGATATACACCTGAACATCAGCAGGAGAGGACTCTTTAAAGTAGAGACACTACATACTGATATAGACCTGAACATCAGCAGGAGAGGACTCTTTAAAGTAGAGACACTACATACTGATATACACCTGAACATCAGCAGGAGAGGACTCTTTAAAGTAGAGACACTACATACTGATATACACCTGACCATCAGCAGGAGAGGACTCTTTAAAGTAGAGACACTACATACTGATATACACCTGACCATCAGCAGGAGAGGACTCTTTAAAGTAGAGACACTACACACTGATATACACCTGAACATCAGCAGGAGAGGACTCTTTAAAGTAGAGACACTACATACTGATATAGACCTGAACATCAGCAGGAGAGGACTCTTTAAAGTAGAGACACTACATACTGATATACACCTGAACATCAGCAGGAGAGGACTCTTTAAAGTAGAGACACTACATACTGATATACACCTGAACATCAGCAGGAGAGGACTCTTTAAAGTAGAGACACTACACACTGATATACACCTGAACATCAGCAGGAGAGGACTCTTTAACAGAAATCACTCACCAGTACAATCTTGTGCGACATACACGACTAGATTGGGAAGATCTGCTGATGCTGCGACTGCTTTCCTGAAAAAACAAGTTATCTTCAGAGACATCTTGATAAGTTGGATAGTTGTGCTGCTCCGTCTCGTCTGCATGTCTCACCGGAGGATGTGAGCAGCGATGGACGGACCGTACCAGTCCCCGGCCTTCTTCCCAGAGCTTTTCCCCAGCTCCACCAGCCGGTGAATCCCAAACGGAGCAGAGGGGTGGTCTGTGAACCAGGACACCACCCGCCTGTGAGTGGCCTCCATGGGGCGGTCCAGCAGGGAGCCCAGGCTCAGCTTCCTGCTCCTCTTGCTGGGTCCTTCCTTCACTTCCTGTCCGCTCTCTGCACTTCCTGTGGAGCGGAGCAGCTCCAGGTCGTCTTTGACCGCATGGTGGCTCACACACCAAGTCCAGCCTCAACATGGGGGAAGGATAAAAGTAACATAAGATAAGACCTTTTATTAATCCCAGTGAGGAAAGTCAGTTGTTCAACAGCAACGAGGTGAGAATGAAAAACAGGACGGCACAGATTCACACAGATTAGAGATGAATAAAGTTCAAAATTAAATGATATACAGTTAAGTAACTTTGAAATAAGAAATGAATTAAATGAACATATATACATATTTGGGTCATATATACTAGTTAGGTGTATTTTATGTGCAGTACTTAATGTCACCAGGTATCTTTGTGATATCGGGTTCTGTTAAGCCCCTGTCACACTGTCCCGAAATGGACACCCGATGGACACACGATAAAGGAAATGTTCAAATTCGGCTGTGTAGCAACATCGGGCCGTTCGTGAGGGCATCTAAGCCGCCGTGTGACCGCCGGTGGAGTTTCTCAGGCTCCGGCAGCAACTTCATGAGCGGCAACTTCGTGAGGCACTCGTGAGGGCATCTTGTCAAATCGTGTCATCTTCGTGTTATCATCGGTGCATTCGCCCTCACTCTGATCGGGGCGAATGCCCGATGGCACCGATGATAACACGATGCCCTCACGATGGTCTTACGAAGGGCAAAATGGACACACGAATTCAACACGAAAATGAACCTTCTCGAGGTCCTTCGGCAGTTTGTTGGCATGCCAAAGATTTTGCCTCCGCTCACGAAGTTGCTGCCGGAGCCTGAGAAACTCCACCGGCGGTCAGACGATGGCTTACGATGCCCTCACGAACGGCTCGATGTTGCTACGATCACAGCCGCATTTGACCATTTCCTTTATCGTGTGTCCATCGGGTTGTTTTATTGCACAACAAAATCATTTAAACATATTATGTAAATAACCCAATCTGTGAAACTGAAAAGGATAGAATATATTATTTTGAAGGACTGTTGACAGGAAGTTGTTGTTGCTATGGAAACAACATGACGGAGAAAACGTAATATTTTCTACATATAAAGACGGAGAAAGTAAAGAACGAAGTCTGAAGATATCAGTACAGTATCACAGTACTGTAACATAATTGTTTGTGTTACTTTCGTTGCAGTTGTATTTCTTAAATGTAATGTAGATGTTGCCTTCGTGTGTGGTTCCGGGGCCATCTTCGTGCGAAATTCACAATTCAATATTCGTGTGTCCATCGGGTGTCAACTTCGGGACAGTGTGACGGGGGCTTTAAGCTAACCAGTACAACTCTGCTTTCACATTGACCTCATATCCCTCGTGTAAAAGCAAAACGGGCTCAGACTATCGCGATAATGGGAGAAGCCAGACACATTCTGGACCACAACGCTCATATTGCCAAATCTGATTTACTGTGTGGAGATTTGGGGAAACGCGTACGAAACCAACCTCCAGCCGTTACAACAAAGGGCTCTAAGAGTTATCAGTAATGTTGGATATCTTGAACACATTCTTTTTGAAGTCTCACATATTGGAGTTCACTGATCTGGTTCAATTTAAAAAACGGCATAAATCATGTACAGAGCCAGACATAATCTGCTTCCTAGGAAATTAAAAACATTGTTTGAAGACAGAGGGGGGTGGGGGTATGCTCTCAAGGTCAGAACAACTCTGAGAAGTACGAGTTTAACAATCTGTGGGGTGACTTTATGGAATGGTTTGGAGCAAGAGTTAAAACCAAGCACAAATATAATTCAGTTTAAAACGATGTACCGAAACAGTTGTTTGGAAAACTATGAGAAATGATATGTATGTATATAAATGTAAATCTAAGTAGGAATAACTTGCATAATGATTTAAAGGACAATCATTGATCAAGTAAGGGGTGGGAATGAATAGCATCTGCTTCTGTCACCTGGGGGCATGAGGTGCAGCAGCAGGCCTCGGGCCAGCAGCATCTGCCCGGTGCGTAACACACACCCCCAGCCGCTGTCTGAGGTCAGAGCGCCGTCGGGCAGCGGAGAGAAACCCCGTCTGTAGGTCAGCCACAGCAGGGAGGAGAAGACGCGGCGGAAACACTCCCTGTCCCCTGAAACAGAGGGGGGCATTTCAGACCTCGTCCCGGGTCCACCTTTCTGTTTTTACTGTCAACAGTTATTCTGTCAGAGCACGTATCCAAAGTAGGTAAACAAATCTGCACTTAATACAACTATAGGTAGAGTAACAATGTCAATACTGCCTAACACTGGGCAAACTAAAGCCCTCATATGACCTGCCCCAGAAAGGGGCAGGTCATATGGGGCAGGTCATATGAGATGATGTTCTTGTCCTCGCCCCTTTTCGGGCATGAGTTGTTCCTGCGAGGGTCTACCCTAAGGTCAGAGGGCGTCGCACTTTGTATCAACTGTGAGTTAGTGAGACTGGGCCTCAAAGCGACTTACACACACTCAGTACTGTGGACAATCCCCACAGGGTGAAGTGTCACACAACGACATCCTGACTGCAGTGGGACTCGAACTTGCTACCCCCTGATTCAAAGTCCAGCACACCACCCACTGAGCCACAGCCTCCCTAAACAAAACTGGATTGATCGACATGAAAAGAAACATGTCAGGCGGCCTCACCGTGATCCTTGAGCTCGTAGGAGTGTCCGAACATGATGACAGGAGACCTCTTGCTGAACTTCGATTTCTGCTTCAAGGACCAACCTGAGGGACGAGAACAGTTCCTCACAAGGTGAACACACTTTGCTGATGATATAGCTTCTAGATCGAATGTCAGAAGGTATGTGGAAATATGTGACTGAGGTTTCATTCCCTCAAATACTTCATATCGTAATTGCAATATTAGTATAATATAGTACAACGCAGAGAGACTAACTTATGGCAACACAAAGAAAACATGGGAGCGGTGGAGATGAGGAGGTGTCGGCGTTCTGGCGATTTACTCGGAAGGCTTCAGTAGAAGCTGCTGGGACTCCCAGCAGCTTCTACTGAAGCCTTCCCCAACTCCGGGGACTTCCGGTCGGGGACTTTGGGCGGCAGTCTACGCCGTGAAGTGGGTTTGCGGCCTGCCAGTAAACCCAAAGCAGAAGAAGAAGAAGTGACGTCAGTGGCTTCATTTGCCTAATCCTCCCTCAGGGACTTATTCCGGTGTGAACGCGATCTGCACTTAGTTCCATGGGGGAACTAAGTGCTGGCACTAAGTACGGCAAAGTGCTTAGTAAGTAAGTGTGAAAGCGGCTAAAGTATTCTTATGATATAGTTCCTAGATTACAATTCAGAAGGTCAAATATGTGAACCTGTGAATGAGGTGTAAGCCCCTCTCCCCTCACAACAATAGTCGAAATAATAGTATCTTTTGTTCCAGATCTCGCCGCCCTCGTTGGTAAAACAGACCATATTTGACGCTGTTCCAGGCTGAGATGAACCTGGATCTGAGCGGTCCTCGGTCCTCCGTCTCCTGCGGTTCCCGGCTGGGTCCTGGAGGCTTGGCGGATTCAGAGGAGAGGAAGAGCCAGTCGTCCTCCTCTTCCTCAGGAGGCTGGGAGGAGGTGCTGGGGTTCATACCGACGGGAGACGATCGAAACCAGAAGAATTTCTCCTTATCTCCATTTCAGCCTGGCAGAAAACACCGAGGGAACACAAGGCACGTTTATTCATCATCATAATAATAATAATAATAATAATAATAGCGCAGGGACCCAAGGCCGCTTTACCTGGTGAACAAACAAACAAAAAGGGGCAAATAATAAAGTAAATAATTAATGAAATAGCAGGAGGAGTGGAAGCAGGGGGACTGTAGGGGTCAAAGGTCATGGTTTTTATTGAGCACTTTCAACACAAGGCCATTCAAAGACATTAAGAGCATATTAGAAACATTAAAAAGCAAAGATAATAAAACGTGAAGAACAGGTACAGTGCAGTGTGACACGTGAATAGTTCAATTCAAAGCAGTGTCGGACAGAAAAATCTTCAGCCTGGATCTGAAAGTGGTCAGAGTGGCAGCGGGCCTGCAGGTTTGTTCCAGATATTTGACCAGACCCCTCGCCACATCCTCTCATCCCTCGACCCCTAGTCTTCTCGTGCCATTATAGTTATTTTCACACTTTTCTAACCGTCCCATCCAAACTAAACATGTGACACAACATCCACGAGGCAGCTGTTGTGGATTGGATCAATGCAACAATTATTCCTTATATTTGAGCAATTGTTCTTAAGATCTGACCCTGAACTGAAGGGACGATGTTAACCGCGGGAAAGTCAATAATTCTCCCGTGACATTAAGAGAGGAGAAACCATGTGACTGCGTCCTGTGACTCCAGGAATGTGAGAGATCGTTCAGTCGCAGCAGAGAAGCTGGGGAAACTCAAAGGGCCGGTTGTAACTTTAAGACTATATAAAAATACATATATAAATATATAATATATATAAAATAATGTATTATATGACATTATTGCCTCTGCATTGGATTATTATCCGATAGGGGAATAACTTCATAATTAACTGCGTCTGAAAGCAGAAGTCTGGGGCAAATAATTGCAAGTCTCTTCAGTGAGAACGTCACAAAATGATTTAAAAAGAAAAGTTAAATTTTGAAGAAAGAAAAGGCACATTCTGAGAAAAAGGCATATTCCAGATGCATTGTGGGACATGTAGTTTATGGGCAACGTGCTTCTGTAAATCGCCATGTAACCGTATAACAAACATATTATATTCTTTGCAAGCTCTCGTGGGGCCACATGAAATGAAGTCGCGGGCCGGATTTGGCCCCCGGGCCTTGAGTTTGACACCCCTGCTCTGAAGCGTTACTGAGGTACATACAGGACGCCATATTTAGCGAGGCTGCACTGAATCGTGATGTGAAAGTATATAGTGCTATTTTTAGAACTAGATGTTCCAACCCTTGTGTTATGTTCACATTTCGCACCCTTTGGAAAAGTTCGGGACATGTTTCAGGGTTTAAAAAAAGACAGCACTAAATTCAACATGCACAATTCCTTATATATGTTGCCTTTAACTCATTCCCCACCAATATAAATGACATATATGATTAGTTTTTTTAAATACTCTTTGCTGGATCAAATGTAACAATGGAAGTGTCCATCGCTTTTTGTGATAAAAATGTAATTTATGTTAAAAAGGAATACACTGTGATAAAAACGAGGGTTACATTTCGCTCATGCTTTCCTAGGACTAATGCAAATGATGTTCATTATGTTTAATCTGTCATATAATAATCAAAGCCCTGAAGGAAATACAGCCATTTAACAGCAATTGAAACACAAGCCCCGCATCCAAAAGTATTGGGCTGTGAAATATAGAGAATGAAACATCCATATCCATGACATAGAACAGATATAAACACAAAGCAAAGTATATTGATGAAGTTCCTCTAAAGCACTCCACTCACTCTCATCCATCATGAGCTCCACGCTCTGAGCAGAGCACCCGTTGGCCATGTTGCTGGTAGATCATTGTAGTTCTGCACTGTACGCTGGAATGCGAGGTTATGTCTCTGCACGCCTCCTCCCGCGTGCAGGTGCGAGGGCGACAGCGCGAGGAAATGTAAAATGTTTATACATTTCTGGAAGATCTAAAATGTTTATAATGTTCTATAGTGTTTGTGTACACACAACAAAGGGTGAAGATCAAGGGAAAACAGCTTCTCTATGCATACCATTGTTGAACGAAAATATCCTTATTTGTTTGTGTTCATTTAAAATGGAAATCGGGTCTAAAAAACACCACACAAGGGAATGAGTATGCATTAGCATACTCATAGAGTGAAATGATCCATAACGATCATATATGGGTTAAAGATATTAGATGTATGACGGCTCTAGTTATGTGAAAAAGTACACTGGACACAAGTATGCTTCTGAAGACACATGAACTCTGTTAATATGTAATCACGTTAAGGCAGAAGGTGGCCATTGACATGTTCTGCTTTCAAAATAACATGGCACCTAAATGATTCCACATCCATTTGAAAAGGAAACACTGCACTATACTTTATATACAGTTCCTTCAAACACTCTACTACGAGTCAAACATATTTCATTTGATGGTTTAAGTTTGTCATGTTGAGCCAACTTAAGATACTGAAAGCATGTGGAGTAGCATGTGAGGGTAAGATCAAATGGAAATACTCAAGTTAAGTATGTTACAACAGTATTTAAGTACTATACTTTAGTAAATATACTCACTAGTCCACCACTGGTTATTTATAAAATGAAGTACGTCACAAACATTGGCGAGCTTACTGACGTTAATACAAACAGGTACAAACACAACGTAAATACACGATAAAAACATCAAATGTACATTTAACAACCAGGAAAATAGGATACTGTCAATTAAAGATAACTCAAGGTCGAACAAAAATGTAGGTTAAAACTGAAAACGTCTTAAAATCCTTTCAATTTCCATTTGTAATCAATTTGTCATAACACTTTCCGGTATCCTATTTTAAATCCAGTCCACTCGCGGTAAAACTGAGGATTTAGGACACTTTAAAAGCACGACATTGATGTTTTACCTTCATTCGGGTATCGTCATGGTGTCTCCTTTTAATGAAAGCTACTTAGTGAGTTTCTCTGGAGAAGCTCCTCTGTTTGTGTTCAGTTTCTGAAGAATCTCCGCTCCGTAGAGAAAGCGGAGTTAATCTCTGCACTCACTTCCTGTTTACACCTGTCACGTAGGAGCACTGCTGTGATTGGATAATAGAGGACCAATGAGAGTGAGGTAACAACAGAGGCGGAAGATGGACTCAGATCTTGTACTTGAGTAAAAGTACTCAGGTATTGTACAGTAGAAGTATTCATGTTGTACTTGAGTAAAATTAGAAGTACTCAGATCTTGTGCTTGAGTACAAGTAGAAGTACTTAGATCTTGTACTTGAGTAAAAGTAGAAGTACTCAGATATTGTACTTGAGTAAAAGTAGAAGTATACTCTGATCGTGTACTTGAGTAAAAGTAGAAGTACTTAGATCTTGTAATTGAGTAAAAGTAGAAGTACTCAGATATTGTACTTGAGTAAAAGTAGAAGTATACTCAGATCTTGTACTTGAGTAAAAGTAGAAGTATACTCAGATCTTGTACTTGAGTAAAAGTAGAAGTACTTAGATCTTGTAATTGAGTAAAAGTAGAAGTACTCAGATATTGTACTTGAGTAAAAGTAGAAGTACTCAGATCTTGTACTTGAGTAAAAGTAGAAGTACTTAGATCTTGTAATTGAGTAAAAGTAGAAGTACTCAGATCTTGTACTTGAGTAAAAGTAGAAGTACTCAGATCTTGTACTTGAGTAAAAGTAGAAGTACTCAGATCTTGTACTTTCGTAAAAGTACTCAGATCTTGTACTTGAGTAAAAGTAGAAGTACTCAGATCTTGTACTTGAGTGAAAGTAGAAGTACTCAGATCTACTTGAGTAAAAGTAAAAGTACTCAGATCTTGTACTTGAGTGAAAGTAGAAGTACTCAGATCTACTTGAGTAAAAGTAAAAGTACTCAGGTCTTGTACTTGAGTAAAAGTAGAAGCACCAGAGTGTAGGAATACTCTGTTACAGTAAAAGTATTCAAAATGTTCCTCAAGTGAAAGTAGAAAGTATTCTCATCTAAATATAGTAAAGACAGTGAAAGTAGTCGTTGTGCAGATTGGTCCATTTCAGAATAATATATATGATGTGTTTTATAATGATTGATCTTTAAAGTGTTCTCAGAGCTGGTGGAGGAGCAGCTAGTCTGAAGTACTTTGTAGACTGCAGGGTAGCTGGTGGAGGTGCAGCTAGTCTGAAGTACTTTGTAGACTGCAGGGTAGCTGGTGGAGGTGCAGCTAGTCTGAAGTACTTTGTAGACTGCAGGGTAGCTGGTGGAGGTGCAGCTAGTCTGAAGTACTTTGTAGACTGCAGGGTAGCTGGTGGAGGAGCAGCTAGTCTGAAGTACTTTGTAGACTGCAGGGTAGCTGGTGGAGGAGCAGCTAGTCTGAAGTACTTTGTAGACTGCAGGGTAGCTGGTGGAGGTGCAGCTAGTCTGAAGTACTTTGTAGACTGCAGGGTAGCTGGTGGAGGTGCAGCTAGTCTGAAGTACTTTGTAGACTGCAGGGTAGCTGGTGGAGGAGCAGCTAGTCTGAAGTACTTTGTAGACTGCAGGGTAGCTGGTGAAGGTGCAGCTAGTCTGAAGTACTTTGTAGACTGCAGGGTAGCTGGTGAAGGTGCAGCTAGTCTGAAGTACTTTGTAGACTGCAGGGTAGCTGGTGAAGGTGCAGCTAGTCTGAAGTACTTTGTAGACTGCAGGGTAGCTGGTGGAGGTGCAGCTAGTCTGAAGTACTTTGTAGACTGCAGGGTAGCTGGTGGAGGTGCAGCTAGTCTGAAGTACTTTGTAGACTGCAGGGTAGCTGGTGGAGGTGCAGCTAGTCTGAAGTACTTAGTAGACGGTGCAGCTAGTCTGAAGTACTTTGTAGACTGCAGGGTAGCTGGTGGAGGTGCAGCTAGTCTGAAGTACTTTGTAGACTGCAGGGTAGCTGGTGAAGGTGCAGCTAGTCTGAAGTACTTTGTAGACTGCAGGGTAGCTGGTGGAGGTGCAGCTAGTCTGAAGTACTTTGAGTGCAGGGTAGCTGGTGCAGCTAGTCTGAAGTACTTTGTAGACTGCAGGGTAGCTGGTGGAGGTGCAGCTAGTCTGAAGTACTTTGTAGACTGCAGGGTAGCTGGTGGAGGTGCAGCTAGTCTGAAGTACTTTGTAGACTGCAGGGTAGCTGGTGGAGGTGCAGCTAGTCTGAAGTACTTTGTAGACTGCAGGGTAGCTGGTGGAGGAGCAGCTAGTCTGAAGTACTTTGTAGACTGCAGGGTAGCTGGTGAAGGTGCAGCTAGTCTGAAGTACTTTGTAGACTGCAGGGTAGCTGGTGGAGGTGCAGCTAGTCTGAAGTACTTTGTAGACTGCAGGGTAGCTGGTGGAGGTGCAGCTAGTCTGAAGTACTTTGTAGACTGCAGGGTAGCTGGTGGAGGTGCAGCTAGTCTGAAGTACTTTGTAGACTGCAGGGTAGCTGGTGGAGGTGCAGCTAGTCTGAAGTACTTTGTAGACTGCAGGGTAGCTGGTGGAGGTGCAGCTAGTCTGAAGTACTTTGTAGACTGCAGGGTAGCTGGTGGAGGTGCAGCTAGTCTGAAGTACTTTGTAGACTGCAGGGTAGCTGGTGGAGGTGCAGCTAGTCTGAAGTACTTTGTAGACTGCAGGGTAGCTGGTGGAGGTGCAGCTAGTCTGAAGTACTTTGTAGACTGCAGGGTAGCTGGTGGAGGTGCAGCTAGTCTGAAGTACTTTGTAGACTGCAGGGTAGCTGGTGGAGGTGCAGCTAGTCTGAAGTACTTTGTAGACTGCAGGGTAGCTGGTGGAGGTGCAGCTAGTCTGAAGTACTTTGTAGACTGCAGGGTAGCTGGTGAAGGTGCAGCTAGTCTGAAGTACTTTGTAGACTGCAGGGTAGCTGGTGGAGGTGCAGCTAGTCTGAAGTACTTTGTAGACTGCAGGGTAGCTGGTGGAGGTGCAGCTAGTCTGAAGTACTTTGTAGACTGCAGGGTAGCTGGTGGAGGTGCAGCTAGTCTGAAGTACTTTGTAGACTGCAGGGTAGCTGGTGAAGGTGCAGCTAGTCTGAAGTACTTTGTAGACTGCAGGGTAGCTGGTGGAGGTGCAGCTAGTCTGAAGTACTTTGTAGACTGCAGGGTAGCTGGTGAAGGTGCAGCTAGTCTGAAGTACTTTGTAGACTGCAGGGTAGCTGGTGGAGGTGCAGCTAGTCTGAAGTACTTTGTAGACTGCAGGGTAGCTGGTGGAGGTGCAGCTAGTCTGAAGTACTTTGTAGACTGCAGGGTAGCTGGTGGAGGTGCAGCTAGTCTGAAGTACTTTGTAGACTGCAGGGTAGCTGGTGGAGGTGCAGCTAGTCTGAAGTACTTTGTAGACTGCAGGGTAGCTGGTGGAGGTGCAGCTAGTCTGAAGTACTTTGTAGACTGCAGGGTAGCTGGTGGAGGTGCAGCTAGTCTGAAGTACTTTGTAGACTGCAGGGTAGCTGGTGGAGGTGCAGCTAGTCTGAAGTACTTTGTAGACTGCAGGGTAGCTGGTGAGGTGCAGCTAGTCTGAAGTACTTTGTAGACTGCAGGGTAGCTGGTGGAGGTGCAGCTAGTCTGAAGTACTTTGTAGACTGCAGGGTAGCTGGTGGAGGTGCAGCTAGTCTGAAGTACTTTGTAGACTGCAGGGTAGCTGGTGGAGGTGCAGCTAGTCTGAAGTACTTTGTAGACTGCAGGGTAGCTGGTGGAGGTGCAGCTAGTCTGAAGTACTTTGTAGACTGCAGGGTAGCTGGTGGAGGTGCAGCTAGTCTGAAGTACTTTGTAGACTGCAGGGTAGCTGGTGGAGGTGCAGCTAGTCTGAAGTACTTTGTAGACTGCAGGGTAGCTGGTGAGGTGCAGCTAGTCTGAAGTACTTTGTAGACTGCAGGGTAGCTGGTGGAGGTGCAGCTAGTCTGAAGTACTTTGTAGACTGCAGGGTAGCTGGTGGAGGTGCAGCTAGTCTGAAGTACTTTGTAGACTGCAGGGTAGCTGGTGAAGGTGCAGCTAGTCTGAAGTACTTTGTAGACTGCAGGGTAGCTGGTGGAGGTGCAGCTAGTCTGAAGTACTTTGTAGACTGCAGGGTAGCTGGTGGAGGTGCAGCTAGTCTGAAGTACTTTGTAGACTGCAGGGTAGCTGGTGGAGGTGCAGCTAGTCTGAAGTACTTTGTAGACTGCAGGGTAGCTGGTGGAGGTGCAGCTAGTCTGAAGTACTTTGTAGACTGCAGGGTAGCTGGTGGAGGTGCAGCTAGTCTGAAGTACTTTGTAGACTGCAGGGTAGCTGGTGGAGGTGCAGCTAGTCTGAAGTACTTTGTAGACTGCAGGGTAGCTGGTGAAGGTGCAGCTAGTCTGAAGTACTTTGTAGACTGCAGGGTAGCTGGTGGAGGTGCAGCTAGTCTGAAGTACTTTGTAGACTGCAGGGTAGCTGGTGGAGGTGCAGCTAGTCTGAAGTACTTTGTAGACTGCAGGGTAGCTGGTGGAGGTGCAGCTAGTCTGAAGTACTTTGTAGACTGCAGGGTAGCTGGTGGAGGTGCAGCTAGTCTGAAGTACTTTGTAGACTGCAGGGTAGCTGGTGAAGGTGCAGCTAGTCTGAAGTACTTTGTAGACTGCAGGGTAGCTGGTGGAGGTGCAGCTAGTCTGAAGTACTTTGTAGACTGCAGGGTAGCTGGTGGAGGTGCAGCTAGTCTGAAGTACTTTGTAGACTGCAGGGTAGCTGGTGGAGGTGCAGCTAGTCTGAAGTACTTTGTAGACTGCAGGGTAGCTGGTGGAGGTGCAGCTAGTCTGAAGTACTTTGTAGACTGCAGGGTAGCTGGTGAAGGTGCAGCTAGTCTGAAGTACTTTGTAGACTGCAGGGTAGCTGGTGGAGGTGCAGCTAGTCTGAAGTACTTTGTAGACTGCAGGGTAGCTGGTGGAGGTGCAGCTAGTCTGAAGTACTTTGTAGACTGCAGGGTAGCTGGTGGAGGTGCAGCTAGTCTGAAGTACTTTGTAGACTGCAGGGTAGCTGGTGGAGGTGCAGCTAGTCTGAAGTACTTTGTAGACTGCAGGGTAGCTGGTGGAGGTGCAGCTAGTCTGAAGTACTTTGTAGACTGCAGGGTAGCTGGTGGAGGTGCAGCTAGTCTGAAGTACTTTGTAGACTGCAGGGTAGCTGGTGGAGGTGCAGCTAGTCTGAAGTACTTTGTAGACTGCAGGGTAGCTGGTGGAGGTGCAGCTAGTCTGAAGTACTTTGTAGACTGCAGGGTAGCTGGTGGAGGTGCAGCTAGTCTGAAGTACTTTGTAGACTGCAGGGTAGCTGGTGGAGGTGCAGCTAGTCTGAAGTACTTTGTAGACTGCAGGGTAGCTGGTGGAGGTGCAGCTAGTCTGAAGTACTTTGTAGACTGCAGGGTAGCTGGTGAAGGTGCAGCTAGTCTGAAGTACTTTGTAGACTGCAGGGTAGCTGGTGGAGGTGCAGCTAGTCTGAAGTACTTTGTAGACTGCAGGGTAGCTGGTGGAGGTGCAGCTAGTCTGAAGTACTTTGTAGACTGCAGGGTAGCTGGTGAAGGTGCAGCTAGTCTGAAGTACTTTGTAGACTGCAGGGTAGCTGGTGAAGGTGCAGCTAGTCTGAAGTACTTTGTAGACTGCAGGGTAGCTGGTGGAGGTGCAGCTAGTCTGAAGTACTTTGTAGACTGCAGGGTAGCTGGTGGAGGTGCAGCTAGTCTGAAGTACTTTGTAGACTGCAGGGTAGCTGGTGGAGGTGCAGCTAGTCTGAAGTACTTTGTAGACTGCAGGGTAGCTGGTGGAGGTGCAGCTAGTCTGAAGTACTTTGTAGACTGCAGGGTAGCTGGTGGAGGTGCAGCTAGTCTGAAGTACTTTGTAGACTGCAGGGTAGCTGGTGGAGGTGCAGCTAGTCTGAAGTACTTTGTAGACTGCAGGGTAGCTGGTGGAGGTGCAGCTAGTCTGAAGTACTTTGTAGACTGCAGGGTAGCTGGTGGAGGTGCAGCTAGTCTGAAGTACTTTGTAGACTGCAGGGTAGCTGGTGGAGGTGCAGCTAGTCTGAAGTACTTTGTAGACTGCAGGGTAGCTGGTGGAGGTGCAGCTAGTCTGAAGTACTTTGTAGACTGCAGGGTAGCTGGTGGAGGTGCAGCTAGTCTGAAGTACTTTGTAGACTGCAGGGTAGCTGGTGGAGGTGCAGCTAGTCTGAAGTACTTTGTAGACTGCAGGGTAGCTGGTGGAGGTGCAGCTAGTCTGAAGTACTTTGTAGACTGCAGGGTAGCTGGTGAAGGTGCAGCTAGTCTGAAGTACTTTGTAGACTGCAGGGTAGCTGGTGAAGGTGCAGCTAGTCTGAAGTACTTTGTAGACTGCAGGGTAGCTGGTGAAGGTGCAGCTAGTCTGAAGTACTTTGTAGACTGCAGGGTAGCTGGTGAAGGTGCAGCTAGTCTGAAGTACTTTGTAGACTGCAGGGTAGCTGGTGAAGGAGCAGCTAGTCTGAAGTACTTTGTAGACTGCAGGGTAGCTGGTGGAGGTGCAGCTAGTCTGAAGTACTTTGTAGACTGCAGGGTAGCTGGTGGAGGTGCAGCTAGTCTGAAGTACTTTGTAGACTGCAGGGTAGCTGGTGAAGGTGCAGCTAGTCTGAAGTACTTTGTAGACTGCAGGGTAGCTGGTGAGGTGCAGCTAGTCTGAAGTACTTTGTAGACTGCAGGGTAGCTGGTGGAGGTGCAGCTAGTCTGAAGTACTTTGTAGACTGCAGGGTAGCTGGTGGAGGTGCAGCTAGTCTGAAGTACTTTGTAGACTGCAGGGTAGCTGGTGGAGGAGCAGCTAGTCTGAAGTACTTTGTAGACTGCAGGGTAGCTGGTGGAGGTGCAGCTAGTCTGAAGTACTTTGTAGACTGCAGGGTAGCTGGTGGAGGGCAGCTAGTCTGAAGTACTTTGTAGACTGCAGGGTAGCTGGTGGAGGTGCAGCTAGTCTGAAGTACTTTGTAGACTGCAGGGTAGCTGGTGGAGGTGCAGCTAGTCTGAAGTACTTTGTAGACTGCAGGGTAGCTGGTGGAGGTGCAGCTAGTCTGAAGTACTTTGTAGACTGCAGGGTAGCTGGTGAAGGTGCAGCTAGTCTGAAGTACTTTGTAGACTGCAGGGTAGCTGGTGAAGGTGCAGCTAGTCTGAAGTACTTTGTAGACTGCAGGGTAGCTGGTGGAGGTGCAGCTAGTCTGAAGTACTTTGTAGACTGCAGGGTAGCTGGTGGAGGTGCAGCTAGTCTGAAGTACTTTGTAGACTGCAGGGTAGCTGGTGGAGGTGCAGCTAGTCTGAAGTACTTTGTAGACTGCAGGGTAGCTGGTGGAGGTGCAGCTAGTCTGAAGTACTTTGTAGACTGCAGGGTAGCTGGTGGAGGTGCAGCTAGTCTGAAGTACTTTGTAGACTGCAGGGTAGCTGGTGGAGGTGCAGCTAGTCTGAAGTACTTTGTAGACTGCAGGGTAGCTGGTGGAGGTGCAGCTAGTCTGAAGTACTTTGTAGACTGCAGGGTAGCTGGTGAAGGTGCAGCTAGTCTGAAGTACTTTGTAGACTGCAGGGTAGCTGGTGAAGGTGCAGCTAGTCTGAAGTACTTTGTAGACTGCAGGGTAGCTGGTGGAGGTGCAGCTAGTCTGAAGTACTTTGTAGACTGCAGGGTAGCTGGTGGAGGTGCAGCTAGTCTGAAGTACTTTGTAGACTGCAGGGTAGCTGGTGGAGGTGCAGCTAGTCTGAAGTACTTTGTAGACTGCAGGGTAGCTGGTGGAGGTGCAGCTAGTCTGAAGTACTTTGTAGACTGCAGGGTAGCTGGTGGAGGTGCAGCTAGTCTGAAGTACTTTGTAGACTGCAGGGTAGCTGGTGGAGGTGCAGCTAGTCTGAAGTACTTTGTAGACTGCAGGGTAGCTGGTGAAGGTGCAGCTAGTCTGAAGTACTTTGTAGACTGCAGGGTAGCTGGTGAAGGAGCAGCTAGTCTGAAGTACTTTGTAGACTGCAGGGTAGCTGGTGAGGTGCAGCTAGTCTGAAGTACTTTGTAGACTGCAGGGTAGCTGGTGAAGGAGCAGCTAGTCTGAAGTACTTTGTAGACTGCAGGGTAGCTGGTGAAGGTGCAGCTAGTCTGAAGTACTTTGTAGACTGCAGGGTAGCTGGTGGAGGTGCAGCTAGTCTGAAGTACTTTGTAGACTGCAGGGTAGCTGGTGGAGGTGCAGCTAGTCTGAAGTACTTTGTAGGCTGCAGGGTAGCTGGTGGAGGTGCAGCACATCATTCATCCACATCTGAGAAGTAACTAAAGGGATTAAATACATGTAGTGGAGTACAAGTACACCATGTACCTCTGAACTGTAGTGGAGTAGAAGTACACAGTAGCAAAACATGGAAATACCCAACTACTATTCAGAGGTAAAGTATTGTTTAAATGATATTAAGAAGCATAAATCAAATAGTTGGGTATTTAAAATCAAACGTATATTGCTGTTAATCGAAAGAAAGGTCAGACTAAGGTTTGGGTTTCTCTGCATTTTATTACAGTTCTGCACTTTGGGCTTTTTTCACAATGGTGGCTAATAAACATGAAGCAATGTAATCAACAACAACAGGCAGAGAGGGTTGCTGCAGTAAAAATAAACAACAACACAAAACAGCAAAATCACAGCTCCAGACAGAAAGGGGTCACAGGGGGGAAACACACACACACACACACCACACACACACACACACCCACCACACACTTCTCTAAATGCAAAATGTATAAATAACTCACTTCACTAACTGATGACATGTGAAACATAACACATAAAAAAAGTCTTATCAATAGAAAAATAAACCGGTAAATAACAATATTGTAAATAAAGTGCAATTGCTCTCACACGCCAACACTTTGGGTAAATGTCTGAACATATTGTAATAAATGAAACTGTTAAAGCTCAGGCGGCAACACAACAAGAATGCATTGTGTATTAATGGGAACATTTCTTTCTTTTTACCTCAGGACATGTGGTGTAATGTGACGTGTATCCACAAGGTGGCGATCTATGTCCAGTGTCCAATCGGAGCCTCGTGTCAGGATCATCAGGTTATATTTAATTAAAAAAACAACGTAAAGGGCCCATGTCACGGCCATTTCTACTGATCACAATTCCACTAGAATAGATTTAAATTGTGCAATTTTCCAAACTGGTTTCTCATACAGCATCAGTATGTGTATTCACTCTCTCTCTCTCGCTCTCTCTCTCTCCCCCCCTCGTTGCTGCGATCTGCCGCGAGGAGCGGACAGGTTTTCGGGATACAGCGAGAACAAGCGAAACTCATCCTGAGCACACACACACACACTCACAGCTGAAGTCAAAGCAATAAGTGTGGCTTGATATCGAGAAAGAAAAATGTTTGTAACGCTGTGAGTCAATGGGTCTGCGGAGAGTGTTTCTCCGCCATCCCACCTCGTCTATCTCCAGCGTTCAGGGAGCGCTATACAAGTCAATGGGACTCCCTGTCAGTTAGCCAAGGGGTCCTGGTGAGTGAGGGGCTCCAAGGATTGGTCCATTTGGGCCAATCCGGTCATTTGTTGTTGGTCTGGCTGTGCACACGTCACAGAACCCGGAAGTAAACGATGGAGAATGAGAAATGTCCAACGAGGCGTTCTGGGGCAGCAGACAGGTCTTCTCTCTGTTAGAGCTTCACTCGCTACAGGGTGCACTTTGAGGGTTTGACTCTGCAGACCGTTCACATGCAGAAATACTGTTGTCTCCACTGATACCATGTGTGACTCTGAACTGTGTATGACCTTGCAGCTGCCTATAGACGAGTTGGGATCGCGGAGAGAATTCCTCCGCGATCCCAACTCGTCTATTACCAGCGTTCAGGGAGCGCTATGCAAGTCAACGGGACTCCCTGTCAGTTAGCCAAGGGGTCCTGGTGAGTGAGGGGCTCCAGGATTGGTCCATTTCGGGCCAATCCGGTCATCTGTTGTTGATGTGGGTTTTCACACGTCACAGAACCCGGAAGTAAACAGTGGAGAAAGGAATGTCCAACGAGGCGTTCTGGGGCAGCAGACAGGTTGTGGCTCTGCAGACCGTTTACATTCAGAGCAGCCTTGATAGCACACAGGGGGACGGGTAATAACCGGGAAAGCATGACATGGGACCTTTAAGCTCTAAGATGCTCTCAATATACCTACTCCTCGCTCTGCTTTAACTGGAGGGTGCTCTGTTTTATGAAACTGGGCACTGTTGGATTGCATATTATTATTATTATTATACATTAAACACAGAAAATAAACACTGGCACTTTCCTTCACGACACACACATCTGCATAAATAGCAAAAAGTGAATCTAGCCTACACTCTCCTCACTAACACACACTCACTTCCTAAAATATATAATTGCACATGTTTACTACGACGACACTTTGAGACTAAAATGTGTTTATTGCAACCCTTCTTCTTCTTCTTCTTCTTCTTCTTCTTCTTCACTGTAAACTCAGTAATCGGGGACACTGAGGGTGTTTCTCAATGTCGAGGACGCTTCCTTGGTAGGACATGTCCCTCCGAGTCAGCAGGTCCTTCAGAAGCGAGGCTAGAATCCTTCCTAGCCTTGGAAAACGAAGAATTGTGGAACAGGTGTGCGTCATATTCGAGGCCCCGCCTTAAATGGAGCGCGATGTCCGCCAAATATTTGGAAATTGGTCCGTGCGCAAAGCATTGTGGGGATTTTAAGACGGCGGAGTATGCACATGTGCAGCCTCGAAAATTCCCGCAACGAAGGACGTCGGCCTCCGTTGAATTCCAAGGATCCTGGACATTGGAACAGTCCTTCGGCGGCACTCGATGACGATGCTCTGGAGCATCCTTCCTCGACATTGAGAAACACCCCGGAAGGATGCTCCAGAGCCACTATTTCAAGCATACTACGTCTTCGAGTCCCGCGGAAGGACTGTTCCAATGTCTAGGATGCTTGGAATTCTACCGAGGAGTGAATCCTTCGTTGCGAGAAATGTCGAGGCTGCACATATCCTCCGCGGTCTTAAAATCCCCACAATGCTTTGCGCATGGACCAATTTCCTCAAATATTTGGCGGAAATCGCGCTCCATTTAAGGCGGGGCCTCGCACATGACGCACACCTGTTCCACAATTCTTGGTTTTTCCGAGGCTAGGAAGGATTCTTGCCTCGCTTCTGAAGGACCCGCTGACTCGGAGGGACATGTCCTACCAAGCAAGCGTCTTCGACATTGAGAAACACCCACTAAGACATTAGCATCGTTAGCTCGTTGCTAAGCGCCCCCTGTGCAAGTTTATCAAATCTTCCTCGTTCATTTTCACTTAAATTCAGCCCTTAGTTCCATCGCTTCCATCTTTTGGTTTCTTGGTCCAGTTTACGTGATGAATTCCTTCCTACATCGAGACTCTGTGTGATAACTCGACAACTTGTAAAGCGTTTCCACTTGTAATGCAATAACACCCACATTTTGTAAGAGATAGCAGCGCACCATCATTTGGACAAAATAAGACATTGTGATTTTAAATATCATCAATAAGTGATCAACCTTTTGAGCGCAGTCTACTTTTTCCAAATGGCTTTATAATAAGTCTGCCGATTTTAAAGGTCTCCTATCACACTGTTCTTCATCAATATATCACAGGTCTCATATTATCCAGAGCCTGTCTCTGATTGGCTGAAACACCAAACAGATCATTGCAGCATTACCCATAATCCCCTCTGTTTCAGCCCTGTTTCCAAAGTGCTGATTCTCTGTCTGTTACTTTAGATGAAGATAAGGAGGAGACACATGTTGATGTTGAAGAGACATGAAGAAGAGGGGACACAGTGGAAGAGACATGAAGAAGAGGGGACACATGTTGATGTAGAAGAGACATGAAGAAGAGGGGACACAGTGGAAGAGACATGAAGAAGAGGGGACACATGTTGATGTAGAAGAGACATGAAGAAGAGGGGACACATGTTGATGAAGAAGAGACATGAAGAAGAGGGGACACATGTTGATGTAGAAGAGACATGGAGAAGAAGGGACACATGTTGATGTAGAAGAGACATGGAGAAGAAGGGACACGTGTTGATGTAGAAGAGACATGGAGAAGAGGGGACACATGTTGATGTAGAAGAGACATGAAGAAGAGGGGACACATGTTGATGTAGAGGAGACATGAAGAAGAGGGGACACATGTTGATGTAGAAGAGACATGGAGAAGAGGGGACACGTGTTGATGTAGAAGAGGGGACACATGTTGATGTAGAAGAGACATGAAGAAGAGGGGACACATGTTGATGTAGAAGAGACATGAAGAAGAGGGGACACGTGTTGATGTAGAGGAGACATGAAGAAGAGGGGACACGTGTTGATGTAGAAGAGGGGACACATGTTGATGTAGAGAGACATGAAGAAGAGGGGACACATGTTGATGTAGAAGAGACATGAAGAAGAGGGGACACATGTTGATGTAGAAGAGACATGAAGAAGAGGGGACACATGTTGATGTAGAAGAGACATGAAGAAGAGGGGACACATGTTGATGTAGAAGAGACATGAAGAAGAGGGGACACATGTTGATGTAGAAGAGACATGAAGAAGAGGGGACACGTGTTGATGTAGAGGAGACATGAAGAAGAGGGGACACATGTTGATGTTTCCAAAGATTGAATGTAATCGTTTGCCTGTCTGGCCATCGTACCGGGCTCTTTGAAGATCAGACGATCCACGGTTTGCAAACATTTCTGATCGGATTGGCAAAAACTTTGACCGCCGTTCAACTGACGGCGTTGTTCCCCCAAAAGTGGGCGGGGCCGTACTTTTCACCCGGAAGTGACGTCGGTGTTACTCTCATCTTAATGTTTATTTTATGTATATCATATATACTAATGTATATATCAATACTTATCACTGGGTGCCTAAAAAAATACATTGGGTGTCACTTAATTGGTATTATGGAGTCAGCTAATGTAATAGAGAAGAAAGCTTTACATGTTGTCAAGTTATTCATTACAGAGCCGATGTGTTGTTCCTTTAACATCTGGACGAAATGAATGGACGTGATTCGGTTAATAACGTAACCGGCTCACAGTTTGAAGAGTTGTTCACAGTGTTCTCCACCTGAAGGTCTGCTTTTTCTTTTTAAATATTCCATCGTTTTCCACGGACAGTGTCAGACATGCATCGAGACGTATGCATTGTCTCCTCTCTATATATATATTTAAACGACACATTGACACACGCAGGCCTACAGTAGGGTCCAACATGGCCGACGCTTCTTCACGAGTCGGCTATTTGGTTTTCAGGCGTTTCTGTTTCTCCGCCTCCACTCAGAGTCCATTGATATGTCAGAGTGATGCTACAGTAGAAGGCACTGCGGAGGGGATCCGCCTCAATGCTGCGCGTGTGAACAGAGGGACCACGTCGACAGCAGGAGAGACGTGAGCCAATCAGTGCTTAGATACGAGTAGGGACTCTACTTTAAAGAGTCCTCTCCTGCTGATGTTCAGGTGTATATCAGTATGTAGTGTCTCTACTTTAAAGAGTCCTCTCCTGCTGTTGTTCAGGTGTATATCAGTATGTAGTGTCTCTACTTTAAAGAGTCCTCTCCTGCTTATGTTCAGGTGTATATCAGTATGTAGTGTCTCTACTTTAAAGAGTCCTCTCCTGCTTATGTTCAGGTGTATATCAGTATGTAGTGTCTCTACTTTAAAGAGTCCTCTCCTGCTGATGTTCAGGTGTATATCAGTATGTAGTGTCTCTACTTTAAAGAGTCCTCTCCTGTTGATGTTCAGGTGTATATCAGTATGTAGTGTCTCTACTTTAAAGAGTCCTCTCCTGCTTATGTTCAGGTGTATATCAGTATGTAGTGTCTCTACTTTAAAGAGTCCTCTCCTGCTGATGTTCAGGTGTATATCAGTATGTAGTGTCTCTACTTTAAAGAGTCCTCTCCTGCTGATGTTCAGGTGTATATCAGTATGTAGTGTCTCTACTTTAAAGAGTCCTCTCCTGCTGATGTTCAGGTGTATATCAGTATGTAGTGTCTCTACTTTAAAGAGTCCTCTCCTGCTGATGTTCAGGTGTATATCAGTATGTAGTGTCTCTACTTTAAAGAGTCCTCTCCTGCTGACGTTCAGGTGTATATCAGTATGTAGTGTCTCTACTTTAAAGAGTCCTCTCCTGCTGACGTTCAGGTGTATATCAGTATGTAGTGTCTCTACTTTAAAGAGTCCTCTCCTGCTGATGTTCAGGTGTATATCAGTATGTAGTGTCTCTACTTTAAAGAGTCCTCTCCTGCTGATGTTCAGGTGTATATCAGTATGTAGTGTCTCTACTTTAAAGAGTCCTCTCCTGCTGACGTTCAGGTGTATATCAGTATGTAGTGTCTCTACTTTAAAGAGTCCTCTCCTGCTGACGTTCAGGTGTATATCAGTATGTAGTGTCTCTACTTTAAAGAGTCCTCTCCTGCTGATGTTCAGGTGTATATCAGTATGTAGTGTCTCTACTTTAAAGAGTCCTCTCCTGCTGATGTTCAGGTGTATATCAGTATGTAGTGTCTCTACTTTAAAGAGTCCTCTCCTGCTGATGTTCAGGTGTATATCAGTATGTAGTGTCTCTACTTTAAAGAGTCCTCTCCTGCTGATGTTCAGGTGTATATCAGTATGTAGTGTCTCTACTTTAAAGAGTCCTCTCCTGCTGATGTTCAGGTGTATATCAGTATGTAGTGTCTCTACTTTAAAGAGTCCTCTCCTGCTGTGTTCAGGTGTATATCAGTATGTAGTGTCTCTACTTTAAAGAGTCCTCTCCTGCTGATGTTCAGGTGTATATCAGTATGTAGTGTCTCTACTTTAAAGAGTCCTCTCCTGCTGACGTTCAGGTGTATATCAGTATGTAGTGTCTCTACTTTAAAGAGTCCTCTCCTGCTGACGTTCAGGTGTATATCAGTATGTAGTGTCTCTACTTTAAAGAGTCCTCTCCTGCTGACGTTCAGGTGTATATCAGTATGTAGTGTCTCTACTTTAAAGAGTCCTCTCCTGCTGATGTTCAGGTGTATATCAGTGTGTAGTGTCTCTACTTTAAAGAGTCCTCTCCTGCTGACGTTCAGGTGTATATCAGTATGTAGTGTCTCTACTTTAAAGAGTCCTCTCCTGCTGACGTTCAGGTGTATATCAGTATGTAGTGTCTCTACTTTAAAGAGTCCTCTCCTGCTGACGTTCAGGTGTATATCAGTATGTAGTGTCTCTACTTTAAAGAGTCCTCTCCTGCTGACGTTCAGGTGTATATCAGTATGTAGTGTCTCTACTTTAAAGAGTCCTCTCCTGCTGATGTTCAGGTGTATATCAGTATGTAGTGTCTCTACTTTAAAGAGTCCTCTCCTGCTGATGTTCAGGTGTATATCAGTATGTAGTGTCTCTACTTTAAAGAGTCCTCTCCTGCTGATGTTCAGGTGTATATCAGTATGTAGTGTCTCTACTTTAAAGAGTCCTCTCCTGCTGATGTTCAGGTGTATATCAGTATGTAGTGTCTCTACTTTAAAGAGTCCTCTCCTGCTGATGTTCAGGTGTATATCAGTATGTAGTGTCTCTACTTTAAAGAGTCCTCTCCTGCTGATGTTCAGGTGTATATCAGTATGTAGTGTCTCTACTTTAAAGAGTCCTCTCCTGCTGATGTTCAGTTATAATTTAAATCCTCAATGAAGGTTTTCTACTTTTAATGGATTTTATTTACAGTGTAGTCAACATTAAACGATACCTTGTTGTTCGTGAACATGCAGATCTGTTTCACGCGAGTTCGCACGTCGTCTCTCCGCTCACACAAACCCCATCGCTCAGATCTGCCTCCATATGGGGGCGACTCCTTTCATCACGAGTGATGTTTGGAGCTGCGAATGTTTCCTCTGTCGGCCATGTTCACAGACGCCGCCCCCCCCCCTTCGCCCCCCCCGCAGACGCCCCCTCTGCCTTCCCCACGTTCCCCTTCTTCTCCTCGCTCGTCTTCACCACGGTATCTTTCCCTCTCGCCCCCTCCGGCGCCCCCCCCTTCAGCACGGTTTTGGCCACGGTGGTGAGCTGAGTGACGAAACTGGCTTTCTCGCCGGGAGACATGGGGCGGGGTTTATTAGAGGAGGGGGAGGGGGAGGAGGGGGAGGTGGGGTTCTCCTCCAGGACCTCCAGGTGCGCCCTCTCCTCCTTGCCCCCCCGGTAGCTGTTGGACACTTTGGATCTGAGAGGAGCCTGGGTGGGAATCGGTGGAGCGGGTGCTTTCGTTTTGACCGTTTCCGCAGCTTTTCCGCCGCTCTCCGAGCCTTTGGGGAGCTTCGGTTGCTCGGCAACGTTCCCTTTCTCCTCCTGAGCGTCAGCCGCAGCTCCACTGGCTGTCGGCTGCGTACTGTCTTGCTGCTGCGCACCCTTTGAAGCTGCATTCTTCTCATCCCGACCCTTGGAGTCCGCCGACTCAGCACTTTTCGGGTTCTGCTTCTCCTCCGCAGCTGGCTTTGACTTTTCCGCCGCGTCACTTTTCTTCAACACCTCGGCGGCTGATATTTTACTCACAGCACTCTCCCTCGTGTCTCTCGACGGGATGAGAGTGTCCCGACTCAGCGGAGACTCCTGCCTCCCCATCCTCCTGATGGGCTTCGGCCCTCCGCTCTCCATGGGAGGAGAAGGTGAGGAAGACGACGAAGGTGAAGGTGGAGCTGGCCCGTTCTCTCCCTCCATTTCGAGCAGACTCTGCAGGCTGTGCTCGCAGTGGAAAGAGTCCCTTCTGTAGTCGCCGTGCGCCACCTCCAGGCTGTGCTTACGCAACGAAACCCCGCCCGTAAGAGGGGAAGGCGAGGATGACGACGAGGAGGAGGAAGGTAGAATCGCCCCGAGTTTTTTCCGCCGATTGCACGCGCTGCAGGAGAGGGGATCGCGGCGGCTCGGCGCTTTTCGGTCGAGGGCGGGAAACGGGAGGAGAGGAGTGAAGTTTTGCGGGAAAAGTCTGCGTTGTGTTGGAGCTCCCCACCGTGTGGCCAGAGAGGGGGGGGGGAGAGGAGGTGGTGGGGGAGGGCGTGTGAGCCAGGGGGGAGAGAGGGATGTTCCCGGCTGATTTACAGCGCGCGGAGCGGTACTGGCGGTGCAGTTTAGGGGAGAGGCCGTGCAGCGAGCTGGGTCTCATGTGGTGGGAGGAGGAGGCGGAGGCGGCGGCGGCGGGGGAGTTGGGGGTGCTGGAGGCCGGAGAGCTGCTCTGAGAGGAGGTGCCTGAGGGGGGAGAGAGGGAATAACGGTTATACAATAATAATCACTTCCTGTCACAGAGAAAAAAGGACTTTGCTGCATCGAACAACATGCTTTTATATACCTCGATAAACCTCTATACACACATTCACACACACATACATCGACTTACCTCTAAACAACTAAATATACCTTCATATATAACTTTATATACACATTCATACACACTTTTGTACCTGTAAATACCCCTGTATAACGTATCTTTGTATATCTCTATATGTCATGATATACCTCTACAGTATATATCTTTATTCTAAATACATTTCAAAGTCCCGGCTGATTGGTAGCAATTCCGCTCAAATATTATCTGTGTTTATTTTGGATCAACATTTGCTACCAAAATGTTGATGGTGAAGCTATATAAAGCATGACGTCAATGCATAATAACTACAATACAAAAAATGCCGTTAACAGACAAACAAATATATATATTTACATTCAGATAACAGATTTTCATTGGCTAACAGAAACGCCGGCCTGCTGTACTGTGCCGTGACTGGATGTGTTCTGAACTTAACACACAACTTTCTTAGTGAGTTACTCAAATGAGTACCAGGAGACAATGTGTGGTACTCCGGGCTGCCCATGCAAGGTTAGTGTTCAGCCCCTCTGTTTCGCGAACGTCGTCGTCGTCGACGGGTGTGTGTCGGTGGGGGTGTGGTATTGAACGTCGACGGGAGGGGTGGGCGCTAGTGGAGCACGCGCGTTGAACTCGCACCGGTAGTTGTGGCACAATTCCGTACACCGACGTTACCAGCAGCCCCGTCTGTGACACGGCGACCGGCTCTGTCGTCCAGTGGAAATGCTTCACAAGTCCGGCGGGACGCAAATACGCTTAGTGAGACAAGTATTTGCTCCCCTGTATATATATATTTGTATACATATTTGTATTTTTTGTATTCGGGATTGTGGGAAATGGTATTTCGATCTCTGCCTGTACACACACAAAAGATTGACAATAAAGTTGACTTTGAGCACTGACCCAGGTAGGGGGGTTCGGTGAGGTTGGAGCGGTAGCTCTGGGTGGGGGACCGGGCGGAGAGGCTGTGGGTCGGGGAGCCGGGCAGACTGTCTCCAGAGGACAGAGAGCGGTTCAGAGAGGAGAGGCTGCGGCTGGTGTGGAGCAGGTTCGACTGCTTGGTGATCTTCCTGAACAGAGAGCTGCGCTTCTTCCTGAGAGACAGATGGGATGTGTTGAGAGGAATTAGGGTATGAAAGATTAAAATAATCAAACTGAAAATAATTAACTAAAATCAAGTAAAAAAATAGTACATTTAAAAAAATAAAAAATGAGAATAATAAATTGGCAAATAAAATAAAACGTAAAAATAAATATATTAAAATAATAAATAAGCTAATAAATGAAGCAATGATGTATTCTAATGAAAAGCATTGCAGTAACGCACTCTTGCCCCTCCTTGGCTCCCGTCCTCTTGCTTCGCCGCGCCATCTTGGATTTATAGCTGGACTTGCGAGCGGGACCCACTTTGATGGAGGTGTTCTCGAATGGAGTCGTTGTTACCGTCACCTTGCTTCCACTCTGCAGGTTACATACAAACGAACCACATCATTTGATCAGGACCGTTCATTTCAGCCGTCTTGTAAAAATCCTTCAATGCAGAGATGGCAAAAGTACACGCATCCTTTACTCAAGTAGAAGTACAGATACTCGTGTTTAAAAATACTCTGGTGAAAGTAGAAGTACTGACTAAACTTCTTTACTCAAGTCAAAGTAAAGAGGCTTTGAAGTGTCCTTCAGTAAAAAGTACCCATAGCTAGCAGCTGCTTTAAAGAGTACCTGACCTCCCTTTATATTAATAGAACAATGATGTCATTGTTAGCTAATGAATGTTTCCATGGTGACCAACGGCTACATGACAACGTTTCCATTGGTCCCTCTTCTTTAGAGAAGACCAGGAAGTGATGGATACACGGATCGTGTTCAAATCAATAGGCACGCAGTGACTCTAAAGAATAATGATCACGCACCAACACACATTCAGACTAAAGGAACCAGCTGTTTGGGAAATGAGAGAAGTAGAAAGTACAGGTATTTGAGTTCAACATGTGAGAAGTAGAAAGTACAGGTATTTGAGTTCAACATGAGAGAAGTAGAAAGTACAGGTATTTGAGTTCAACATGTAAGAAGTAGAAAGTACAGGTATTTGAGTTCAACATGAGAGAAGTAGAAAGTACAGGTATTTGAGTTCAACATGTAAGAAGTAGAAAGTACAGGTATTTGTGTTCAAAATGTAATTAGTCAAAGTAAAAAGTCGTCAGAAAAATAAGTAGTGGAGTAAAGTACTGATACCAGAAACATGTACTTAAGTACAGTAACAAAGTATTTGTACTCCACTACTTCCCACCTCTGATTTAAGTAGATAAGGATTAGATGTGTGTTCCTCACCTTCAGGATGAGCTCCACCACCTCCGTGTGGACCAGACCGTGGACTGACTCTCCGTTCACATGAGTGATCAGATCACCGGCGCTGAGTCCAGCTTCCTGAGCCGGACCTCCGTCTTCAACATGCTGTGGTTAGAACAAAAGGACTTCATGAAACACATTTACACAACTACCAGAAATGCATTTTATCTAATGGGGCTGGTGAGACAAAGATAAACATATATTAACTCTGGAAGAAACATCTCAGCTCTGCATTGGATACTACTAATTAATTGGAATTTCATCAAAATCCCAATATGGACTAGTGCCTTTATGCAAATCGCAGTATGCACATATTCAAGGCAAAATATGTGAACATATTTGAATAAAGTATTGTGGAGCTGTAGAGAAATCCTGGTATTCTACAACCTAAATAAAATCAGTTATATAAGTTATTTTTTCCAAATGATGCAGCCCAACGTAGTATTTTGCTGATAACTAAATACAAACTATGAAATCAATTACCTATGGTGTTCCACAGGGCTTTATACTCGGTCCGCTCAGTTTTTATAAATCATACAGGCTTCTGCTCAGCCATATATTACAACTAGGGCTGTCAAGTTACCGCGTTAATAACGCAAAAAATACCATCTACACAATCCAAGCACACTGCTGATGCCGATGCGGCAGACCACACTTGAAAGTGTGCGGGGGAGACGCCTGGACACGTCTACGAGCAGCAAACTTTAATGTTCAGAGGTTGTTGTGTTTAATATTCATGAGAATATACAAACATTTGCATAAAGCATATTTGTCCACTCATATGTTGATAAGAGTATTCAAAACTTGAAAAATATCCCTTTAAGGTACATTTAGAACAGATACAAAATGTGCGATTAACTATGGACAATCATGCGATTAATCGCGATTAACTATTTTAATCGACTGACAGCCCTAAAAACACTGTGTTTCAAAGCTCTGCAGATACTGCTCGTGCCTAATGACCCAATGGCTGTTGCTGTTTAAGAAACCACATTCAAAATCTTAAAGTTGAAATGTCTACACAGTTAAAGTATTTAAAATGAAATGAGAATAAAGATCTAATGTTGATGTTAATTTTAAAACAGACAAAAATGGACAACTATGTCAGTAGGATTGCATTTATCCACTGGAAATAATATGTAAATACATTAAGTATGTATATTACTGAATGTTTGCTATTGCTGTATAAAGAGTGTGGGCAGCGCTCTCGGGGTGGGCGCCCTCTCAGCCTTGGTCTGGCGGAAACACTGAGTGTGGGGAAACCTTTTCTCATGCTACTAATGCTAACACTAATGCTACTAATCTCACTCTGCATCGAGCTGAATATTTTTCTGAGTCAAGCTAGCATTCCTCCTGCTTGTCTCCAAATTGAAAGCCTACCAAAAGTGACTTTACATTCTAACAAATCTGTTTTTCATCGGTCTGCCCTCCCAAAACCCTGCTTCCCTCACACATTTAGCTGTATATGTATAAATAAAGTTGATTATGGCTCCTCCTCCTCTCTTACCCAGACCATGTGATGCACGCTGAACACGTCGCTGTCTCCCATGTAAACTCTGATGGCTCTCAGGGTGAAGCCGTACTTCTTCCCCGCACGGTGGATGATGATGGGGGAGTGCTGCACGTTCACCATGGGGGAGTAATCTCTGCTGGGGGAGGAGTCTCGGGAGGAGGGGTTTGAGGAGAGGGAGCGAGGAGACATGGGGCTCGCTAAGGGGGAGGGGACGTGCTGCTCCACTGAGGAGAGAGAGGGAGGGAGATCAGGTTAGATCACAGGATGTATTTCTAAAAAGGGAAGGGGTATTCTGTCCCCTCCTTAAATAACTTTGGCTAAATTGACTGTGAAGGCCTTTTTTTCATAATTGTGGCTCGCAGTCATATGTTATGCGATATATTTTGCCTAATATTTATAGAACAAACACAATACAAATAGAATTGCAAAGCTTTCCAACAGTGAATACATTGTGAAAACAATACATACAAACGTTGGCTATTTCTTTTTTTTTAAATGAATGCAAACTTTGATGGCATGTTTCTTATTATCAAGGCTCGGTAGCAGTCATTATGTTTTGTGAAATAATTGGCTTAATAATGTGAGAACAAAACTATAGATATATAGTTGAACACAAATAATATTTTCTTTCAAACAACGTACAACACAAAAGTGTTTTTGGAGTCAATTTGGCTGATTTAGATCAGATTAGATTTATTTCATTTGTTGTCACAGTATGTGTTATTAGGCATTGCACATGAACTAAAAATCTAATAAAAAATAAACAGTTCATATATACATATCAACAGTAGAAAGATATATAGCTAATATAGATCAGTGTTTCTCAAACTATTTCATTCCAAGGACCACTTAGCCAATAAAAAAACACTCGTGGACCACCTAACTCCACAAATATCCAAAAACACATCGTTTATTGCAAATCGCCTGAAAATGGTACAAACAGGTGGCAACATGTGTGATGAAGGTGTTGCGCTGGACTATATCATGCAATCGAAAGTTAAACTTAAGCTCGCTCCATTGCGGAGATATTCCTGCGAGAGTGCGGAAAACTTTAATTGATTAATTAATTTCAAATGTGAAATGTTACCAATATACTCACGGACCACTAGGGGGCGCTCACACTTTGAGAAGCACTGCTATAGACTATCTAAAGACTACACATAGACAGAATAAGTTAGGATTCTCTAAAATAGACCAATTTACTGCTACAAATATATATTTCTAATATAATACAATATAAAAGTGTGCTAAGCAGTTGCAGTTGTGTAAAAAATAATTTTAAAATGTAAATGCAGTGAGGGAGGGTTTGTACAGAATGTGCAAAATGTTCAGGGTTATTCGAAGCAGAGGTTGCGCTAGACTTTTTCACTGCCCGTAATTTTGACGGACAGGATCGTACACTCGAGAGAGAGAACTGTCAACGGGGGGGGTGGGGGAGAGCACTATCGTGAACTGTCAACAGGGGGCGGGGCGCACGCTCGTGAACTGTTAGCGCCGTGTAAAGCCAAAACTCACAGACGTTTCAATGATCTGTACGGCAACGGTGGGTTTGGAAACGGTATCATTTCCTTTTTGGCAGGCATGCTTAACACCGGAGCCTCGCTGCGGGGAAACTTTGGCGCTGTTCCGAGTTTGTTCTAATCCGTCAAAAAAAAACTGACTGCTTTCAGAGTTATCCGTCATTGTTAAAAATAATTCGTCATAGATGGAAAATATTCTGCTAACGCGACCTCTGATTGGAAGAGTCGTTTTAACAGAGCGTGTGTATGTAATGCTAACCTGCAGGAATGATGACGGACAGAGCCGTAGCAGAAGCAGATTTGATGACTTTAGCTCCCGGCCGTGAGCTGTTTTTCTCTCCCTCAGAGAGCTGGTGGTGTCGGACCCTCCTCAACACCAGGTCGGTGGCGGCCCCTCGAGGCCCCTGAGGGTCCGGGAGACCCAGAGCAGGAGCATTACTGCCTGGGAGAGGCTGCGGAGCATCAGCAGGTCTCAGAACCTTATCTGAGAGGCACAGTGAGAAATAAAACCCAACGATGAATCACTCTTGATATAAAATGTGATCGACTACAGGTTTAAAACGTCCAACCCGATCTGATCGCATCACACCTCCTCCTCTCTTGATATTATACTTTTTTCTGATCGAGTATGGGTTTGAATACTCTACATTCAGAATTTTAACATGAACGTTTCACATCCTAAGAACTGATCTCAGGTCTACAGGTTTTTACATTACATTACATGTCACTTGTTAGACGCTTTTATCCAAAGCGACTTACTTACTCAATACTGTGGACAATCCCCACTGGGGCAATTTTGGGGTGAAATGTCTTGCCCAGGGACACAACGACATGCTGACTGCAGTGGGGTTTGAACCTGTGCTCTCCTGATCCGAAAACCAAGGCTCTATCCACTGCGCCACACGCCTCCCTAGGTTTGAAACTTAAATCTTGATCTGAGTCTTTTATTAGGGATTCAGGAGCCTCCTCCCTTCTCTGTGCGTTTTGACTTTTACTGAGATGTACGCTCAATTCAAAATGTCAACACGACAGAATTTCACATCCTCCAAAAAACAAAAAACAAATAATACAAAAAGAATGAACCTATATGAAAAACATATATGAAAAATGGTTGTCATCCAATAATATCAAACAAACCAACAGAAACATCTCCATCACCCACCGACTGCCGCTGTGAGCCCGTTGCTGTCTTTAAGGGCTGATCTCAGGTCTCCCTCCAGAGAGGCCCCTCTGTTCTTCAGAGAGAGTCTGCTGGGCGCCGGCAGCTCAGAGTCCGTCTCCAGAGGCGAGGCCAGGCGGTGGGAGTCCATCAGAGCGGAGAAACGCCTCCGAGCCCCCGAGGGGGGGCTGGAGTCGCTCTCATAGAAGGACGACTCGGAGCAGGACAGACGCTTCCTGAGGAACACGAGGTGGAGAAAGTACTCGGATTAAAGTATTAATACCAAACTGTAGAAATACTTTGATAGGATAGATGCTTCCTGAGAAACACAGACGTACGTAGGTATAAGTATTTGATATTAAAGACATGACAGGATAGGCAGAAATTGCTCAATTAACTCGATAAATAAATGGTAGCTTCTCTTTGAGTATAGTGGTACGTGTATTTAACATAGAAAACTATATATTATATTTGCATTGGGCTGGTCCCACAATCTCCATTACATAGCCAAGATGGCGGTCGCGTTTGACTCTTTTACGGTACGTCCACACGGCAGTGTCGCGTGCTTCAACGGAGACGCTTCCCGTTCACTTTGAATGGGGGTGACGTCACGCTTCGCCACACTGCATTGTGGTTCCGTGGCTTTGCCTCCGTTGCTCGCTTCGAAAGTTGAGAAAAGTTCGAGCGTCGACGGAAGCGCCAGCCAATCAAATCATATGCCAGTACAAGCGCTAGCCAATCAAACCGCGTGGTTCTGAGTCCGGGGCGGGAGATTCCTGTGATTGGTCGCGCGTCAGACACGCCCACCGGCCTGCTTCAACGCGACGGGACCGCGTGGACGTACCGTTAGAGTGTTATGACTCCCCCGCCCGCATACCCATAATGCAACACTTTGCATTGGGAGCGAGAGGAGTTGAGACGCTCTCACATCTCAGGGCTGCCTGCGTCTTCCTCAGACTCATCTCCTCTCAACGTGACCGTGCACTCACATCTCCGGGGAGCCGGTCCTCCAGCTCTTGTCTCGCAGCGTCAGGCTGCCCAGACTCTCTCTCTTGGCCACTCGCTCCTCTCGGGGGACTTTGTGTTCTCGGAGCGTCACCCCGGGGTGCTTCTGCTCCAGCTGAGACAGGTGCTCCATGCTGCTGTACACCTGCAGCGCACACACACACACACACACACACACACACACACACACTGAGGGGTCATTCAAAACCTTCTGTTATCTCGTGGCAACACTTCTGATCAGGGTCCCTCGGTTCAATAAAGTCAGACTGAAGCATCCTTTGTGCTCCGGTAAATACAGAGCTGAATGGACTGTACTTATAAAGCGCTTTATCCCGTCTTTACGACCACTCAAAGCGTTTTACATACTACATGTCATCCACCCGTTCACACAGAGCACCTTACTCTGGGACAGGGGGGTCAAACTTAATTTCGTCGCGGGCCACATTAGAATTATGGTTGCACTCAAAGGGCCGGTGGTACCTTTAAGACTATATAAATAAATATATATAGATAATAAATATGAAATAATGTATAATTTTACAATATTTCCTCTGCATTGGATTAATATCGGATAGGGTAATAACTTAATAATTAACTACGTCTGAAAGCAGAAGTCTACGGCAAATCATTGCAAGTCTCTTCATTGCGTATGTCACAAAATGAGATGCATTGTGGGACATGTAGTTTATGGGCAACGTTCTCCTGTAAAGCGGCACGTAACATTATAATAAACTTATTATATTCTTTGCAGGCTCTTGTGGGGCCACATAAAATGAAGTGGCGGGCCGGATTTGTTCCCCGGGCCTTGAGTTTGACACCCCTGCTCTAGGACCTAACATTCACACCCCGTTGGCCATCGGGAGCAGCTCAGGGTTCAGTATCTTGCCCAAGGACACATCGACATGTTGGCAGCACGGGCTGAAGGCTCTTTGAGCAGGTTCTCTCTCACTGATCGTGCCGTTATGCTAAATGATTGTGTCCATGTGTTGCGTCTTGATATGTGTCTGTTGATGTCACACATGGAGCTGCTGTGACGCTTGGAGCATTTCAGACTTCATCTGAACATTAAAGTGTTTAGTATCGTCCGTGTCTCTAGAGGGAGGAGTGAGCGAGCACAGACACCTCCCCTGGACCAGGTGCCCGCTGAGGAGATATGATGAGTCTCAAGATTAAAGATTCAGTCTTTATTGTCATATCCCCAATAGCTGCGGTCGTTTTGGAAAGGAGAATCTAAAATAGTATATAATATATACTAATATATAAGACATAATGTACATGGGGCGACTGTGGCTGCGAGGGGGTGCGGTCGTCTTTCAACCAGCAGGTTGTGGGTTCGATCCCAGCCCGTGCAGCCAACATGTCGATGTGTCCTTGGGCAAGATACTGAACCCTGAGCTGCTCCCGCTGGCCAATGGGGTGTGAATGCTGGGTCCTAGAGCAGTGTTTCTCAAACTTTCTCATATCAAGGACACTCAATACAAAAACACTCGCGGACCACCTAACTCCACAAATATCCAAAATCACATCATTTTTCTAGAACAGATTACAAATCACCTGAAAATGGTACAAACAAGTGGCAACATGTGTGACGAAGGTGTTGCGCTGGACTATATCATCAATAGAAAGTGAAACTTAAGCTCGCTCCATGGCGGAGATATTCCCGCGAGAGTGCGGAAAACTTAAATGTATTTATTTATTTCAAATGTGAAATGTTACCAATATACTCACGGACCACTAGGGGGCGCTTTGAGAAGCAGAGTAAGGTGCTCTGTATGAATGGGTGAATGACATGTAGTATGTAAAGCGCTTTGAGGGGTCGTAAAGACTGGATAAAGCGCTTTATAAGTACTGTCCATGTAGATGTACTCGGACTTTGCAATGTGAACACATGAATTTGAACTGTGTAGCGTTGCCTCAAAGCCACCTAGCAACGTTATTTTTCACAGAAATCACCATTACATTACATGTTACTCGCCAGACGTTTTTATCCAAAGCGACTTACATACTCAATACAGTGGGCAGTTTGGGGTGAAGGGTCACAGGGACACAACGACATGCTGACTGCAGTGGGGTTTGAACCTGTGCCCCCCTGATCCCAACACACAACCCACTGCACCACACGCCTCCCACATCCAAGTACTAGTAGTGCATTTAAGCATAGGCCTACTTATGCTCAAAATAGCAAACGTAATGAGACATAATATCGGACCCTTATCTTGCAGTGTAAACATTAAACATCTTCCAATACTTCAACATTCTTTACTGTCACCCCTTTACCACCGCAGCAGATACAAAGAGACGTTTAGCATGCGTGTCTGGTCTGACCTTGCTGAAGCGAGGCGAGCAGGAGGAGAAGCGATGGATCTCCACCGGCTCGTCGTCGTTGGTGTCGTCCTCGTCGTACGACTGCACGTGGTGGTAGCGCTCAGACCGGGCTGGGGGGCGAAGCGTCGCAGCGTTACCATGGGAACATATTATAAATGAATACGTTATCTTTCTCTGTGTGCTGTAGACCCACTGTCGAAGTAGCTGGTGTCCTCCTCTGACTCCAGGTGAGGGATGAACTCTGCTTTCTGTCTCAGCAGGCTGTTCCAGTTCACCTCGGTGAAGAACGAGTGCTGCCTCACTTCAAAGGCTCCTCCTAGAGAGAGGGAGGAGAGGAGAGGAGAGGGAGAGGAGAGGAAGAGGAGAGGAAGAGGAGAGGAGAGGGAGAGGAGAGGGAGAGGAGAGGAGAGGAAGAGGAGAGGAGAGGAAGAGGAGAGGGAGAGGAGAGGAAGAGGAGAGGGAGAGGAAGATGAAGAGGAGAGGAAGAGGAGAGGAAGAGGAGAGGAAGAGGAAGATGAGAGGAAGAAGAGAGGAAGAGAAGAGGAAGAGAGAGGAAGATGAAGAGGAGAGGAAGAGGAGAGGAAGAGGAGAGGGAGAGGAGGATGAAGAGGAGAGGAAGAGGAGAGGAAGAGGAAGATGAAGAGGAGAGGAAGAGGAGAGGGAGAGGAGAGGAAGAGGAGAGGAAGAGGAGAGGAAGATGAGAGGAAGAGGAGAGGAAGAGGAAGAGGAGAGGAAGAGGAAGAGGAAGAGGAGAGGAAGAGGAAGAGGAGAGCAAGAGGAGAGGAGAGGAAGATGAAGACAGACAGAGGGATTTTGAGTGGGGCAGAAGTCGACTTCTTTAGGTAAAGCTGAATCTGTGAGCCTCCAGGCAAGGGATTAGTCATAACCAGTGTTGGGACTAACGCGTTACTGTAACGCAACTACCCTTACGGTAACTAATAGCGTTTCTAGCTACCTGTTCCCATTCCGTAACGCCGTTATAGTTACTGTGATTTAAATGGGTGCGTTACTGCGTTACATGATGAGATGGAACTGAACCGAATCTCGCCGCGGATGTAGCTTACAGGCGAACACAGCGATGTCCTCTCACAGCACCATGGACACGTGAACGTGACCAGAGAGGAGCGATGATTGGTTAACGCGGGGTAACGTTTCAGGGTAAGCCAATCAGAGACAGAGTTGGGCGGGTCTTGCCTTATGGGGAAAACACACACACACGCACGCACACACACACACACACACACACACACACTCACACTATGGCAGATGCAAGTATCATCGAGAGCAGCAGCGCATTTACAACTTGGAGATATAACCACTATTTTTTATTTATTTGACGCAACAAATATTACGGTCAAATGTAAACTGTGTGCAGGACAGAAAGCATTGTCTTACGGTGCCACAGAACAACACAACAACTTGTAATTTTATTGTTATTACTTTTAAAGTAAAGTAACTTGTTACTTTTATAATTTAGTAACTAATAAAGTAACTACCGTACTTTCCGGACCATAAAGCGCACCAGCATATGAGCCGCAGCAGCTAAATGGTCCGTCTGTCTCGCTCTCGTTCCGTCTCTCGGTTCCACTTTCACTTTGGCGCGCTACCTGTCTCACTCTTTTCCGGCCTCCAGCTTTTCCTGCTGGAGCCCGCCGCTTAGAGGTGGCGGGCGCGGACCGGTCCTAGAGCCCGTAGAGTTAAAGGTGGTTAATTGTACCTGTAAATCCATAGATCTAGGAGGTCCCCTAGTGGCCGTTAGCGGTACAAACAAAATGGGGGGAAAAAGTCGCGGCTTATAGTCCGAAAAGTACGGTAGTTACTTTTTTGAGAGCAGTAACTATAACTATTACTAGTAAAAGTAACTTGCCCAACACTGGTCATAACATTGTAAAGAAGTTAAAAATACAATTTGAAAGAAACGTCAAAAAATGCATTAAGCAGAGAGCCAAAGAAAACGGGTGAGCACACGAGCGGAGAGCGCTAAACATTTAGCTATATGGTTGAACTTGTTTGCTAAAAAAACTAAAAAATGGTTGGAATAGTTAACTAAAAATAACGACTAGAAATAACATTTTTTTAAATAGTTAAATTATAAGCACAACATTGCATTTCAGTTGTATGAACAACATGTTGGAACTCTACAGATCAAAACGGAAACCACTGATCAAAGCCAAAACGGAAACCAGGGATACAAATGAAAAAGGACTCTGGACCAAGACGGAAGTCGACTTATTTACGTCTGTGAGCATCAGGCGGGAAGAGAGCTAGTGGTTAAGGCAGCGACTCTGGAACAGGGGGAGAGGTGTGCGGATAAAGGGTGGAAACTACCAGCTTGTTCTTGTAGCAATATAAAAGCAACGGACCTGTTCCCAGCCGGCCCAGAGGGTTGGTCTGCAGCAGGGAGGAGATCAGGTGCTGGGCGTCAAACGGGAGGGACTCGTCTCCTTCAGGCCACACGATGTCATCTGCAGGAGACGGGGACATTGGGAAACATTCAACTCGTTAGAATAGCCTTTTCCGAGATTTTTAAAAACCCCACTCGTTGCCTTGCCGACGGAAACGTAGCTGCTTTCATTTGTTGTTTTGGTTCAACCATTTTACTCTGTCGCACTTTGAGTTTTGTTTACTCAAATAAAAAGTATATAAATAAAATGGATTATTATTAAAAAGGGGAGAAAAGTGAGTCCAATAATACTTGTAGGAGTAAAGCATTTGGTCTGTGTTTGTTACGTCACATTTCTTGAGTCACTATAGGTGGTGTCTATTGGATTCGTGCGGTGACGACCAATCCAATTAAAAATGTAAGAAGTAGAAAGTACAGGTATTTGGGTTCAACATGTAAGAAGTAGAAAGTACAGGTATTTGAGTTCAACATGTAAGAAGTAGAAAGTACAGGTATTTGGGTTCAACATGTAAGAAGTAGAAAGTACAGGTATTTGAGTTCAACATGTGAGAAGTAGAAAGTACAGGTATTTGGGTTCAACATGTAAGAAGTAGAAAGTACAGGTATTTGGGTTCAACATGTAAGAAGTAGAAAGTACAGGTATTTGGGTTCAACATGTAAGAAGTAGAAAGTACAGGTATTTGGGTTCAACATGTAAGAAGTAGAAAGTACAGGTATTTGAGTTCAACATGTGAGAAGTAGAAAGTACAGGTATTTGAGTTCAAACATGTAAGAAGTAGAAAGTACAGGTATTTGTGTTCAACATGTAAGAAGTAGAAAGTACAGGTATTTGAGTTCAACATGTAAGAAGTAGAAAGTACAGGTATTTGGGTTCAACATGTGAGAAGTAGAAAGTACAGGTATTTGAGTTCAACATGTAAGAAGTAGAAAGTACAGGTATTTGAGTTCAACATGTGAGAAGTAGAAAGTACAGGTATTTGAGTTCAACATGTAAGAAGTAGAAAGTACAGGTATTTGGGTTCAACATGTAAGAAGTAGAAAGTACAGGTATTTGAGTTCAACATGTAAGAAGTAGAAAGTACAGGTATTTGGGTTCAACATGTAAGAAGTAGAAAGTACAGGTATTTGGGTTCAACATGTAAGAAGTAGAAAGTACAGGTATTTGGGTTCAACATGTAAGAAGTAGAAAGTACAGGTATTTGGGTTCAACATGTAAGAAGTAGAAAGTACAGGTATTTGGGTTCAACATGTGAGAAGTAGAAAGTACAGGTATTTGAGTTCAACATGTAAGAAGTAGAAAGTACAGGTATTTGGGTTCAACATGTAAGAAGTAGAAAGTACAGGTATTTGAGTTCAACATGTAGAGAAGTAGAAAGTACAGGTATTTGAGTTCAACATGTGAGAAGTAGAAAGTACAGGTATTTGGGTTCAACATGTAAGAAGTAGAAAGTACAGGTATTTGGGTTCAACATGTGAGAAGTAGAAAGTACAGGTATTTGGGTTCAACATGTGAGAAGTAGAAAGTACAGGTATTTGTGTTCAACATGTAAGAAGTAGAAAGTACAGGTATTTGGGTTCAACATGTAAGAAGTAGAAAGTACAGGTATTTGGGTTCAACATGTAAGAAGTAGAAAGTACAGGTATTTGGGTTCAACATGTAAGAAGTAGAAAGTACAGGTATTTGGGTTCAACATGTAAGAAGTAGAAAGTACAGGTATTTGGGTTCAACATGTGAGAAGTAGAAAGTACAGGTATTTGAGTTCAACATGTAAGAAGTAGAAAGTACAGGTATTTGGGTTCAACATGTAAGAAGTAGAAAGTACAGGTATTTGAGTTCAACATGTGAGAAGTAGAAAGTACAGGTATTTGAGTTCAACATGTGAGAAGTAGAAAGTACAGGTATTTGGGTTCAACATGTAAGAAGTAGAAAGTACAGGTATTTGGGTTCAACATGTAAGAAGTAGAAAGTACAGGTATTTGGGTTCAACATGTAAGAAGTAGAAAGTACAGGTATTTGGGTTCAACATGTGAGAAGTAGAAAGTACAGGTATTTGGGTTCAACATGTGAGAAGTAGAAAGTACAGGTATTTGTGTTCAACATGTAAGAAGTAGAAAGTACAGGTATTTGGGTTCAACATGTAAGAAGTAGAAAGTACAGGTATTTGGGTTCAACATGTAAGAAGTAGAAAGTACAGGTATTTGGGTTCAACATGTAAGAAGTAGAAAGTACAGGTATTTGGGTTCAACATGTAAGAAGTAGAAAGTACAGGTATTTGGGTTCAACATGTAAGAAGTAGAAAGTACAGGTATTTGGGTTCAACATGTGAGAAGTAGAAAGTACAGGTATTTGAGTTCAACATGTAAGAAGTAGAAAGTACAGGTATTTGGGTTCAACATGTAAGAAGTAGAAAGTACAGGTATTTGAGTTCAACATGAGAGAAGTAGAAAGTACAGGTATTTGAGTTCAACATGTGAGAAGTAGAAAGTACAGGTATTTGGGTTCAACATGTAAGAAGTAGAAAGTACAGGTATTTGGGTTCAACATGTAAGAAGTAGAAAGTACAGGTATTTGGGTTCAACATGTAAGAAGTAGAAAGTACAGGTATTTGGGTTCAACATGTGAGAAGTAGAAAGTACAGGTATTTGAGTTCAACATGTGAGAAGTAGAAAGTACAGGTATTTGTGTTCAACATGTAAGAAGTAGAAAGTACAGGTATTTGGGTTCAACATGTAAGAAGTAGAAAGTACAGGTATTTGGGTTCAACATGTAAGAAGTAGAAAGTACAGGTATTTGGGTTCAACATGTAAGAAGTAGAAAGTACAGGTATTTGGGTTCAACATGTAAGAAGTAGAAAGTACAGGTATTTGGGTTCAACATGTGAGAAGTAGAAAGTACAGGTATTTGAGTTCAACATGTAAGAAGTAGAAAGTACAGGTATTTGGGTTCAACATGTAAGAAGTAGAAAGTACAGGTATTTGGGTTCAAACATGTAAGAAGTAGAAAGTACAGGTATTTGGGTTCAAACATGTGAGAAGTAGAAAGTACAGGTATTTGAGTTCAACATGTAAGAAGTAGAAAGTACAGGTATTTGGGTTCAACATGTAAGAAGTAGAAAGTACAGGTATTTGAGTTCAACATGTGAGAAGTAGAAAGTACAGGTATTTGAGTTCAACATGTGAGAAGTAGAAAGTACAGGTATTTGGGTTCAACATGTAAGAAGTAGAAAGTACAGGTATTTGGGTTCAACATGTAAGAAGTAGAAAGTACAGGTATTTGGGTTCAAACATGTAAGAAGTAGAAAGTACAGGTATTTGGGTTCAACATGTGAGAAGTAGAAAGTACAGGTATTTGGGTTCAACATGTGAGAAGTAGAAAGTACAGGTATTTGTGTTCAACATGTAAGAAGTAGAAAGTACAGGTATTTGGGTTCAACATGTAAGAAGTAGAAAGTACAGGTATTTGGGTTCAACATGTAAGAAGTAGAAAGTACAGGTATTTGGGTTCAACATGTAAGAAGTAGAAAGTACAGGTATTTGGGTTCAAACATGTAAGAAGTAGAAAGTACAGGTATTTGGGTTCAACATGTGAGAAGTAGAAAGTACAGGTATTTGGGTTCAACATGTGAGAAGTAGAAAGTACAGGTATTTGGGTTCAACATGTAAGAAGTAGAAAGTACAGGTATTTGTGTTCAACATGTAAGAAGTAGAAAGTACAGGTATTTGGGTTCAACATGTAAGAAGTAGAAAGTACAGGTATTTGGGTTCAACATGTAAGAAGTAGAAAGTACAGGTATTTGGGTTCAACATGTAAGAAGTAGAAAGTACAGGTATTTGGGTTCAACATGTAAGAAGTAGAAAGTACAGGTATTTGGGTTCAACATGTAAGAAGTAGAAAGTACAGGTATTTGAGTTCAACATGTAAGAAGTAGAAAGTACAGGTATTTGGGTTCAACATGTAAGAAGTAGAAAGTACAGGTATTTGGGTTCAACATGTGAGAAGTAGAAAGTACAGGTATTTGAGTTCAACATGTAAGAAGTAGAAAGTACAGGTATTTGAGTTCAACATGTAAGAAGTAGAAAGTACAGGTATTTGAGTTCAACATGTAAGAAGTAGAAAGTACAGGTATTTGAGTTCAACATGTGAGAAGTAGAAAGTACAGGTATTTGAGTTCAACATGTAAGAAGTAGAAAGTACAGGTATTTGAGTTCAACATGTAAGAAGTAGAAAGTACAGGTATTTGAGTTCAACATGTAAGAAGTAGAAAGTACAGGTATTTGAGTTCAACATGTAAGAAGTAGAAAGTACAGGTATTTGGGTTCAACATGTAAGAAGTCAAAGTAAAAAGTCAGAAAAACAAGTAGTGGAGTAAAGTACTGATACCAGAAACATGTACTTAAGTACAGTAACAGAGTATTTGTACTCCACTACTTCCCAGCTCATTAAACCAGAGTCTCTTAATGGCTCCAACTCTCTCTAGCTTGAGCCCCTCACCTGTGATGACCTGCCCGAACAGTTCCTCCGGAGTGTCTCCAAAGAAAGGCACGCAGCCCACCAGGAACTCGTACAGGATGATGCCCATCGCCCACCAGTCCACCGGCTTCCCGTAGCCCTGCCGCAGGATCACCTCGGGGGCGATGTACTCCGGAGTGCCACACACCTGGAGCACAGGAAACACTCTTTATTCATGTACCACTTTACCTCCTGTGAATTATGTGCAAGAAAATAATACAAATACAAATAATACAAAAAAGAAAAGAAAATAATTAAAAAAAACTAATAGAAATAGAAATAATACAAATAATAATAAAAATTAAAATAATAATCTAATTATAATACTAAAATCATAAAAATAATAATAATAATAATAAAATTACAAATAATACAAATAATAATAATAAAAAAAAATACAAATAATACAAATTAAAACTAATACAAATAATAAAACTGAAACTAATACAAATAGAAAAAATACAAATAATAAATAATAATAATATAATTATAAAAAAAATAAATAAAAAATGTATAATAAAAATAATGTTTGGTTACACTATGCTTTATATAAATGCATGCATAAAATAAGTTAACCCGTCTTGATTTCAGATTGTTTAACAGAATTCTACTTCACCCTTTTTGTCGTACCTGTTTATCCAGGAACTCCCGAGTGTCCTTCTCGATGTGTCCTTCGTACAGGTTGGTGGTCAGACTCATCAGACCCATCTTAGAGAGGCCGAAGTCTGTGAGCTTGATGTGACCCATGGAGGTGATCAGGAGGCTGCAGCAGAAACACACACGTTATGAAGAACTCCTTCCTGTGTGCACGTCAGGCAGCAGATGGGTTCGCTCTGGCTCACTTGTCAGGCTTGAGGTCCCGGTGGACGATCCCGTAGTTGTGTAAATACTCCAGAGCGAGGACGGTTTCTGCAAAGTACATCCGAGCCATCTCTACAGGAAGCGCCCCGATGTTCTTCAGCAGAGTCGCACAGTCTCCACCTGCGGACACACGATCAATCAGTCATCACATTGGAATCATGTTCTGATGGAGTCAGGACTCAGAGACACGAGGAGAGCTGGAGCTCTGATGGAGTCAGGACTCAGAGACACGAGGAGAGCTGGAGCTCTGATGGAGTCAGGACTCAGAGACACGAGGAGAGCTGGAGCTGTGATGGAGTCAGGACTCAGAGACACGAGGAGAGCTGGAGCGCTGATGGAGTCAGGACTCAGAGAGACGAGGAGAGATGGAGCTCTGATGGAGTCAGGACTCAGAGACACGAGAGCTGGAGCTCTGATGGAGTCAGGACTCAGAGACACGAGGAGAGCTGGAGCTCTGATGGAGTCAGGACTCAGAGAGACACGAGGAGAGCTGGAGCTCTGATGGAGTCAGGACTCAGAGACACGAGGAGAGCTGGAGCTCTGATGGAGTCAGGACTCAGAGACACGAGGAGAGCTGGAGCTCTGATGGAGTCAGGACTCAGAGACACGAGGAGAGCTGGAGCTCTGATGGAGTCAGGACTCAGAGAGACGAGGAGAGATGGAGCTCTGATGGAGTCAGGACTCAGAGACACGAGAGCTGGAGCTCTGATGGAGTCAGGACTCAGAGACACGAGGAGAGCTGGAGCTCTGATGGAGTCAGGACTCAGAGAGACGAGGAGAGCTGGAGCTCTGATGGAGTCAGGACTCAGAGACACGAGGAGAGCTGGAGCTCTGATGGAGTCAGGACTCAGAGAGACGAGGACAGCTGGAGCTCTGATGGAGTCAGGACTCAGAGACACAAGGAGAGCTGGAGCTCTGATGGCAAAGCATAACGGTACGTCCACACAGCAGCTTTTCAAAAATCTTGAACAGCTTGGAGCTGGGCGTGTCTGACAGCTTGGGGATTTTTTGCGAGCAACGCGACCAACAACCAATCACATGAATCTCCCGCCCCCGACATACAAAGCAAAAAGCCCAGGGATTTTATGCGAGCACTATATATATATAAACTCCCCAAACAGGCGAAACCCTACCAGTTTCCCCCCCTGTCTCTGCCACCTCCCTCCATGCTGGTTCCTCCGGTTTGTATCCCGGTAATAGTTCTGGTCGTAAAGAACCGGGTGATTTGCTTCCGTAACTTCTCGTTTGGAATATGAGGAAATGAACTGCGGTCTGGTTCTCCCTGCTTACACGCGGTTTGATTGGCTGACGCTTCTACTGTCATATTTGCATAAACGTGTTTGATTGGCTGGCGCTTCTACTGTCATATTTGCATAAACGTGTTTGATTGGCTGGCGCTTCCAGCTCAGCTTCAAAAGTTGAACATTGCTCAACTTTGGAATCCTGGAAATCCTGGACATCCTGGAAATCTTCGCTTCGCTCCCCCACAATGCAGTTCGGCGAAAAGCGAGGCAAAGTGACGTCATCCCCATTCAAAGTCAACGGGCAGAGAAGCGTTGGAAGCGGTGGAAGATTCTTCTGAAGCTGCGGTGTGAACGTACCGTGACGGTTTATCTGGAGCTTCGGCCGGAGAATTCACAAGACATGTCACGGGCCACACGGTTGAGATGCCACAATCAATTCTGAAGAACTAAGCAAATGGTTCCCCAACAATAGGCGTTGTTGTCTTATCTCTCCGAGCTGACTGCTATGAGTCCCCTGTACATTGTGAGGGACATTGTAAATGTGTAGCTTGTATTATTCTGCCTCTGTCTGAATGTCCCTCTTTGTCTGATGATTATGTTGTGTTACGTTTCACATTTGCATGTCTTTGTGGTCGTTTTGTCTTCTTCGTCGTCGTCGTGAGTCCGTTTGTATCTTTTTGCAGCTGATTTGCATAAAGAATTTGTTTGTTTTGTCGATTTCGGTCGCTATAGCTACAGCACAAAGGGTTAAAGTCAACTTTATTGTCAATCTTTCAGTTTGTGTGAGCAGTCAGAGAGATCAAAATACTGTTTCCCACAATTCAGAACACAAAAACAAATATATATAAAAAATACGTATTTCCTATACACACAATCAACACACATGTATACATATGCACACATTAAGACCTAAATAAAAACACAACAATCAATATATATAAAATAACAGTCACTTCAAATCTTTGAGAAAAGTGTAAATGCTAACAGCGCGAGGTTTATGCAGTGTGTGGTCGGCGCACACAGTTCCTCACCTTCCACGTACTCCATGACCATGCAGAGGTGCCTTCTGGTCTCGAAGGAGCAGAACATGGACACCACGAAGGGGTTTTCTGCGAAGGTGAGGATGTCTCGCTCCACGAAGGCCTGCTGGATCTGGTTCCTCAGGATCAGGTTCTGCTTGTTGATCTTCTTCATGGCAAAGCGCTGCCGGGTGTCCAGGTGACGCACCAGGTACACAGCGCTGAAACACACAGCAGCGTGGACGATGTTTCAGTTGTGGCCTAAAAACTATTTTCCTCCATGCCTGACTTACAGATGTAGTGTCAGTATGTCTTAACGCCAGAGGTGGGAAGTAGTGGAGTACAAATACTTCCTTAATGTACTTGAGTAGATTGTTCTGGTATCAGTACTTTACTTCACTACTTATTTTTCTGACGACTTTTTACTTTCTACTTCTCACACTTTGAACCCAAATACCTGTACTTTCTACTTCTCTCATGTTGAACTCAAATACCTGTACTTTCTACTTCTTACATGTTGAACCCAAATACCTGTACTTTCTACTTCTTACATGTTGAACTCAAATACCTGTACTTTCTACTTCTTACATGTTGAACTCAAATACCTGTACTTTCTACTTCTTACATGTTGAACACAAATACCTGTACTTTCTACTTCTTACATGTTGAACTCAAATACCTGTACTTTCTACTTCTCACATGTTGAACTCAAATATCTGTACTTTCTACTTCTCACATGTTGAACTCAAATACCTGTACTTTCTACTTCTCACATGTTGAACTCAAATACCTGTACTTTCTAATTCTCACATGTTGAACACAAACACCTGTACTTTCTACTTCTCACATGTTGAACCCAAATACCTGAATTACTGAAGTACACTTCAAAGCCTCTTTACTTTCACTTGAGTGAAGAAGTTTAGTCAATACTTCTACTTTCACCAGAGTATTTTTAAACACGAGTATCTGTACTTCTACTTGAGTAAAGGATGTGTACTTGTACCCTCTCTGGTCAAAGCTGAACTCACCCGTACGCTCCGTTACTGATCAGCTTGATGGTCTGAAAGTCGGCCTCCTCCGGTGCTTTCATCGCTCTCATCTTACTCTGCAGATCACATACAAATAAACTTTATTTATAAACCACCTTTCAAACAGAGTTACAAAGTGCCTTCACATAAAACACAAAGTAAAACAAACAGAAAGTAATAAAACGTACATAAAATCGATTTTAAAACAGCGGGTGTGATTTACAGAGTCCTCTGGCCAAGACCACAGCGTCAGGATTAAATATTAATACGTCAATTAATTATTACATAAATCCTTAAGATTGTCTCTTAACAAGTCTCAGAAAAATCACCTATCTTTTGGCTGCTGTTACTTTGGTGATGCACATTTATATACTCTGTACGTGAGGCGTCCTCCGTGTTGGATAAAGTAAGATGGTCATTGTGGGCAGTGGCGTTTTCTCCCGGAGGCCAAGGGAGGGCCATCATTTAAATAAATAAATAAAAACACTTTGTTTTGTTTCGATAGCTCTCCTTTGCTGTGTGTTGCTGCCGGCCGTCTCTCCCCCATTCTCATTAGGCGCGTTCACACTGCGGTACTTTTCCCACAAAGGTTCATGCGAACTTAGTTCATGATCGCGTTCACACCAAAAAGAGCCGGTACTAAAAGTAGTTCATGCGAACCTTTGTACCCGCTCCAAAGTCCCTGCTAGAGAGCAGGGACTTTCGAGCGGGCTCTTTTGTGAGAAAAGAGCTATATTCCTGATTGGCTGGGCGGATTGCAAACCACGCCCCGTAACACTCCCAAATAGTTTTGTGAAGCCGCCATTTTATTATCCTCGCATTAGCATTATTAGCATTAGCATTAGCCCAGCGCAGAAACGCAGAGAGACTAACTTATGGCAACACAACATAAAACATGGGAGCGGTGGAGATGAGGAGGTGTCGGCGTTCTGGCGATTTACTCGGAAGGCTTCAGTAGCAGCTGCTGGGACTCCCAGCAGCTGCTACTGAAGCCTTCCCCAACTCCGGGGACTTCCGGCCGGGGACTCCGGGCAGCAGTATATGCCGTGAAGTGGGTTGCAGTCTGCCAGTAAACCCAAAGCAGAAGAAGAAGAAGT
>CM070491.1:35097728-35115228 GCA_036324585.1 Champsocephalus esox | reverse complement strand
GTGAGAGGGGGCCAGTTGTCTTGTTGTGATTCCTCATGTTATATTACTTTGGACACTTGGTGGCGATAATTAGATGCATCATTTGGGGCATAATTGACATGAAAGGGAAGGCACAAGAAGCCACACAGCTCTCACTTAATGTAATGGCTTTTTTTTGTGGGCCAACCCAGAAGTTAATATCACCTTGGTTCCTTAAAGATTCCTTGAGATTTCTCAATGTGATTTTGGATTATTGCAGAAAATAATCTCTTTGTCAAACAAACGTTTATGATACTTACACGTTTTGTTCAGCAGGATAATCTCCACATATTAACACCACTTTAAGATTTCTGAGGTTAAAAGCTAATGTTGGGCTATAAAGGAACTACAGCACGGTCACATGACTTCACGCCACCACCGTTAAGCTAAAGGAGGCTAATGTCAGGCTATAAAGGATAAAGGAACTACAGCACGGTCACATGACTTCACCTCACCACCGCTAAGCTAAAGGCGGCTAATGTTGGGCTATAAAGGAACTACAGCACGGTCACATGACTTCACGTCACCAGCGCTAAGCTAAAGGCGGCTAATGTTGGGCTATAAGAGACTACAGCACGGTCACATGACTTCACGTCACCACCGCTAAGCTAAAGGTGGCTAATGTTGGGCTATAAAGGAACTACAGCACGGTCACATGACTTCACGTCACCACCGCTAAGCTAAAGGCGGCTAATGTTGGGCTATAAAGGAACTACAGCACGGTCACATGACTTCAGGTCACCACCGCTAAGCTAAAGGTGGCTAATGTTGGACTATAAAGGAACTACAGCACGGTCACATGACTTCACGTCACCACCGCTAAGCTAAAGGTGGCTAATGTTGGGCGTGATGACGCTTAGTCGTCTCATTTAGACACTTGTTATCAACTGCTGTTTTAAAATGTACCAGTGGGATATTTACTGATGTATTTTATGTCGTAGAACAAAAAATAACTTGTGTTAACCACAGACCTTATTTCAGGATAACAACTAAAACACGTTAAAAAAAACCTTGACTTCAACACAAGGGATCAAGAAGCTGTAAAATGCTGACTCATATGTCCTCTTTTAGAGTTGCTACCTTTACACAGGTAAGTGATCTAATGCAGATCTACAGACAGACCGAACAACTCACAAACTAAACGGCACATCAAGAACAAGGTCCCTATGATGTGCCTGTGTATTAAAGGCCAGAAGGAAAAGAGGACATTGGGACCATAACCATCAAACCAACATAACCATTAAAGACAAGTAATGTTATCTTTACCAGACACTCCAAGAGCCTGGCAGGTCGGGAGATGATGATGAGAAGCTTCTTCGCAAGCTCCGTGACGAAGGCTACCTCTGTGCTCTCCGAACGCTCGAAGGCCTGACAGAGAAAGACATATAGACGCAGATAAACATCAACAATTACGGCGTCAGACACTGTAGAATCCCTTAATATACAGGCGACGCATTGCAGGGAGTTACAAGAGAGATTAAAAGCTGTGAAAAATGAGAAGATGGATCATGAAAAACCCAGCTGATGCCGTCGAAATAAACCCGGGCTTCACAGCGATCTAATCACGCCGTCAAAAACGAGTTCAGAGATGAAATGGACTGATACTCGTTATCTGCTCGCAGCGTGATTAGCCTCCATTTAACGCAGCCATTCCAACCTCGTCTCTCATCACGAGTGTGAATGAAATTAGAAGACTTGAGCTCAATCTGTCCATAAGTTACCCGAGCAGAGGATAGGATTCATTTACCCATCATCATTTGAAGCTTCATAATGCTACGGTGAATATGATACCTGGGTTTCTGTATTGTGTTTTTCATTTCGACTACTATAACTTTCTTTGAAGTCAAAGTCGGTGAAAAAGTGTAATATTTAATTCATAGATTTCCCAGCCACAAAAAGCTGTAAACACGAACATATTATCACCACATGAAGCTGATAGCATAGCAGTTTCCTTTTAAATATCCAGTAAACTAAAAGCCACATGTTTTCGTCCATCTGATAATAATAATACATTTTATTTGTAGGCGCCTTTATGACACCCAAGGACACCGTCATGGAGGAGACAATCAAGTGGACACAAATTAAACATATAATGGGGAGCACGACAGTGAGTAGGCAGATTTGAACAGGTGGGTTTTTAATTGGGATTTGAACATGGTGATGGTGTCTGACTGTCGGGTGTGCGGGGGGAGGGAGTTCCAGAGTCTGGGAGCAGTGCAGCTAAAAGCCCGAGCACCCACGGTGACGAGGCGTGGGGTGGGGGCGGTTAGCAGACCAGCAGAGGGGGAGCGGAGGGAGCGAGAGGGGGTGTACTCCTGAAGAAGGTCAGCTAGATAGGGGGGGGGCGGGTTATGTAGGGCTTTGTAAGTGAGCAGTGGGTTTTTGAAGTTGATACGGGATTGAATGGGGAGCCAGTGGAGTTGGATGAGGAGGGATGAATGTACGTCCCTTTTTTGTACTGAACTTTAAGCTGTTGTTGGTCCCCACCATCTCCTAAAGGCAAAGATCTGGCATTTTAGCGGCTAAATGCTACGCTACATTCCCTAGCTAGTTGCTAACTTTGTAATATCTGCCGTTTGGTTATGTTCCCGTGGCACACAGTTTGTTTTCAGAGATATTTTGACCGACACAGCTTCTGCTAAAAATACGGTTGTTGCGTTTTGGTCGATAATCGATAACAATGAGCTATAAGATGCGTAGAAGCTTCGTAGAGCTGAGGGCAACCGCACAGAAATATTTTGGTTTAGTTTGTGTGTCTTTAGCAAGATTATAAAAAAAGCTAATGGCTGATACCAAGCCCCCAGGAGGTGCGCCGGACTCTGAGGAAAATATTCGTTGTGTCCAAACGGCGGTACTACAATTTCCGTATCAGTCCGTGGCGTCACCCGGCCCAGAAAGACTTTTCCCCATTGACTAACATTGGGAAAGAGACATCTGTAAATCAGCGGATATATATTTTATAACTAAATAAACGACCCAGTGTGAACTATCGTACAGCCCTTATTAGAATCATTCGGCCCTTAAAGTTGTAAAATGCACTAAAAGCCGAATCTAGATTTATTTTCTCTCTCCATTCATTCTAGTGAGTGGGAGCTCGGGGGGCGGGGCTTAAAGAGCCTGTGACACCATCCCAACAACTGTTGTGCAATGAAATATTGGTCTACTAGTAATCTCGAACCGTCAGTTTAAAAAACAAAAAGCGATACCGTTCCGTTAAATATCAATAATTTCGAACATCGCGGGGAAATTCCTTCGTCTCATTTTGAAGTTTTGGGGGAAGCCGGAAGTGACGTCAATGCGGGAACGCTTCGAGAGCCAAACACAGACAAAGTGTGTTGTGTCATGCGTAGAAATGGTGAATTACTGAGATTAGGCACGTTAATAACGTTTTAATGAAGTTGACTACAGTATATTCATATTTGTCACTGCTTTCATGTCAATTCAGTGACATAAACATACATGATCATGGTGAAGATGATGATTACATTAGGATTAAAAATCGGGAGTGAGAGCTGCTGAATTTCCTCCCGTCGGATGTGATATAAAAACAAATCGATTATTTTTGTGGTTGTAAACTCAAGTGGATGAAACTACATTTATTAGTGCTTTCATGTCAATTCGGCGAACATATGATACATTAAATGATCGTTTGTTTGAGCCGGTCTGCATTTCCTGATGAGAAAACAAACCGATGCTTTTTGTAGTTGTAATACACCAACAGCATGGATTAAACGTGTGTTTTTTTTTACCACAATGTTGGGGAAATTAATGGATAAAATGCACGGATTATTATTATTATTATTCACACTCCGATCGGGACACTAGGTCCACCGTTTCCCCGCAGCGAGGCTCCCCCCGTTGACAGTGTACGTGGGCTGTGTGCGGTGGCGGACTGGCCATCGGGACGAATCCCGATGGGCCGGTACCGAAGTGGGCCGGTCGGATAAATCACCAGCACATCCCCCATAGGCGGCGCGTGAGGCTCAGGTTTGAGAAGGCTAAATAACTTCTTTTACCTGACGCTGCCCGCCTCCGGCGTCTATAGAAAAGAGATGAGCTCAGTGTGCGGAGTTTAAATCTCTCAAGTCATATTACAGGACAAAGGGAATACAGTTTAAACTGCCGTATGCAGAGAAGACGCCGACGTGTCGCACTTATCATTCATATCACATCATCACTCAGATCATAGATCATATAATATCATAATATATCGTATATTTCCTGATCTGAGTCAGCTGAGCCTCATCTGGCCGTGCAACACTCACAGCGTCACAGACTGGATGCAGAAGTATTATTTAACACATTATGTTGACGAAACACTCGAGACAAATGTAATTAAAATCAGATCCACGCGTGTCTTAGACGTGAACGCGCTCTCAGCTGGAGAGAGAAACCCTGGCTTGATTTACCGAGTTGATAACCAGCGTCGTCGGACCGCTCAGCGAGATCTCGTTTGTTAGTTTGTTGTTGTTCGTTTGTTTGTTACTCAAACATATCCAGGGTCTGTTGAACTGGCTTCGTAGTAGGCTACAGGGCACAGGTGGCTAGCAGCGCTAATGTCAAAGACACAGACATTATACATTATATTTGTATTTTACCAGGATGCAGTGACACACATATTTACATATTTACATTTACTATATACAGCACCTGCCGCCCCTGACATCCCCACTCCCCCCGTTGACAATTTACTAGCGGTACCGAAGTGGGCTGGTCGAGAGTCCCGGGATGATTTGTAGTCCCATTCCACCACTGGCCACATGACCGTATGATCGCCCATATTGACGCACCTCATTCCTAAACTTCTAACAGATACAACATAAACCGATCCTTCAGCCTCATATGAGCTCTCAGACACGTTCAACATTAACCTGTCATCGCTGTCTGAGCTTGCCGCTGTGTGCGCCGTCGTGCGTTCACATCCGACTGTATATATATAAAGGTTTACATGCAGATGCTGGGATCCTGGACGGTGCAGCTGGAGCGCTGTGCCCGCAATGACGTCACCCATCATTTGGCGGGACTTGAAGAATCCGCGAGAAGATCCAGAAAATTGTCAACATTGAAGGCAGATTAATGGTTATCAAAGTACAAATATCCAAAATCAGTTCAGTAACGGTTTTCAAGGGGACAATATGTACTCAAATTAATGGGTTTGGATGATGGGGGAAAACCGTGTCACAGGCTCTTTAAGGGGCGCATGCTCTGTGAGCGCACAAACGGGTTCTTCTGCTCTGACAGCCAGGCATTATGGGTAATCTGTGACGTTTCGCTCTCTCAAAAGTTGCGCCGTTTTGTCCTCATGCGCCAATGAGCAGCTCTCGTAGGAAAGAACGAGACTCCGCCTCCCACGCTGTGTCCAGTTCTCATTATACATCCATGGCTGATATCCATGAACTCCAAATCATGCGCCGAAACCACACATTTATTTGACTGTTGTTACGATTACTTTTGTAAACGTTGCGAGATACTTCATCTGGTCTGCCCGCTCATATCAGTAGAAGCAACCACACACTTTTTAGACAATTTGAAACACGTAAAATAAACATATGAACTATTTAAAATGCAGATATACCCAGTTGTGTGCATTTCGTTTCTCTGTAAAAACTTAAAAGCCTAGGACACTTCCCGATTTCTGTACTCACTACTTATTATTATACCAACTAGGAACAGCAACATCTGTATTGCTCTTACATGAGTTTGTGGGCTTTATATATTTTCCAAACCTACATCCTGTAGAAGCTTGTCCAGGTTCTCCTGCAGCTCGAAGAAGTAGACGGAGGTGATGAGGCCGTCGCGGGATTTGGCCAGGCAGTCTCTGGACAGCTCGGCTATCTGATGGTGGATGAAGCTGAGGACCCCGTCGGCCAGAGGAAGAACGTTTTCAGGAGAGAACTCCTGGATGAAGTCGCCCAGCTTCCCCTCCATCTGCGCTGTGGCCTGGAGGAGGAAGACGAAGAGGACATGAAGTCAGGGCAAAAGAAAAGACAGGGGAAGAGTTGGGAGTGAGATGCTCTGTTGCTTTACACTGAAATATATGCAATGCTATTTTTTCCCTGTCGTCTTCTCTTTATTATTGTATTGTGTTTTTACTTATTTAAAGAATAAAATCTATTTTGTTATTATTCATATTATTATTTTATAGTTTTTTTGCTTTTATTTTTTTTATTATTTGTATTTTAAGAAATGATCTTGTTAGGAATAAGATAGAATCGAACTTCTTGATTTCTTCTGGTGTCTTTCAAAATGGTTGGAGGATACAGACCATGTCTTACCATGTTTAAACTAATCTTTAGACCAGGGGTCGGCAACCCCCGGCACGCGTGCCCCTATTGCCACGCGGCACCGTAACCAGTGGCACACTACGAAGTGTGCAACATTTTTTAAAATTGTATTTTCGGATCCCGAACGAGCCCGCCGCCAGAGCGCGTCTCCCCGTTACCTGCAGAAGCAAGCCATGCGCACAACGCAGCCCCGCTCTCTTTAAGTCCAGTCGACTTTCTGCTTTCCTCCGTGGTGAAGCGATCAGGGGGGAAGTGCTGCCGGAGCGCGCCGGTGTTGTGTTGTGTTATGCACCCCCGTCGTGAAATGCACCCCTTGACACGGGAACGGGCATTTGAATGTATAGTCCGCTATTCTATGTTGTCTTTTTGATGGTTGGGATGTCGAATCCTGGATTTTGCATTCATTCGTCCCTTCTTTTTCAGTTAATTTTTTATTTAATATATGTTTTTCTTTAATTGTGACCTGTCTGTATACTTGTGCTTTACAATGTATTGTTTATTTTTTACATCAAGTGCTTGAGGGTGGGATTAATATAACAGTTTTTATTTTGGGGGGTGCTTTTTATGAACAGCCTGGTTGCCACGATATGCACCCCTTGCTATCCCTGACAATACACGTGTCATGAAACTTTCTCCATGTACTAGTCTTTCAACTATACCCTCCAAAGTGCTTGAGGGTGGGATTAATAGAAGCATCTTTTTTAGGGGGGTGCATTTCACAACACACAACACCGGCACTTCACAAATTGCATTACCCATAAGGAGATGTACAGATGCCCCAGTTTGTGCGTGGCTGTGTCTTTAGTTGAAAGCCTAGTGGATATCTGCTCATCTCTCATCGAAAGCAATATGCTACACCGGGGCTGACTGGCCATCTGTGTGTTCTGGAGAATCACAGGACGGACGGTGGTCATTATTAATATTATGCCGTTTAAACCAATTATTTAAATTTGTTTAAACCGGATCGTGTAAGTTGCGCTGACAGGTGAAAGAGGTCCACAGAAAGAGGTTTTTTTTTAATGGCACTTCATATCGAAAAGGCTTCCGACCCCTGCTGTAGACTAATACAACCAATGTTTTAGGACCAGTTCGTAGCAGAGGTTAGAGTAGTTTTAGGATATTTGGTTAGTGTTTTTAGCTTGTAATGTTTCAGGATAATACATGACCTCTCCCTAAATCTAGATGTGTTAGTAAGATACCTTTTCAAATACTTTCTGTTTTGGCCCCTATTGTTAAAGCCTATACAAATCTCCATTTGTCCTTTGAGTATACTTGTATTTCTTTGCTGTGTGTGGATAACATCTATTGACTTGTGTGAGGACAAGCCAAAAGAGCTTTTACCTCAAATGAACTCAAAACAAAAAAGGCCAATTTCCCTAATGCTTGATCTTTATCTGCGTGGAAGCTGCATTTCCTTTTCAGAGCAACCTCAGAGTGAAAGGGATCAACATGAGGATAACAGAAAGTACTTTGTACTTTTATCCATGTATTTTTTCTTTTAATGTTTATTTTATTAGCTTTCGGATTTTAAATGCCATTTTCTTTTTTGTAAAGCACTTTGAATTGCCTTGTGTTGAAAAGTGCTATATAAATAAACTTGCCTTTCACTGTTCATAGCTCTGGCACTATTTCTAAGTGCAGTGATTAAACTAAAAACTTCTCTCTGATAGGATAATCATATCACGACTTGGCAGCGGCACATAATCGTGTTTGCTTTGGTCTAACAGCTGCTATGGCTTCCTTTTTCTGGGGGGTTTTAACTGTGTGTACGGTGCATTTGCCATCTCTGAAAATGCTCAATCATACTTTAAATCCCTTTTTTATTTCCCTAAAATGTAAGCTCTGTCGAAATAGGATTAGGCGGTTTTTTGGCTGAAAGATTGGTTAATGCTCTGTAGGCTTAGTGATTACGTTGTGTGTGTGTTTTTATGGAATATGATTTTGATCACAATGCAGCTTAGTGTGTGTGTGTGTGTGTGTGTGTGTGTGTGTTTTACCTTTGGAAAGCGCTCTTTATACACATGGTTCATCATGACTATCTCGTTGTCATAGAAGGAGGAGGAACGTCCTGGGCTGTAGGGTAAAAGCAGAAAAACATGGAATACTGTCAAAACAATTTGCTTAAAAAAAAAGAAATATATATGTATAGCTATACCTGTGAATTGCAGGTCTGAACTATGCTCTAAAGTCATGAATAGTAGGCATCAGTGCACTTTTTTCAGTTGAATTAACGGATTTTCATGTAACTCTCTTTGTTAGCTTTCGGTAGCTTATATGAGCTACTTAGCTAGTTAGCTATGTTAGCAAAGTTAAAGTATCTCTTGCTTTGTAACTGACACCGCTTGTTCATATATCACTATTCCTCCTCACAATTGTCACTTAACCTTGCTTTAAGTGAGGTAAAGTAACAGTGTTATATACATTATTTAAAGTGAGTCCATATCATTTTTGGTGAACTGATAATGCTAATGCTAAAGCAGTCTAGCATGCGCAAGGCGGGAAAAGTAATAGGCATCTAAATTGTGGTTATTGGATAATATCTATAAAGTTCTCTGCCCACACACAGTTTAAATAATGAATAAAACATTATTGTCTTTGAAAGAAATGTGTAATATCTTCTTTAACAAGCCCACATAGGCCTACTAGTTTTAACATTGGATCCTTCCATCCTAGCTAATTTGAGCAGTTTGCTAACGTAAGCTAACATTAGCCACCATATAGGAGGATATGGATTTGTTTTAAGCCTCACTTTAGTAATGACTTTGCCTTGATATACATATACATGTTTCAGTATGTTATGTGAAAGAAATGCCCAGATCAACCATTCTAGAAGTGCTTTTGAAAGTCATTTTAAAAAAGTGCTTTTAGGTAGCTAAAGCTGCTGTTAAATCTCATAGGTGTTGTTTCTGCTGACCTGAGACTGCGAGAGCGCGGGCGCATGTGTGGAGAACATCTTCCTCCGTCATCGTCCGTGATGCTCTCCGTGCTGCCGAAGTGTTTGGATAAGAAGTGCAGCTCATCCATGGTGGGCTGGAAGGGAAGCTGGTGCAGCCTCTCCTGAGAGGAGCTGGACGACTGGAGGAGGAGGAAGAGGAGGGGAGGCAAGAGAAAAGGGTGGAGGAGGAAGAGGAAGCAGGTGATGGAGGGGATAAGGAGTGAGAGGAAGAGGAGGGAAAGCAGTAAGTAACACAAAGTACCGTTAGCATTCATTGAGAGTCATGTTTTTGTCCACCAGATGCTCTGTTTCTGGTCTCCACCTGTAGAAATATCTGTCTCTTTGGAAACTAAATGGAGTAAAGAGTGAAGTTGTGGTTGTAAAAACAATGAGTTTATTCTGAAACCTGTTGTAGAGTTTTGGATTTGGATTATTGGTCTGTTGCCAGGATTACGGAAAACAATTGCCTTCTGCAGAACAGCGTTAAAACAACACGTACAGTATGCAACAGCACAACCTAAAAATATATAAGCACACATATCAGCAAAATTCTATATAAACATATGTATGTGTTTATTTGTCAGATGTATAAAGTATTGATGTATCTAGTATTGAAATCGTAGAATAAATCATACAAAATAATAAAAATAAAAGAATGTTATGAATGAAGCATTTTGGTTTGTTTATGAATAGTTTTTATTGTCTTTCCTTCTATCTAATAATATATCCTAAAGTTGAGAACAATTCTATGTTTTAAGAGTTACAGAGAAGGTTATTTTTGAATAATACATACACTCACCCTAAGCTAACACATTGTGCATATTTCAACAGTTTCAATAATTAACCAATGGTGTTACTTTCAGCCAACAATTTAAACCGTTTCATTAACCTGCTTCAAGTTAGCAATTCAAAATGCTAACATTACTTTTAGCCAACATTAACAGTTTTAATTATTTGTAGACGTCATTCTTTCCTTCTAATTGTTGTTCAACCTCAATAATATAATATTTGACTGCACTTATTTCCATTTGTCAGGAAGTTAGAAATCTTCCCGGACCTGGCACCGACAGAAACAAACTGAGGTTTTAAATGTTAATGAAGGTGTCCGACGAGCCTCGGGTCAGACCCATCACTCTGCCTCAAAGACAAAGGTCGCCTCTCGTTTGCCTTCATTAGAGCGCCGGTGAGACCTTCCTCCACTCACTTTTCTAACCGGAGGATCGATCGCCGATCAATCCCAGGTGACAGACTAAAAGGATGCAACAAGACTCCATTTTTCTTTGTCTGCTTCATGTCCAAGATTTTCTACTTTTCTGGTAAATCCAATAACTGCGTTGAGGTTGCTTTACTTATCCATTTCTCAAATCCCTGTCACGGTTAGTGTCTGATGTCTGAAGCAGGCTTTAGACCAGGGTGTCAAACTCAATGTCATCACGGGCCACATCAGCATTATGGTTGCACTCAAAGGGCCGGTTGTAACTTTAAGACAATATAAAAATACATATACAAATATTTAATATATATAAAATAATGTATTATATTACTTACTATTGCCTCTGCATTCGATTATTATCGGATAGGGTAAAAACTTCATAATTAATACGTCTGAAAGCAGAAGTCTAGGGCAAATAATTGCAAGTCTCTTCAGTGAGAATGTCACAAAATGATTTAAAAAGAAAAGCCAAATTCGGGAAAAAATAAATAATATTTTGGAAAAAAAGTCAAATTTGAGATGCATTGTGGGACATGTAGTTTATGGGCAACGTGCTTCTGTAAAGTAGCATGTAACCGTATAATAAACATATTATATTCTTTGCAAGCTCTAATGGGGCCACATAAAATGAAGCCACGGGCCGGATTTGGCCCCCGGGCCTTGAGTTTGACACCCCTGCTTTAGACAGAAGCATCTGCAGAACTTTTTAATTGGATGTTTGGTTTAATTTTTGGTGTGTCACTCTTTTCTTTTGGTGACTGACTTTTGCAGCTATCAGTGGGCTTTACGGTCACATGTGTTGGTGTAATTTGACGGATTATTTACACACTTTCAGGTCATTTCCAAGTCGACAGAAGTGATTAAGTTTGTGTGTTATTGTTACGATGTGAGCTGCAGGTGAAAGGACGATACGTGGAGAGAGGGTTTTCTTGCAAAAAGTAAACAGGCGTTTTATTCTTAGCCTTCCACATTGTTCCACAGAAACACACACTGCATGCCTGGTGCTGCGATCACCAGCAAGGAACAACAACGAATGCCCCTCCCCCCTCTCTTCCCAACCACATAGGAGACGGCCCGCCTTCCCACTCCCACCTGGCCAATCAGGTCATGGTTCTAAAAGCGGAGTGAAGGCTTAAATACAAAATGAAACACTGTTGTCTACCTTTAATGAAACCCTCAAGGCTTAAGTAAATTCATTATCGCATCGCTATAAATATGATATCTTCAAGAACAACAAGGTCTGCTTAAAACGGATAGTTTTTAACTTAATTGACACTCATACAATCACACATTTCCTGACCAATCGCGTCCAAGACTCCGCCTACTCATACGGCACATACAAGGAGTACTTTGGAGGCTGCTCCCCCTTTGAGCACTGGGACAAGATGGCCTCCAGGTCTGAACAAAGGAAATGGTGATTACTCGGTGCTTGTGTGTTTTACAGACTGACAAACGACTGTAGATGCATTTTATTAGTTTGTCTATGTAAACTGTTTTTATAACTTTAACTGAAATAAAGGCAACTCAGAAAAAACATTACTACCTTTCTTAACAAACAAATAGTTAAGACCAACATGTTGGTGAGGGAGTGTGTGCGCTTCCTCACAGTTATACATAGGTGAGAAAAGTACTCCGATTTTTTACTTAAGAAAAAGTCAACGGCGGTGGTTGCGAAGTCGATAGGGACTTGGCTTGGCAACCGGAAGGTCACCAGTTCAAGTCCCGGAAAGACCAAGTGCTACCGAGGTGTCCCTGAGCAAGGCACCGTTCCCCACACTGCTCCCCGGGCGCCGTACATAATGGCAGCACCTAACACTAGGATGGGTCAAATCCTGAGAAACCATTTTGTTACATAGTAGGCCTGTACTGACAATAAGTTGAATCTTCAAAATAGCAATACTAAATTGTAAATACTCTGTTATAAGTAAAAGTACTGCATTCAAAATCCAAGTATACTTAACGTACCAAAATTGAAAGTACGTATTGTTCGTAAGCCCATTTTATAAGAAATACTCGATTATGATCAATATGTTCGGAACAGCTGGTAAAGGTGGAGCTAATTTGATATACTGCCGATGTATATTTTTACCTACAATAATATATTACAGTATATCATTACTCCTATGCAGTGGATTAAAAAGTACGATATTAGATCCAAAATGCAGAAGAAGAGCAGACAGATCTGGAGGGAACATTAATAAATGTCACCGCACTAATGTCAATGAAATATCTTCTGGTATCGGGCTATATTTAGCCTGTGGTTAAATGACTGTGGCGCTGCATGTAATCCATCTCATGCCAGAGTCCAGGCCCGGACTGGCCGTCGGGACGTTTTTTTAATGTTGTGAACGCAACGCTGCGCAAATGTGGGTCTGCCTCTGCCTCACAGAGGGTGACTGGCTGTCTCCATGACGTGGCCTGCCCACACGGCCACTCTCATACAGATCATACTAATGCCCTCGATTGGTCTCTGTGTGTCCTTCAAGCTCGGGAGGGTGTGTGTTAGTGTGTGTGTGGCGCGAGCGAGGAGTGAGATAAAGGCGGCTTTTTGCAAATGTAGAAAGGCTCCGATAGCAATTTACAAATGTTTTGGTATGTTTATTGTTCACACATAGCATGGGGTACCTTGTTGATGATGTCCGCAGCATTAATGCATAAGTACCCCTGGTTTGAAGTCAAGTATTTATGTGACGGGAAGATATTTACCGTTGAGCTGGGAGTGTTGGTGCCATATCCAGAAGAAGGCAAAGACGCTAAAGACCACCGCCGTCCGTCCGCTCTGCACAAAACACACATACATATTACATACATTATATATATAACAACACTTTAAACTAATGCACACACGTTGCCATTACATCCAGCACATATTAGCTTGGCTTTCTTGGATTCACTTTAATATGAAAACTTTAGACACTTCTCTATTTCAGCTGCACATGACATATGACTGTCAGCAGACCATTGACTTATAACATGTGTCCAGGGGCTTTTCTCCAAACGGATGATAACTCATTCTGGGTGCCTCGACCACACGGTGACGGACGTTTTGATAATGAAGACGGGGGATTTACGATCTCAACACCGAGGGGAGAGAGAGGTCTGATTGGTCCGTTTCACGCCTCCGCCTAAAGAGCCCGTGGCAGTGAAGGTTATCGCTTATGCATTCATACTAGACTGTATGCTTATTCAAGCACTGCACTTAAGTAAACATTTGAGGTACTTGTACTTCATTTGACTATTCTTTTTCAGTGCAATCTTATACTTGTACACTACTCAGAGTCTCAAAAGGAAATATTGTACTTTTTACTACATTTATATGAAAACTAATCACTAGTTACTTCCCACATGTAGCTTTACAAACAAAACATATGAAGTACTTGTACAAATATGATGTTTTAAAGCAGGGGGGTCAAACTCAAACACACAGTGGGCCAAAATAAAAAATGGGTACTAGTCGAGGGCCGGACTGGTTCAATGTTTATTGCAGAACTTATTGAAATGAACTTATTGCACATTTTAAACCTGGAACTAACAAAGCTTAAATGATTGCCTATAAAAACAACATTAAATAATCAGCTGCATTCACTTCTCATGGCTCTATCTGCAGCTTCTCCAGAGTAACACACATGGCCTGCTGTCGTGAGAGAGGAAGTGCAGAAGGAAGCATCCTTTGAGCTCAGTGTGCTGCTCTGAGATGCTAGCTCAGACACTTGGCGTCTCATCTCGGGGGCAAGGTCATCAATGTTTGGGCTCAGGCTCTGAGCGGAGGAGACCCTCAGGATGGAGGGAAGGTGCAATATACCGGCGGGCCAGATCTAATAGGAATTAGAAATTATCCTCCGGGCCGAAATTAAATCCACCACGGCCCTGATTTGGCCCCCGGGCCTCGAGTTTGAGTATTGGGTTCACAGAAGGATTCATTTTGATAATGTTCTTACATTTTTGGAGCATTCCCAGTTACTATACAACTCAAAGGTTCACCTCATAGGAACAGATGCACTTTCATGTTCAACAGTCTACACACACACACACACACACACACACACACACACACACACACACACACACACACACACACACACACACACACACCACACACACACACACACACACACACACACACACACCCACACACCACACACACACACACACACACCGTGTCAGCAGAGCAGCTTGAGTAAACACAGACACACAGTGAGCGTAAGGCCCGTTGAACACGAGTCAGCGCGTTTCGCCGTGAGGAGCTGCAGGAGCCGGCTGTCCAGGATGTGAGAGACATCGACCACAACAACACCTCCTCTCTGCGTGTCTCACACCGACTTCACTTCAGCCTGTCTCCTCTCGTCTGTCTCACTTTCTGTCCCACCGCCCAGGCACAAAAACAAGTGGGAGGTAACACCCATCAGTCCCATTCAGGAAGAGTACTTTAGGTCAGCTACCATTCTCCGTCACGGTGACACACAGCTGGAACTCTCTACCCACTCAAATCAAAGACGTACACTGAACAAAAATATAAACGCAACACTTTAGTTTTTGCTCCCATTTTTCATGAGATGAACTCAAAGATCTAAAACATTTTCTATAAACACAAAATAACCATTTCTCTCAAATATTGTTCACAAATCTGAAAGAATGTGTGATAGTGAGCACTTCTCCTTTGCCGAGATAATCCATCCCACCTCACAGGTGTGGCATATCAAGATGCTGATTGGACAGCATGATTATTGCACAGGTGTGCCTTAGGCTGGCCACCATAGAAGGCCACTCTGAAACGTGCAGTTTTGCTTTATTGGGGGGGTCTGGGGGGGTCCGAAAACCAGGCAGTATCTGGTGTGAGGGGTAGGGTAATGTTGTGAATCGAGTGGCCTGTGTTCGTCGTCCATTACATACGCCTGCCCATACCATAACCCCACCACCACCATGGGCCACTCGATTCACAACATTACCCTACCCCTACCCCTCACACCAGATACTGACTGGTTTTCGGACCCCCCCAGACCCCCCAATAAAGCAAAACTGCACGTTTCAGAGTGGCCTTTTATGGTGGCCAGCCTAAGGCCCACCTGTGCAATAATCATGCTGTCTAATCAGCATCTTGATATGCCACACCTGTGAGGTGGGATGGATTATCTCGGCAAAGGAGAAGTGCTCACTATCACAGATTCTTTCAGATTTGTGAACAATATTTGAGATAAATGGTTATTTTGTGTTTATAGAAAATGTTTTAGATCTTTGAGTTCATCTCATGAAAAATGGGAGCAAAAACTAAAGTGTTGCGTTTATATTCTTGTTCAGTGTAGATACATATAGCACCTTTACAGCTCACTTAATAAAAACATGCTGAGAACCTGGATATGGCGTGTGTGATACATGTTGATACCCCTCGTGTCCTTTGTGTGATAGTGATGTGCTAATATGTGACATGTACGTAGTAACGTGTGTTGTTTGCATTGCATTGTTCTCTTGTATCCTTTCGCCTCTATCTACTTGTCTTTAGAACTAATGCTGTTGATGTGATTTTAAAAAGGTGTCTATTATCATCTGGCCGGGGACAACAGCTGGACATGAGCATGTTGGCTAAAGCTGCTCCATTTGCAGTTCTTTGTGGCAGTTGATCGAAAAAAAAACGACTGAACCCCACGTCGTCTCGCTTTGCTTCGTGTGGAGCGTTCAAGTGCCGCTCCAAACCAACGAGGAAACGGTGAATAGACAAATATTGTTGGAGCACAGAAAACAGTTGGAAATTAGGCTTTTACAGATTTATTTTGGTTGTGCGTACTTTGCAAAGTAAAAGTGTCAAAGGAGTGTTTTAATGTAAATACATCATATCTTTAGGGAAACTAATTAATTATCAGTCACCTTTAATCAAATATATGACTTAATGTTCTCTAAAAAGGCATTGTAAAAATCGGAAAATATTAACCACACCGCTGCTAACTGATAATGAAAGCATCCGTCTAAATATTGTTACGTATTCGCATTTATCGATTCAGTTTCCCTAGCCAATGTTTGTTTTTCTAAGGGAGCCCTTGCCATGCTAACTTCTGTCTTACGAAAATGCGTCCGTCCTGCTCATCGGTTTCCACATTGTGTTGCAATAAAACCTTAAAGAAGATCCCTCCTTACTTGACACTCGGTATCGTTGACTAACTTTCCTAACCACCTCATTACAGCAGGGATATAAAGCCAGTCACCTTCTGGAGGAGGCGAAGGAGAAGTGTGCAGGGTTGCTGGGGGAGAAGTTTCGAGGGCTGTCCAGAGGGCTGCTTCCTGTTGGGACAAAAAGACGTAACACAGAGGATGAGACACGAGAGAGAGCAAGACACACACGTGGAGATTTGAGAAGATTAATCCAGAAGTTTAATTCAAAGCACAGTTTAGGTTCAATACAACAGTGTGACTTTCCATAATCATTGGGTAGGGTTTGGGGGGGGGGCGGGGTTGTGAAACTGTTGTGAACTGAAGGCCTAGCATTGATTGTTTGACTGATGAATGCTTGGAGGGCAAAGCTTTTCACGTGTCCTGTTTCTTTTGGACAGTAATGTGAAAAATGCAATCCTAAAGTTGCACATCAAATTCAAAATGGCCATCGCCCGGTTGGTTTTAGGACAGGCTTCCAAGAGGCTTTTTTGTGCGTCTGAACATGTTAGATATAACTTTCAAATTTCAAAGCTCTAGAGAAAACCTGAGCGAGGGGCTGCCTTTTTGCATCTTTGGAGGCGGTGGACTTCCAAAGGGCGATTTACTTTTATGAGAAATTATAATGAGAAAAACTCAATAATTTTCTCTCAAACTTCAGATTTCTTTCTTCTCAGAATTATGAGTAAAAGAATCTGAATTTTGAAAAATAATTAATTCTATTTTTGGGGGAAAATCTCATTCTTACTTTAATCTCAGAACTAAAGATATTTTGACTTGTGGCTCTAATTCTCTTCCGTACATACTTGAAACAGGTTTTCGTTCTAAGAAAAATTATATATTTTTCAACTCAATCTTTTAGAATCAAACTTAAAGTTAGCCTTTCATATCTATATTTTCATTTCTATCTAT
>CM070491.1:34930228-35092728 GCA_036324585.1 Champsocephalus esox | reverse complement strand
CTACAGCACGGTCACATGACTTCACGTCACCACCGCTAAGCTAAAGGTGGCTAATGTTGATGACGTTTAGTCGTCTCATTTAGACACTTGTTTGCATCCCCAGTTTTTGTGGGGTATTCACTGATGTATTTTATGTCGTAGAATAAAAATTAAGGGTCGACCCGGCCTGGCCGATTATCGAGGCCGATATTTCGCATTTTACAGATTATCGGCCTTTTTTTTTAAATCAAATTGCCGATACAACTTTGGCTCTGATGCGGCCGTTTCTCTGGCTGCAGTCACCACTGTTCACGAGCAATGTCCCGCCCACAGCGCTATCTGATAGGCTATTACTGAAGTGTCAATCAACACTGAAGATTTTCCGGGCTACAGCCAGCCAGAGAGGCGGGACCTTCTCAGATTACAGGCAGGTGTGAAGAACGCAGACACAGACAGAGGCGAGCAGCAGCAGTGAGCGGTGTTTCGAATGTCAATCAGTTGAAAGCCGAAGTTCAATAAACATCCCAATCCCCTATGCCGAAATTGCAAAAACACCACGATCTTATGATCCAATTCTATCAGTTTCCCAGTTGCAAAGGGGCCGCGTGGTTTGCAAATCGCCCAGCCAATCAGAAATTGGTACTTTTTTCTCCCCAGGATAGCAGGCCTACCACCTCTCGGAGGCACTAACAATGGGGTTAAAAGTTCCCGGCACTAAGTACTCTTTTTGGTGTGAACGCAAAATAAGGGGTACGAAATGGAAAAAGTACGGGGGAAAGTACTCCGGTGTGAACGCGCCTAATCATATTGAATAGACTTAAAACACATTTTGATATATTTTTCACTGATAGATGGAATAAAATGCAAAATGATCACTTCCTCCTACAGTATATCATAATCGCTATATCAGTCAAAATAGTCACAATAAGTTATTTTTACCAAATTGTGCAGCGCTACCAATCACCCCGAAGCGTTTACTTCCCCCTTATCTCTCCACACACCTCTTCCCTTATCCTCCACACCTCCATCCCTCTCTCCAGCCCCTCGGCGACAGCACTTACAATCCAGATTTACTGAGTGCTAAGAGTGCTCCTCTCCCTCCCTTACACCGCTCTCTGTTGATCTTGAATGACAATCGAGTACAAAACAGGCCCTGGGTGGGCACCGCTTTAACATTTAGACTGACTTTGTAAAGTAAATAGAGAAGTGCAGGAATGAGTCAGCATGTAAGCGTTTCCATGTCCCTTGTCTGGGAAGGCAATGGTTTTTTGAATGTGTTTTTGGTTGTTATGGCATGAAGTAAGGTCTGAGGTTAACACAAGCTGAAGAGATTTTTATTAGGGATCGACCGATATGGCTTTTTCAAGGCCGATACCGATTATTAGTAATCAAGGAGACCGATAACCGATATTTGGAACCGATATACATTTGCAGTAAAATCAGAAAATGTTGGTGTCAAAATGTAGAATAACAGAACTTCTTTGAAATGCCTTTTTATGTTTAACGAACTTTTCAACATCTTAACACTGGTTTCCTCTCTGTGACCCTGAGTAAAGTAAATTAAGTTAAAATCAAAACTAGTAAAACTTGTTCTGAACTTCTGATATTTCAGTCTCGATCATTTAGCAGTCCCAACTCAGCAGCACCAGATTGTGGTGCAGAAAGCAGAGTTGCTGCGAGGCTCCACTCGCAGCCGTCACAGCCCCAGTCGTCCCAGCGCGTCAGTTTCTCCGCTGCGAGGCTTCAGGAGAAGCTGCTGGGACTCCCAGCAGCTTCTCCTGAAGCCTTCCCCAACTCCGGGGACTTCCATCCGGGGACTCCGGGCGGCAGTATACGCCATGAAGTGGGTTGTAGCCTACCAGTAAACCCAAAGCAGAAGAAGAAGAAGTGACGTCAGCGGCTTCATTTGCGTAATCTTCCCTCAGGGAACTTATTCCGGTGTGAACGCGATCTGTACTTAGTTCCATGGGGGTACCGAGTGCTGGGAACTACGTGCTGGCACTAAGTACGGAAAAGTACGGCTATTAATGATAGCCTGGGATTTCTTTGCAGCTCCAAAATACTTCATTCAAATTTGTATTTTAACACATATTCAGATGGTAACAAAGATTTAGCATCCTGTTATTTGGTTATTGCACTACTCCATAATGCGATATTGTTAACATTTCTATTAATTGTGCAGCTGAAGTGACTGCCAATTCAAAAGGAAGACAAAGAGAATAACAGGGGTTAGAGAGGCAGGTTGAAAGTGTTGCTCATCACCTCCAAACGCAAGGTAAACATGACCCAGTTTCTTTTTCCAGCACACATATATTCACACTGCACAAACACAGCTCACGGGGGAATATTACTCGCAGCTGAGGACACAGCAAGAGGGGGGGGGAGGGGGTTTGGCTCGAACAAAAGCCAGACAACCCAGAGCCTCCACCCTCTGGGTGTTCATACTCCGCCCTCTACTTACCAGCAAAGGGAGCATTAATATTGATCAAAACCTAACCAGCTCATTCGTATAAAATCACACGTACCTACAGGGGGAGGGACGGGGGAAAACAGAAGGACAAATGAGAACGAAAAGGGACTTCAAAGAGGAGAATCGTCAAGTCGGCGCAGCAGGGAATAAATGAATAAATAAATGTTGGTGGGAAAACATGAAAGCATCCCCGTCGGAAACAAACAATGCTTTTTCACTTCCATTTCCCGATGTTAGCATTTTTCCTCTCATATCTGTGGTTACGTTTTATAACAGCATTAAAAACACCGAAGCACTTTTTCCCGGGACAAAAAGCCAGAGGAGATTTTAATTTGGCGTCTATGACCCTGGAGGGGGGTGCGAGAGGGAGTGGTCACATGACGGCTTGTTGCTATGCAGTGTGAGGCAGGAAGAGAAATACTCTGACATCATCTATTAAGTGTCTCTACTTTAAAGAGTCCTCTCCTGCTGATGTTCAGGTGTATATCAGTATGTAGTGTCTCTACTTTAAAGAGTCCTCTCCTGCTGATGTTCAGGTGTATATCAGTATGTAGGGTCTCTACTTTAAAGAGTCCTCTCCTGCTGATGTTCAGGTGTATATCAGTATGTAGTGTCTCTACTTTAAAGAGTCCTCTCCTGCTGATGTTCAGGTGTATATCAGTATGTAGTGTCTCTACTTTAAAGAGTCCTCTCCTGCTGATGTTCAGGTGTATATCAGTATGTAGTGTCTCTACTTTAAAGAGTCCTCTCCTGCTGATGTTCAGGTGTATATCAGTATGTAGTGTCTCTACTTTAAAGAGTCCTCTCCTGCTGATGTTCAGGTGTATATCAGTATGTAGTGTCTCTACTTTAAAGAGTCCTCTCCTGCTGATGTTCAGGTGTATATCAGTATGTAGTGTCTCTACTTTAAAGAGTCCTCTCCTGCTGATGTTCAGGTGTATATCAGTATGTAGTGTCTCTACATACAAACATCATGGAGAAGACAATTAAAGTGTTTCAATAAATACGTAATGAATCCAATAACCGTTTTAAACTCTAGCACTGGATGACATCAGAGTGTGTGTACGAGATAAAGACAGTTATATTGATTCCTATCAGACCTTCTAGTGAGTAACTGTAACCGTAAAAGGCCAGGACAGAAGCCAAAGTGTTCATGATGAAACCCTGAGGCTCCATCACATCTCCTGCACCCATCCTCTGGCCCACAACACATTACGAGGAGAAACGCTCCGACCCTTTCACTGCTTTCTCTCCACCACTCGGTTCAACTATTATCATCCAGTTGTTGTTCTCACGACCACTATGATGGCAATGTTCTAAATAAATTACAAGAACATGAAGAAGGAATGAAGGGTAAAAATAAAGAAGGGTTCCAATGCCCGGTGAGATGTACAGTGTCTAAATTGTTTAAAGTTAATTAAACTTTGACATTTATGAGAGGGACTGCTCCGTCGTAGCCAGGGTTTACGATCAGTTTTTGGGCGAGTTGTACTGAGGAACAAGTATCACAGCACCGACGGGTGAACAATAGTGTTTTGGTAACACGGGGTGTTCAGGTAACGCCTAAAGACTTTGTTATGGAACGCAAAGCAGAGTAGGGGGCGAGTACACCCTCCTGAGGGTCCGGTTGTGGATGTCATGCGAGCAAAACATGGTGGAAACAATCAGACTAAATTAACAATCGAGACGGAAATGTTCGGATTTCCAAAGGGAGGTTCTGTGAATAAATTAAAAATCAAGAACCGAAATAATTGAACTATTCATATCTTAGACTGCACTGTAACTTTTAATGTTTAATTTATTAGCTTTTCTTTTTAAAGGTGGGGTAGGTAAGTTTGAGAAACCGGCTGGAGATCGCTAGAATTTGAAAATACACAACCGGAGAAAATCTGCCACTTCCTCACAGAGCCCCTCCCCCAACACACACGAACGTGCACATGACCAATGAGGGCACGAGGTAAGTTTGTGCCCCGATGGAAGGCTGACAGGCAGGTAGGCCATCCAGTCGGTTTAGCCGGGCTGGCTAAATGGATTGGATGTACTTTTTACAGTATTTTTTACAATATTTTTTTTACAGGATTCATTAGGTGGAGTCGCTGTGTGGTTAGGTTTAAACCCTAGCACAAGGAGGGGCTGATTCTTCAACATGTGAGAAGTAGAAAGTACAGGTATTTGTGTTCAAAATGTAAGAAGTAGAAAGTACAGTTATTTGTGTTCAACATGTAAGAAGTAGAAAGTACAGGTATTTGTATTCAAAATGTAAGAAGTAGAAAGTACAGGTATTTGTGTTCAAAGTGTAAGAAGTAGAAAGTACAGGTATTTGGGTTCAACATGTAAGAAGTAGAAAGTACAGGTATTTGTGTTCAACATGTGAGAAGTAGAAAGTACAGGTATTTGAGTTCAACATGTAAGAAGTAGAAAGTACAGGTATTTGTGTTCAACATGTGAGAAGTAGAAAGTACAGGTATTTGTGTTCAACATGTAAGAAGTAGAAAGTACAGGTATTTGTGTTCAACATGTGAGAATTAGAAAGTACAGGTATTTGAGTTCAACATGTAAGAAGTAGAAAGTACAGGTATTTGAGTTCAACATGTAAGAAGTAGAAAGTACAGGTATTTGAGTTCAACATGTAAGAAGTAGAAAGTACAGGTATTTGAGTTCAACATGAGAGAAGTAGAAAGTACAGGTATTTGAGTTCAAAGTGTAAGAAGTAGAAAGTACAGGTATTTGGGTTCAACATGTAAGAAGTAGAAAGTACAGGTATTTGTGTTCAACATGTGAGAAGTAGAAAGTACAGGTATTTGAGTTCAACATGTAAGAAGTAGAAAGTACAGGTATTTGTGTTCAACATGTGAGAAGTAGAAAGTACAGGTATTTGTGTTCAACATGTAAGAAGTAGAAAGTACAGGTATTTGTGTTCAACATGTGAGAAGTAGAAAGTACAGGTATTTGAGTTCAACATGTAAGAAGTAGAAAGTACAGGTATTTGAGTTCAACATGTAAGAAGTAGAAAGTACAGGTATTTGAGTTCAACATGTAAGAAGTAGAAAGTACAGGTATTTGAGTTCAACATGTAAGAAGTAGAAAGTACAGGTATTTGAGTTCAACATGAGAGAAGTAGAAAGTACAGGTATTTGAGTTCAACATGTAAGAAGTAGAAAGTACAGGTATTTGAGTTCAACATGTAAGAAGTAGAAAGTACAGGTATTTGAGTTCAACATGTGATAAGTAGAAAGTACAGGTATTTGAGTTCAACATGTAAGAAGTAGAAAGTACAGGTATTTGAGTTCAACATGTAAGAAGTAGAAAGTACAGGTATTTGAGTTCAACATGTAAGAAGTAGAAAGTACAGGTATTTGAGTTCAACATGTAAGAAGTAGAAAGTACAGGTATTTGAGTTCAACATGTGAGAAGTAGAAAGTTCAGGTATTTGTGTTCAACATGTAAGAAGTAGAAAGTACAGGTATTTGAGTTCAACATGTAAGAAGTAGAAAGTACAGGTATTTGAGTTCAACATGTAAGAAGTAGAAAGTACAGGTATTTGAGTTCAACATGTAAGAAGTAGAAAGTACAGGTATTTGAGTTCAACATGTAAGAAATAGAAAGTACAGGTATTTGAGTTCAACATGTAAGAAGTAGAAAGTACAGGTATTTGAGTTCAACATGAGAGAAGTAGAAAGTACAGGTATTTGAGTTCAAAGTGTAAGAAGTAGAAAGTACAGGTATTTGGGTTCAACATGTAAGAAGTAGAAAGTACAGGTATTTGTGTTCAACATGTGAGAAGTAGAAAGTACAGGTATTTGAGTTCAACATGTAAGAAGTAGAAAGTACAGGTATTTGTGTTCAACATGTGAGAAGTAGAAAGTACAGGTATTTGTGTTCAACATGTAAGAAGTAGAAAGTACAGGTATTTGTGTTCAACATGTGAGAAGTAGAAAGTACAGGTATTTGAGTTCAACATGTAAGAAGTAGAAAGTACAGGTATTTGAGTTCAACATGTAAGAAGTAGAAAGTACAGGTATTTGAGTTCAACATGTAAGAAGTAGAAAGTACAGGTATTTGAGTTCAACATGTAAGAAGTAGAAAGTACAGGTATTTGAGTTCAACATGAGAGAAGTAGAAAGTACAGGTATTTGAGTTCAACATGTAAGAAGTAGAAAGTACAGGTATTTGAGTTCAACATGTAAGAAGTAGAAAGTACAGGTATTTGAGTTCAACATGTGAGAAGTAGAAAGTACAGGTATTTGAGTTCAACATGTAAGAAGTAGAAAGTACAGGTATTTGAGTTCAACATGTAAGAAGTAGAAAGTACAGGTATTTGAGTTCAACATGTAAGAAGTAGAAAGTACAGGTATTTGAGTTCAACATGTAAGAAGTAGAAAGTACAGGTATTTGAGTTCAACATGTGAGAAGTAGAAAGTTCAGGTATTTGTGTTCAACATGTAAGAAGTAGAAAGTACAGGTATTTGAGTTCAACATGTAAGAAGTAGAAAGTACAGGTATTTGAGTTCAACATGTGAGAAGTAGAAAGTACAGGTATTTGTGTTCAACATGTAAGAAGTAGAAAGTACAGGTATTTGAGTTCAACATGTAAGAAGTAGAAAGTACAGGTATTTGAGTTCAACATGTAAGAAGTAGAAAGTTCAGGTATTTGTGTTCAACATGTAAGAAGTCAAAGTAAAAAGTCGTAGTGGAGTAAAGTACTGATAGCAGAAACATGTACTTGAGTGCAGTAACGAAGTATTTGTACTCCACTGCTTGGGGATAAATAAAGTTCCATCTTATCTCTTATCTTATGTAGTATTCTCTCCTCCTCTGTCTCAGTTTGGGGAACTTCACAGCTGACAGAAGCGATATCTATCAAACACAGGAACATTAAGTGCTGCAGAGAAGCCTGAGTCCTCAGAAGTGTTTCCTGTTAGAGGAACACCGAGGAGGATCAAACAGAATACGAGTTACTCATAGAGACGAGGGAAGGCTTTACTGGAAGCTAATCATGTTCTCACTTAATAGCGCGGTGAAGAGATGACGTGTTGTTGGAGGCTGACCTGGAAGTTACTATTGAAAAGCTAAATGGGATTTCTCCATTGGCTTTTGGAAAACTGCAGAAAATAATCTCTGTGTCGAACAAACGTTTCCACTTTACAATAAGACTACCCGTATAAAGGGTTCACGAATAGTTTGTAATTCATTATTAATTAGGTTGTGAACACTTTATAAAACATGAATAAGCTTTTATAAGACATGCGATAAACAGGGCACCAGTGACCGGTTGCTTGCCAAATAGTGAGCCCACATTTATCTGTACTGCTCAGCCTTCCAATGGCTACCTAGCTTACTTCGTCTCCTTCATCAGCCAGCATCCTTGGTATCTGTTGAGTTGACTCTCGCTAAGTAGCCAATATCAGGCTTAGTCATCTTGCCAAATAGTGAACCCACATGTATCTGTACTGCTAAGTCTCATATTGGCTACCTAGCTTACTTCGTCTCCTTCATCAGCCAGCATCCTTGATATCTGTTGAGTTGACTCTCGCTAAGTAGCCAATATAAGGCTTAGTCATCTTGCCAAATAGTGAGCCCACATGTATCTGTACTGCCAAGTCTCATATTGGCTACCTAGCTTACTTCGTCTCCTTCATCAGCCAGCATCCTTGGTATCTGTTGAGTTGACTCTTGCTAAGTAGCCAGTATCAGGCTTAGTCATCTTGCCAAATAGTGAACCCACATGTATCTGTACTGCTAAGTCTCATATTGGCTACCTAGCTTACTTCGTCTCCTTCATCAGCCAGCATCCTTGGTATCTGTTGAGTTGATTCTCGCTAAGTAGCCAATATAAGGCTTAGTCATCTTGCCAAATAGTGAACCCACATGTATCTGTACTGCTAAGTCTCATATTGGCTACCTAGCTTACTTTGTCTCCTTGATCCACCAGCATCCTTGGTATCTGTTGAGTTGACTCTCGCTAAGTAGCCATATCAGGCTTAGTCATCTTGCCAAATAGTGAACCCACATGTATCTGTACTGCTAAGTCTCATATTGGCTACCTAGCTTACTTCGTCTCCTTCATCAGCCAGCATCTTGGTATCTGTTGAGTTGACTCTCGCTAAGTAGCCAATATCAGGCTTAGTCATCTTGCCAAATAGTGAGCCCACATGTATCTGTACTGCCAAGTCTCATATTGGCTACCTAGCTTACTTTGTCTCCTTCATCAGCCAGCATCCTTGGTATCTGTTGAGTTGACTCTCGCTAAGTAGCCAATATCAGGCTTAGTCATCTTGCCAAATAGTGAGCCCACATGTATCTGTACTGCCAAGTCTCATATTGGCTACCTAGCGTACTTCGTCTTCTTCATCAGCCAGCATCCTTGGTATCTGTTGAGTTGACTCTCGCTAAGTAGCCAATATCAGGCTTAGTCATCTTGCCAAATAGTGAACCCACATGTATCTGTACTGCTAAGTCTCATATTGGCTACCTAGCTTACTTCGTCTCCTTCATCAGCCAGCATCCTTGATATCTGTTGAGTTGACTCTCGCTAAGTAGCCAATATAAGGCTTAGTCATCTTGCCAAATAGTGAACCCACATGTATCTGTACTGCTAAGTCTCATATTGGCTACCTAGCTTACTTCGTCTCCTTCATCATCCAGCATCCTTGGTATCTGTTGAGTTGACTCTCGCTAAGTAGCCAATATCAGGCTTAGTCATCTTGCCAAATAGTGAACCCACATGTATCTGTACTGCTAAGTCTCATATTGGCTACCTAGCTTACTTTGTCTCCTTCATCATCCTTGGTATCTGTTGAGTTGACTCTCGCTAAGTAGCCAATATCAGGCTTAGTCATCTTGCCAAATAGTGAGCCCACATGTATCTGTACTGCTAAGTCTCATATTGGCTACCTAGCTTACTTCGTCTCCTTCATCAGCCAGCATCCTTGGTATCTGTTGAGTTGACTCTCGCTAAGTAGCCAATATAAGGCTTAGTCATCTTGCCAAATAGTGAGCCTGTGTTGATATGTGGATGTTAGAACTGGTTTATAAATGGTTCTTAATGATTAATAAAGTGTTTACAACCTAATTATAAACCCTTTTTGAATCCTTTACAGTCTTATTGTAAAGTGGTATCCATACATCTACAGAGAGAGGATGAAGAAGTGAGATAGTTATAGAGGCAGTGTGTTTCCTGCTGACGTAACCTCAGCTTTCTGGTCCCTAATGGAGGAGAAACACAGAATCACCTCAGGCTCAGAGCTCTCTCTCTCGGCCTCTCCTCCTTCACCCTCTTGCACAACTTTCCCTTTCCGCCTCCTTCCCTTTCATCCTCCCAATCACACATGAACTTGTTCTCTTTCCCCCGCTGTGACTCTGGCTGTTAACTCTTCAGGAACACGTTTAAGAAGGGGATTGAGAGGGAGTGTGGTGGAAACGTACTAAATAATAATAAAATGGTGAGGAAACCTTCCCGTTATACTGAAATGAAGATTCTTGGAATAAGAAGGTCTTTTTATTCTTGCGAGAAGGTCAATCGGTACAGAGTCAAGCAGTCTGCAAGTACAAAAGGTCTTCAGAGGATCTTATGTGAGGGATAATGAAAAATAGTCCTTTGTTACCGTTTGAACTCACGTAGCAACGGCATGAAGTGCTTCAATAGCGTTTTTGATTACAGATTTGAAAACATCGCTGCTTGCTTTAAAAGTAGCACAATTCATGATGTCAAACCTTGGAGAGTATCTAGATATCCCTGCCCTGATGCCAAAGGAACTGCACACTGAATATGTGTCGCCGTTTGATGTCTATGTCTGGATCGGGTTTCTGCCCGTTACTTCTCCGCTGCTTTCTTGTCCCAGTTTGAAAAGCAAACTGCATTTTCGGCCAAACTGTACGCAGTTAAATCGACCGAACTTTTTTCTGCAGATGTAAGCGTCCTTAACAACGGTCAATAAATCCTTAACAATGGTCAATAAATCCTTGACAGCGGTATGTGGCCGTTTCTCAATCTCGAGGATACTGGCTTCCAAGCCAATATTTCAAGGATGCTGCGTCATCGAGTGCCGCCGAAGGACTGTTCCAATCTCCAGCATACTTGGAATTCCACCGAGGCCGCGTCCTTGGTTTGGGGGGAAATTCGAGGCTGCACATGGGTAGACTTCGCGTCCTTACAATCCCCACAATGCTTTGCGCACGGACCAATTTCAAAAACCCTTGCGGAGAATGGCTGAACCGACGCAGCACACATTTAATGTAAGTATAGTGGCGTAGAACACGTGTTGGTAAATATGTTACTTTGTTATCACCAAAAATGTGTTTCGTGAAAGTAAAGCAAGTTCATAATTAGATAGACATCGTGAAGTATTTACTTTCCGTACAGTTTATGTTGAAACCGTTAGAAAGAGTGGCACACTTGTTAGCCTGTTCCATTCTTCTTCGTTTTCCGAAGCCGTGGCTTGGAAGCATACTGGCTTTGTTTCTGAAGGAAGTGACTTGGAAGTACGCGACTACCAAGCCAGCATACTCGCGATTGAGAAACGGCCTTTCTGTTCTGGATTAACAACGTGTCACGTGTTCTGAATTGACCAATCAGAATCGAGTATTCAACTATGTAATAAATCCACGTATTCACACCAAGAATAGAAGAGGAGGGGCTGAGAGAAACAGAAAAGACAATCATACTATATATAGGATGCTTTAAAACACGTCTTCTAGCAAATGGAGAAACGTCTACACTTCACAAAAGGACGACACCCTAACCTTACGACACTGAGTAGCTCTAACCCCATTCACCACTCATTTAGGTTATTGCTGCTGCCTGAAACAGCTTGTACAAGAAGAACAGATGGTGAACTTTAAATGCTCCCTTAGTATGACACAAGTTTCCATAACAGGAGGGGAATATAGTGAATACAGCGGAGCAAAGACATTATAATGAAACACATTGAAGGCCTTAATAAAATGCATATAGTATTATTTAATAGTTTCTTTATAATCATCTATATGTCATGCACCAAAAGCAATGGTTATATATGTAAAGAATAACCATGGGGCGATTACATGTAAAGTCAATGCAGAATGCGCGCATGAAGCATTTGATGCGATTGGTGGGAGCCGCGACAAACGCTCGAGTAAAATGTTTTCAACTCAAGCGTGAAATTGCTCGCGGTAGCCAATCAGCGGTGAGGATCTCAGCCTGCCGCCACTGACGTTGAACCAGAAAACATCAGCCGTTAGCACTCAGAGCTCACAGCTCCTCATATCTGTTCAGAAACTAGACACAAGCTAAACAAGTACAAACCACAGACTGCCTGTGTCATGGAGAATACAGTCGCTGGTTTATTTATGTCTGTAGGCCGTTGCTGTGAGTGTGGACGGTCGGAGCATATACAACGTTAGCTTAGCCGATCTCCATTCGGAAAACACGCATTTTAAAGGTTGTTCGCCTGCCGTCTGTCTGCAGACTTGTCAAAGCATTAATTCATGGTTTTTACTAACCGGTATCAGTGTGTTGTTACTTCGGCATCATTTTAGAAACGTGTATTACAATTAAATCACGGTCAAACATGTTCATCTGGTTGTAGTTGTAGCCCCCTGGCCAGCGAGTCTTGTTTGAACGATGCGAGTAAACACTTAAATAATTGTAATATGGCCCACGATGAAATTGAGTTTGACACCCCTTGATGTAAAGGATTTGACTCCCATTATCTGCCTCTGTGGTGTGACTCCCATTATCTGCCTCTGTGCTGTGACTCCCATTATCTGCCCCTGTGGTGTGACTCCCATTATCTGCCTCTGTGCTGTGACTCCCGTTATCTGCCTCTGTGCTGTGACTCCCGTTATCTGCCTCTGTGCTGTGACTCCCATTATCTGCCCCTGTGGTGTGACTCCCATTATCTGCCTCTGTGCTGTGACTCCCATTATCTGCCCCTGTGGTGTGACTCCCATTATCTGCCTCTGTGCTGTGACTCCCGTTATCTGCCTCTGTGCTGTGACTCCCGTTATCTGCCTCTGTGCTGTGACTCCCATTATCTGCCCCTGTGGTGTGACTCCCATTATCTGCCTCTGTGCTGTGACTCCCATTATCTGCCTCTGTGGTGTGACTCCCATTATCTGCCCCTGTGGTGTGACTCCCATTATCTGCCCCTGTGGTGTGACTCCCATTATCTGCCTCTGTGCTGTGACTCCCATTATCTGCCCCTGTGGTGTGACTCCCATTATCTGCCTCTGTGCTGTGACTCCCGTTATCTGCCTCTGTGCTGTGACTCCCGTTATCTGCCTCTGTGCTGTGACTCCCATTATCTGCCCCTGTGGTGTGACTCCCATTATCTGCCTCTGTGCTGTGACTCCCATTATCTGCCTCTGTGGTGTCACTCCCATTATCTGCCCCTGTGGTGTGACTCCCATTATCTGCCTCTGTGCTGTGACTCCCGTTATCTGCCTCTGTGGTGTGACTCCCGTTATCTGCCTCTGTGGTGTGACTCCCGTTATCTGCCTCTGTGGTGTCACTCCCATTATCTGCCCCTGTGGTGTCACTCCCATTATCTGCCCCTGTGGTGTGACTCCCATTATCTGCCTCTGTGCTGTGACTCCCGTTATCTGCCTCTGTGGTGTGACTCCCGTTATCTGCCTCTGTGGTGTGACTCCCGTTATCTGCCTCTGTGGTGTCACTCCCATTATCTGCCCCTGTGGTGTGACTCCCATTATCTGCCTCTGTGCTGTGACTCCCATTATCTGCCTCTGTGGTGTCACTCCCATTATCTGCCCCTGTGGTGTGACTCCCATTATCTGCCTCTGTGCTGTGACTCCCATTATCTGCCTCTGTGGTGTCACTCCCATTATCTGCCCCTGTGCTGTGACTCCCGTTATCTGCCTCTGTGTGTGACTCCCTTATCTGCTCTGTCTGTGACTCGTTATCTGCCTCTGTGGTGTGACTCCCGTTATCTGCCTCTGTGGTGTGACTCCCGTTATCTGCCTCTGTGGTGTGACTCCCGTTATCTGCCTCTGTGGTGTGACTCCCGTTATCTCCCGCCTGTTGTTTTCAGGGCTCAGGTGAGTCAGAGTGAGAGTCTCTCCTCTGTAACAGAAGCTGTTTAATCCCTGATCAGCGGGGGGAGATGAAGTGACTCATCATGACATCAACTACTGCTTCTGGTGAGGAGAACTGCTCTAATTTAATATTTAACTATGCTTTTCATTCAATCAAAATGCAATAGTTAGTTCAGGGTATATGCAGGAATCCTGAAGTCAAATGTAAAACCTTTTAAGACCCTTTCCATACATTTTAAGACCTCATCGCCACTTGGAGTTCTAACCGGTTGCCTTGGCGACACACTTTACCTCACATTCACTATATACAGTATTGATTGTCCTTCCTCCTTATCGTCCAACCATTTGGACGCAGACTTGCATTTCCCCATAACGATGTTGCTTAGCAACCGGCATAAACGGACCTTTGCGCTATCAAGCAGTGAGCGCGCGATGTCCTGTTCAGATGACGTCAAACCCAACGGGATGCCATCAATAAACTCCACAGAATCACACTACACACCTACGCCGTGATTACATTCAGGCAGACTGTGGAATACAACCTCTCTGGACCAGTTATATACTTATTGAAGACAAGCTACAAAATGTAAAACCTTGGAAATACCGTTTAATACTTTCTAAGACCCCGCGGACCCCCTGAGGTAGGATTTCAAGCTCTGGGTGAAAACATCTCTCCAGTGAATCACACTGCAGGAAAATAAAGTCATCTAAATATGATAAATATTTAGATGACTCATGTTCGGCTCATGCACTCATGGACCACTTCAGAGAAATCAGTCACTCAGGTCTGCTGGAAATGTCACTCCGATGAGTCACCTCTCAATAACTTCACATCCATCCATCCATCCATCTTCTTCGCTTATCCGTGGTCGGGTCTCGGGGTATCAGTTCCAGCAGAGAGCCCCAAACGTTCCTTTCCCCTCATCAAGCAGCTCTGACTGGGGGATCCCAAGGCGCTCCCAGGCCAGAAGAGATATAATCCCTCCACCTGGTCCTAGGTCTACCCCTCGGTCTCCTCCCAGCTGGACGTGCCTGGAACACCTGCCTAGGGAGGCGTCCAGGTGGCATCCTAACTAGGTGCCCGAACCACCTCAACTGGCTCCTTTCGACGCGAAGGAGGAGCGGCTCAACGCCCAGTCCCTCCCGGATGACCGAACTTCTCACCTTATCTCTAAGGGAGACACCAGCCACCCTGCGGAGAAAACCCATCTCGGCCGCTTGTATCCGCGATCTCGTTCTTTGGGTCATGACCCATCCTTCATGACCGTAGGTGAGGGGTAGGAACGAAAATGGCCCGGTAGACAGAGAGCTTTGCCTTCCGGCTCAGCTCCCTTTTCGTCACGACGGTGCGGTAAAGCGACTGCAGTACCGCTCCCGCTGCTCCGGCTCTCCGGCCCATCTCACGCTCCATTGTTCCCTCACTCGAGAACAAGACCCCGAGATACTTGAACTCCTTCACTTGGGGGAAGGACTCATTCCCTACTTGGAGTGGACAGTCCATCGGTTTCCTGCTGAGAACCATGGCCTCAGATGTGGAGGTGCTGATCCTCATCCCGGCCGCTTCGCACTCGGTCATAGACACAGACATTGTTCCATTGGTTTCTTTGGACATGTTTACAGGTGTTTGAATGTCCTGTATGATGATACAAGATGGACATTTGACTTGTTTATTGTTTTGTTTGTAGATGGAAATGAGTTACCATCTAAATCTGGCATAAATCACCTCTTTTCTTTTCAGACTAAAGTGTTTTGTTATGCATGCTGGTCCTTGTTTAATAATGGCCACGGTATCTCTTATACAGACTAAGATGCTAGCAGCTCTGTGAGGCTGCATTTTGGAACAAGTGGGCTTTAGGTTATCTGCTTTCTATTTCAGAAATATTTTGGACTGTTTATTTCTAGTTTCTTTATTTCTCTCATGTACATTGCCTTGTTTTTTATGCTGCTGCAACACAAACATTTCCCAAATTGGGATCAATAAAGTACAAATCCATCCATCCATCTATCCATCCATATCCATCTATCCTATCTATCTATCTATCCATCCATATATCTATCTATCTACCTATCCATCCATCCATCCATCCATCTATCTATCCATATACCTATCTACCTACCCACCCACCCATCCACCCATCTATCCATCCATCCATCTACCTACCTACTACCCACCCACCCACCCACCCACCCATCTATCTATCATCTACCTATCATCCATCTGTCTATCTATCCATCCATCTATCACCTATCTATCCATCCATCTATCTATCTATCCATCCATCTATCTATCTATCTATCCATCTATCTATCCATCCATCCATCCATCCATCCATCTAACATCTGCATACTAATATCTGTAAAATGACAATGCTAAGATGCTCATATTTCGCAGGCTCAGCGTCTTCCGCGTGTTTAATCGCTAACATTTGCTTATAAGCACAAAACCACAAGGTGCAGAGGAAGGTTCAGGATCGGCTTGGTGTTCAATTTCATGATCTAATGTTTCTAATCAATGTTTGCGTCCGTTTGCAAAGCGAAGAGTCCAGCGAACACAGGGCTTTTATCCAGTCGATTGCTGTATGTGGACGAGTGTGTGTACCAAACGTCATAGAGCTACGCTACTAGCTAAATAGTGATCGTTTGAGACAGATACATTACCTTAACGCATATCCCTTAAATAGTGTCTGCTAATCATGCAATTTAAAAAAGGGGACTTTCACGATGCGTCTTTTGCTCGAACTTTCAAAGTCAACTTTATTGTCAAAATTACTACCAGAAAATTACTATCCAGAAATCTCGAGATACCGTTGCCCGCAGTCTCACGCTGTGACATATATACATAAAACAAAAAGGGCCTAGATAAACGGGGTATACAATTTAAAATGTTAATAATATATTGTTCAAAGTACAAAACTGATGATCTCTCAGTGTTACAGTAACAGTACGAGACTCTCATCGTGCACATTCAGCAGAGCAGACATCCGAGACCACGTCAGACACAGAGTGACCTTACACCGCCGTCACACTGTCAACACGAGCCTCTCAGAGAAGTACACCGCAGACACTGAGAGGAGGTGAACAAACAGAAAACCAGAGCTGCAAAATACACCAAAAACACTGAAACCACACTGAAAAGAACTGACATTTGAACTTTAATTGAATGTATTATGTCAACAAGTTTCCCATACCTGTATTCGGTTGGTTGAAAGCAATACTATTACGTTGAAACTAATGTTTTTTTGTTTAAACGTAATAGTATTCCAACCAACCGAATACAGTTATGTGAAATCTGTAGACACAATACATTTAATTAAAGGCAGCAGTTCAGTCACACTGTCAGCCCGAGCCTCTCAGTGTGCAGACACTGGAGAGAAAGAGGAGGATGAACGAACAGAGAACCAGCGCTACCACACCTCACAACAAATCACCACCACACGGTCTCCATGTACCTCTTAGTGCGTCGGAACATGCTGGATATCTAGGCGTCGGTCTGGGGAGCGGCAGACGGAAAGCAGCAGGTTTCTGGGAAGTGTGTTTGGATCAAAAGCTACCACAAGCTTCAAATGAGAGATAGTGTCTGCTGGGCAAGTGTGGGCAAAAACCAGAGGATGGAAAGAGAGGGAGGGAGGGAGGGAGGGTGGGTCTGCCTGTTCAGAGAGGAACAACAGAAGGGAGAGGCAGGAGTCGTTTTCTCAAGGCTAAGATGCCACGGTACAGAGTGTCATTCCGTGACTTTTTTTTATAGTCTTTCAAAGTCCGTGCACTCAAAGAACACGACGGGCCGTTAAAAGCTTTTTCACTGCAGGCTAAATGAATGAAAAAGGGGAGGTAAGTTATCTCCGCTGAAGACGTGACTGAGGTTACATCACTAAAACAGATGCTGAATGGAGTCAAACATTCAAAAGAAAAGCATCACGGATGAGGATGCACGACACACACACACACACACCACACACACACACACACACACACACTTGTGAATGGATGAAGCAAGCAGGTTGAATGTGAAGCTAACTCTAATGGATGATGCTAGCATCCTTCGTAGAGAGAAAGAAAGGACACATTCAAATGGGAGATGTCTCAAGTGCTGGTGGAAAGAGAAACACACTAGAAGCAGTGGTTTAACATTTAAATAAGTGATTGCAAAATTAAGTCTTATTCTATAGAAGTCTATGAGGAAATGACCCTACTTCTCTCTTGATTAATTACCTCAGTAAACTTTGTAATAATGAGTTTATGGATGTTGGGCTACTGGTATTATTTAAAAATCTCTTTATAAAATCGAAATATAATCTGAAAGCACAACATTTAAACAACTGAATGCAAAAATAAGTCTGATTGTATAGAAGTCTATGAAAATATGACCTTCGACTTATGACCGTTAACATTTTCATAATGAGTTTATGGGTGTGGGGAGTAGTGATACTAACTTTATAAAAGGAACATTCATCATTTTATAATGACATGCTTTGAGTTAAAATTCTGCAAAGAAGCTACAGCTATCAATTCATGTAGTTGAGCACAATAGTTAAAGGTCACCTATCATGCTATTTTTAGGCAATAGCACAGGTCTCAGATATATACAAATATATAAAAAACATGTCTATGAAGTGTTTTGCTCAAAATACCAAACAGATCATTCTAGCCGTGCCTCATATCCCTCTGTTTCACTTCCTGTTTCTAAAAGTGCTGATTTGGGGATAAAGATTTTAAGAGGAGGGGTCTGAGCTCATGCGGGACCCGGCAGCTACCGTCTAAACTAAATGCTGCCGTGATGAAACTCCATATCATGGATTATCAAGGCTCTGAAACAGTCTGGAGCTCAAAGGCTTTCTCTCTGGCCGGTTATACCACAAGGTGAGTTCCTTTCTACTTCCTGCTTCTTCACACACATGCTCTCCAGCACAGGTTAGCTCTGAGTGTTAGCGATGCTAATGTAAACACCGACCATATTACGTCCAAAACAGTCGGGCATTGTTTCTGATAGCAACGTTTCTGATTGGGCCGTGGGTCCACATTTCAGATGTTACGTCGTATCGGACGCAAATCTGGATCAGCTCCGTTGTTCCCCGTTTTTAGAGATTTAGGAACGGAGGAAAAGAGAGGGTTTTATTTTCTGACGCTGTGTGAGTTCCCCGACACTCTTTTATACACATATTGATATGTATAAAAGTATAAAAGACATCAACAAGTACAGTTTGCAAGATAGGTCCTCTTTAATTTATATAAATGGCATCTGAATGCGTCTGTGATTTGCTTTAATCACGTTGTATGCTTTTCAATTTTTTTGCCATCAGAAACAATGCCCGACTGTTTTGGACGTAATCTGGTCGGTGTTTACATTAGCATCGCTAACACTCAGAGCTAACCTGTGCTGGAGAGCATGTGTGTGAAGAAGCAGGAAGTAGAAAAGGAACTCACCTTGTGGTTTACCCGCAAGAGAGATAGCCTTTGAGCTCCAAACTGTTTCAGAGATAATCCTTGAGCATTTAGCTGAGTATCTCAAATAATTCTGAGCAGGCACAAGCTCCCCCTAAGGACCCAGAATCAGCGTTTCTCTAACAGGGCTGAAATAGAGGGATATGAGGGATGTCTAAAATGCATAATAGTTTGGTATTTTGAGCAAAACACTTTTATATATCTGAGACCCATAATATGCCTCAACATAGCGTAATAGGAGACCTTTAAATCATAGAGCAGTGCTGAAAACCAGAGGGGTGGCAATACGAGAGAAACAGATGAATAACCAAGCAATGGAAGGGAAGAGGGGGAGACGAAGAGGGGGAGACGAAGAGGGAGAAACTGAGCAGAATGGATTTCAGCACCATGGATAGCCTCCAGATCTCCGGCTGCTTTAATCAGACGCCAACAGACTAACCCTCTCTCTTCAACGACTGCACACTCCACGCCACAAGCACTGTCCGAAGAGCTTTCAGAAACCCAACGTGCTCATCATGCTTAGCAGCTTCTCTCGGTGTGATTGTTTTTCTCTGGCCCTCTCCCCCCTGAGAGAAGGGGAAAGAGACGCTGAGTTGAATCAGGGAAGCACTCACCTGCTGTTCTTGCGAGGAAGTGGCAAATCCTGGTGGAAAAAAGAGAAAGAGAAAGAGAGATCAGGTACAGAAATACACGTTCACATGAGAACAGCTTGACATTAACTGCTGGTAAACTGGCTTTTACAAGTGCAATGGTTAAAGAGACCTTTAAATCCCTTCACATGTAGGGCTCAATCCTTCTTAAATCTGATTATCTGAACATGATACATTTAAAAAAGGAAGCTTTGAGACCTTTAAGGTGGGGGAAACACCCATGCTGTATTTTATGTACGGTCCTTATTTTTGTCAAATATCTGTTGACACATGAATACAAAGTGGAAAATAATTAGCGTGCCTGCCCCATGATTTGGATCAGCCCTAAAATGTATTGTGTTGGGCCAGCCATTTTAAGTAATCAATCCTATTTTTGCCTGGTTGATGTAGCCTCATTTTACTAGCTGATCTTCTTCAAGCTGAGTTAGCTGAAAACATTCAAAAGTCAGCCAGAGATGAAATATTCAGCCAACTGGTGGACATACTGTTAACGTCATTATATTAGCGTCCTTACTAACTAGCTAACTAGCTAAAGTTGATCAAAATCTGCTAGCAACAGGTGTCCTTTCAGTTGGCAAGATCTACAGTCTCCAGCTTTCAAATGAGAACCAATTTAATCAAGTTCTACATTTTTGAGCGGTAATCTTTCCTTATGGAGCTTGAAAGGAGTAGCAGCAGTAGCTAGCTTTAGCCTCATTGTATTAGCATGATCTCTTGTAAGTCACCATCAAATTAAATGTAAACTCCTTTTACTGGCCTCTTTACTTCAAACCTTGTCAGCTGGAAACACTACAAAGTCAGCCAGAGATAAAATTGTCAACCAACCCGTCGACATAATGTTAGCATCACATCGATAGCATCATTACTGTTGCTAACTAGCTAAAGCTGATCAAGTCTGCTAGCAACAGTTGTCATAGCAGCTGATCAAATCTGGTCTCCAGCTGGAAAAATGTACCATCTTTAAAATGATCATTAGTTTTTGAGCGGTAATCTTTCCTTATGGAGCTTGACAGGAGTAGCAGCAGTAGCTAGCTTTAGCCGCATTGTATTAGCATGATGTCTTGTATGTCACCATCAAAATACATTTAAGACTCCTTTTACTGGGCTCTTTTCTTCAAACCTTGTGTTAGAAATGAAAATCAATGTTTTGAGAGCATAGTGCACCTTAAACATACAGTCCGTTTAAATGCTGTTTTATACTTAAACACCAGAAGTTCTTGTGCACAACCAGTTGTTAAGCTTTTATTCTGAAAATCCTTCATCTCCGGTTAGCATGAGGCTAATATACCATTTACTATAGAGGTGAATTTAGCAGCGATATGACATGATGTTGCACAGCGAAACCTACTGATTTCAACACTACAACTATAGACGTCGAGATATTATTATTGTTGGATAAGGTACAGTTTATTTGATTACGTTATTGTTTACAGATGTGGGTAGCATGTGACAACATTCGGAACGACCGGAAACCAAACTGCTGTGAAGTATTTCCTGTATTTTTAGGAGTATTGATTACAGCGTTTAGAATGTGTTAAATTAAAAGTCATGAAAGAGTTAAGGAGGAGAAAAGGCGTGTTTAGATATATATTGAATGTACAATGTCTTTATCCTCTGATATGCGTAAGAACGGACATTGAAATGTGGAGAGCCGCCCGCAGGGAGGAGCCAGCAGACGATATATAAACAGCACGACCTGAGGGTACGCCCTCTTGCACCGCTGACCAGAGCCAGAGACTACAGCTGTATTTCTGTTCGGACAATATCCTGTTTGTGACTTTATCACGCTTTTCATTAATTAATTAAAGTACCAATTTGAACCTTCTCAGAGACTCCATTTAGTCTCCTTTTTAAACTTCTGTCCTGGACGCTAGAATAATCACACACAGATAACAATTGTCAGCTGGAAACACCACAAAGTCAGCCATAGATAACATTTAAACCAACCCGTTGACATAACGTTAGCATCACATCGATATCATCATTACTGTTGCTAACTAGCTAAAGCTGATCAAATCTGATAGCAACAGTTGTCATAGCAGCTGATCAAATCTATGGTCTCAAGCTTGAAAAAGGTACAATCTTTAAAATAATCATGAGTTTTTGAGCAGTGATCTGTCCTTATGGAGCTTGGCAGGCAGCAGGGTGTGGCTGACTGAGCGGTAATTACTACAACCTGAGCCCGGGGTTGTTAGCGGCCCCTGGGGGTTTTGGGCCCTGGAGATGCCCAGCTGGCTAACGAGGTAACACATGCAACTAGAATTTAAATTATCATATGATGTATTTGCATCCATGTTTGTTTACAAACCAGCCAGGCTGTTCATTTCTGCCCTGCACCCCCAGCTCTCCCCCCCCCTTGTTTCTCTCTCTTTTTCTATCCTCCCATCTCCTGAGTCCAGATGGACGGAGTAGATTGCGCAGCAGCAGCAGCAGACACTCTGTGCACAGAATAGAAAACAGCGTGAGGCGAGCCAGATCTCATGCCAGCACAGGCTCTCTACAAAACCCTGCACACTGCGATAGAGAGGGATGGAGCAGGGAGTAAACAAGGTCGGAGTAGAAGCTGAGAGATAAGCGGGATCATGCCATCAGCCAAACCCTGGAGCCTGAGTACTCTGGGATTCAGCTTCTAACTTATAGTATATTCATGTTATTCTAATTTATACTTCTACCCCACTACAGTTCAGAGGTAAATTGTGTACTTTGACTCCACTACATGTATTTAATACCTTTAGTTACTTCTCAGATGTGGATGAATGATGTGAAATCTAATCAAGTGTTGAATCAGACTTTAGTTCCACCTGGAGTAAATCCACCAGCTACCCTGCAGTCTACAAAGTACTTCAGACTAGCTGCACCTCGCACCTCCACCAGCTACCCTGCAGTCTACAAAGTACTTCAGACTAGCTGCACCTTCACCAGCTACCCTGCAGTCTACAAAGTACTTCAGACTAGCTGCACCTCCACCAGCTACCCTGCAGTCTACAAAGTACTTCAGACTAGCTGCACCTCCACCAGCTACCCTGCAGTCTACAAAGTACTTCAGACTAGCTGCACCTCCACCAGCTACCCTGCAGTCTACAAAGTACTTCAGACTAGCTGCACCTTCACCAGCTACCCTGCAGTCTACAAAGTACTTCAGACTAGCTGCACCTCCACCAGCTACCCTGCAGTCTACAAAGTACTTCAGACAAGCTGCACCTCCACCAGCTACCCTGCAGTCTACAAAGTACTTCAGACTAGCTGCACCTCCACCAGCTACCCTGCAGTCTACAAAGTACTTCAGACTAGCTGCACCTCCTCCAGCTACCCTGCAGTCTGCAAAGTACTTCAGACTAGCTGCACCTCACCAGCTACCCTGCAGTCTACAAAGTACTTCAGACTAGCTGCACCTCCACCAGCTACCCTGCAGTCTACAAAGTACTTCAGACTAGCTGCTCCTCCACCAGCTCTGAGAACACTTTCATGATCAATCATTATAAAACACATCATATATATTATTCTGAAATGGACCAATCTGCACAACGACTACTTTCACTGTCTTTACTATATTTAGATGAGAATACTTTCTACTTTCACTTGAGGAACATTTTGAATGAGGACTTTTACTGTGACAGAGTATTCCTACACTCTGGTACTTCTACTTTCACTCAAGAACAATATCTGAGTACTTCTACTTTTACTCAAGTACAAGATCTGAGACTGAGTACTTCTCCCACCTGTGGTCTGTGTAGTAAATGCTGTTTCAGATGTGAGCCATCACTACACAGTGTACAGCAGCAGATATAATTAATGCATTAGCCGCCTCACACCTTCTCCCGTCACACTGCAGGGTAATGCTGTTAGCGACGCATCGACCGCACGCTAACCACACGCAATGCAATTATTAAGTTAACCTTCAGATTAAGTGTGTGTGTGTGTGTGTGTGTGTGTGTGTGTGTGTGGACCTGCTGCTATTGATCCCCACTGAAGCACAAAATATGTATTATAGTGCCTGAAAGCTCTGTGCTACAAGGACAAGCCTGCAACTCAGCAGGGCGTTTTTAGTTGCCGTCAGCCACCATACAGAAGGTTGACTATGACAACAATAACCTCCAGAGGATAAAGCCGAGGCGTGGGGCAACACATCACGAAACACTCACACGATAGGGAGAAAATAAAAATAATTATCCCGCCTGCCTTATAATCCAGTCTCAAGGCTATTCCACAGCATGTCCCGAGGGTTTCACGTGCTAACAGAGACAAACCCCTCCTCACAAGGACGGCTGAATATCCAACCGATTGATCCCTTTCCACTTCGTCCTCCATTGATCAGGCTAATTGACCCTGAGCCGTCAGAGCCGAGGAGCCGATGACTTACAAGAGCGAGAGGCTTCAAGAGAGGCTTCCCCCTGATGAGCGGGGTTAACTAAATATAGCAGCCACAAACACACAGCCGTATAAAACCCCATCACGTCACTCAGAATGAAATGTATTCTTTCGTGTGTGCATTGCATAATAAACCGTTCAACAGCCAGGGTTTTAGAATAACTGAGCTCATTAGGCCAAAGTCCACCAAAGGAAAACAGGAGATGTTGAACAAACAACCTAAAGAATGTCTTAATTATTGATATGCCAACCCTCACACATTGAGCGTGAGAGTCTGAGCTCCCGTGAAAGTTATTTACTTTAACGAGGTAAATCAGCTAAAAGAAAACCAAAAGAAGTACGCGTCGTATTCTCTCTTGAATGACAATATGCCTGCACGCCTGCACTCAGGGATGTAGTGCTGCCGCCGGAGAGCCCCGGTACGCCGCTCCGAGCGAGAGAGCGCAGGCACCTGGCATTGTTGTTTTTATCTCAGTGGGTCTCAAACGGTTTGGACACCATTTATGTAAACAATTATTTCCGAGGCACACGTTTATATGATCGGTATAAAACAATGAGAGAATGAATGAAAAACAGTAATGGAATACTATATGACAGTAAAAGTAAAAGGATAGAGTTTGAAGTGATTTTTAAAATATCCATAAAGAAATAGTAAATCTGTTTACAGTTCTGTTTCATAGGTGTTGAGAGAGGTATCCATAGATCTCTTCATTTTGCTCTCAAAGTGCACCAGATTGATGCTTTAAACTTCAATATTTAAAAAAAAATCTTGCCGGGGGAGCATGCCCCCGGACCCCCTAGAGGATTTTAATCCCTTTTAAGTTATGTTAGTACATTTTTTATGCAAATTGTTTGTACATTCAATACATTTGTAACACTGGACACATGAAAGTTTATTTTTTGTGTTCACCTTCCCCCCCCCCTCCCTCCCTCCCCCAAAATATCTCACTCCAAGCTGAACTCAAAGGTTGGCAGCCCTGGATATAAATATGTAAAGTTTTCTTTAACCCTTTCATTCTTTTCAATTTACACACGGCATCTAGTGCACGTCTGTCCGTCCTGGGAGAGGGATCCCTCCTCTGCTGCTCTCCCTGAGGTTTCTCCCATTTTTCCCTTTAAACTGGGTTTTCTTTGGAAGTTTTTCCTTGTACGATGTGAGGGTCTAAGGACAGAGGGACTAAGGACAGAGGGTCTGAGGACAGAGGGTCTGAGGACAGAGGGTGTCGTATTGTCATACTGATATTCTGTACACACTGTGAAGACCACTGAGACAAATGTAACATTTGTGATATTGGGCTATATAAATAAACATTGATTGATTGATTGTGCGTTTCTATTCATGTAAGTGAAGTTTGACATTTACGTCGCATAAAAACTTGTGTTCAGTGTTAGTCTTTACTAAATGACAGCTAAAGAGAATTACAGATGCACCTTGCTTACCCAGCTAGCTAACCACGCTAATTGGCTAGCACTAGCTGGTGACCTTGCGTTTGCTATGCTAACAATGGCCTTCCTAGCTTATATAACCAAGCTTGTTAGTGCTAGCGTTAGTTGGTTTGCTACGCTAACAGTAGCCAACCTAGCTTATCAACTAAGCTAGTTGGCTGGCACTAGCATTAGCTGTCAACCTAGGGTTTGTTATGCTAACAGTACCTGGCCTTGCTCTTCCCCAGCTCGTCCAAATGGTCACTTCTTCCTAAAAAAAACATTATAACGACTGCCTAAATGCTAAGAATAAAAATTTAAATCACCACATGTACACTTTTCCATCTCCAGCATCAGGTGTTAGCTATGGCCTTGAGACACTAAGTCTAAATGCATGTATTTGTGTATGTCTTCAGGAAGTGTTGTAGTCTTATAATAAACATTCAGTTTTTGCAGTCAATTAGGAGCTAAGCACACAAAGAAAATCAAAATGCATTAAACCCAGTGGTGCAGTGGAGCAGACTGAATCTGAATCCAGACCTGTGAACATCTGCTGTCTGTCTGTCTGTCTGATGTCCCTCTGTGGGGCTCTTTAATGCTCAGGCATGTCTAGACAATAAAAAAGAAGCAGCCAGTTGGCACATTCACCAAAGAGCAGCCGTCCACCGCTGCCTGAAATAATAAATGAGCATGCTTCCATCTTCACATGATGTCTTTCCCTGCTTCACGGTTGCACACAGTAAACAGGTAAATGCAGAATTGTAAGTGAAAGTCTACGCTGTGCAATACTGTATACATCCCTGTGCTACTGTAGCTCAATTCTCATGTGACGATGTGGCCTTAATTAACCCAGTGACATGTTCATTAAAGTAGTCCTCGGTCACCCTGACTTTATTATAAGTCTTAGGAATCAGCGTCACGTTGTATCTTCCTGAATTTAACCGCCTAATCCTCCATTCGGGTTTAATCTGTTAAAAAGGTGAGAAACTCAATTCCCAAGTCCAATTTAGACTTTGTCAGCGGTCACTGTGGCAGGAGACCGATTTCCACCTGTGTGACTCTCAGTGTTCCCGAAGATAAGTAGACATAAGAAGACAATATCTAAGTCGAGACACTACGGGGAAAATAATGTTTAATGCACTGGTCAATTTTGACATTTTGGAGAATTTTGCTATAAAGTTTTTCCATTTGTGTTTGTAGATTTCCTAGAAATGTAGGCTCGGATAACGCCTCATTTAGATATTCAAACATAACATTTCAGAAAACGTTACAACAAATATTGTCTGACGGCCCGTCCACACGACAGCGTCGACAACTCCAATCTGCCCATTCACTTTCAATGGGGTGACCTCACGTTGCCTCGCTTTTTCGCCGAACTGAATTGTGGGTAGCAGAGCGGTCCGTCTCCGGCGTCAGAAGTTGAACAATGTTCAACTTCTGACGCCGGAGTAGCCAGCGCCAGCCAATCAAATCCCATTTCGGAAAATCTGACGGCTGAAGCCGTAGCCAATCAAACCGCGTCTAAGCTGGGAGAGATATCCCGCCGTTCATTTCTATATTTCAAAAAAAGTTGGAGGAGAAACTAACTATCGCCGTAGCAACTCACCCGGTTGTGTATGACCAGACCCTCTTCACCTACCGGGATACAAACCGGAGGAACCAGCATGGAGGGAGGGGGCAGAGGCAGTGGGGGAACTGGTAGGGTTTCGTCTGTTTGGGGAGTTTATATATATATATATATATTGCTCCCATAAAATCCCCGGGGGTTTTTGCTTTGTATGTCGGGGGCGGGAGATTCATGTGATTGGTTGTTGGTCGCATTGCTTGAATAAAATCCCCAAGCTCCAGACACGCCCAGCTCCAAGCTATTTTTGAAGCTGTAGTGTGGACGCTCCGTTAGTGCTAGTAGCTAGGTTTCACTCTGATATCTATCAGTCAAAAATGTTTTTTTCCATATTTACCTGCAGAGTCTTACATAAAAAAATGGCACTTAACCCTCCTATTGTCTTCGTTCCCCCCCCCCTTACTTTGGTGTTCGCGGTCAAATGTGACCGGTCCTGTTTTAACTGCTATCACATTCACACAAAAACCATTAATCATCACCACATTTCATTTAACACCCTTTCAAACTGTGCATGTTGTATCAGAGTACTGGCATACATGAAGCACTGCAGTAAATATACAAAGAACACTGAACATGTATTGCGTGTGCCAGGTGTGATCCATGTGGGGGAGGGGCACATAAGAGCGGGAAATGTGTCAAATTGTGTGCGTTCGTGCGTGTGTGTGTGTGTGTGTGTGCGTGTGTTTCATGGATGGTGTGTCTAAGTGCCAGGTGTGATTCACATGGGGGGATAAGGCACATAAGGGGGGGGGGCACATCTAGAGTGGGTGTGTGTGTGTGTGTGTGTGTGTGTGTGTGTGTGTTTTATCTGATCCGGATGGTTACTAATTCCTTTTCTTTATGCCCGGGAACACCATGGTGTTACAAAGTTCACTAAATCATCCAAAATCCAATGGAAGTGTGATCAGCCATGTGATATGTTCTAATATCTACTGTGAAGGATATCATGAATCCTTGAAGCAATCGAATCTAAAACAAAAAAGTTATGATTGATGAAAGTAGTAAATCGGTCAGATTTCACCCGAAGACAACGGGAGGCGGTTTTCTTTCGTTTAAAATGTATTTCCTAAAAACATATATATTTGTTTTAAACCTCAAATGTAATATGTCAAACAGAATGAATATGCATTCATTTGTGATGTGGAAATGTATTTCCATTAGCACATATTTAATAACATTTCAGAAGGATTTAAAAATGCAATACAACACATAATTGTCTTAATATAAGCAATCTGGGTGAATCGTTTGATCCTATTAAACTGTCGTGTGTCCAATTAATGAAATATTTCCTCGCTCTACACTCCTACGAATACGACATGTTCTGATTTCTCTGTTTCTTAATTCTCTCGTGGTTTAATTAAGAACTAAGAGCTCCACGCTTATTGCTCATTGCACGGCTGCACGACCCACGTCACAGCACGTAGACATGTTGTGAAGAAACACCAGACTGACAACCAGAGGTGGGAGAAGTGCTCAGATCTGGTTCTTGAGTGAAAGTAGAAGTACTCAGATCCGGTTCTTGAGTGAAAGTAGAAGTACTCAGATCTGGTTCTTGAGTGAAAGTGGAAGTACTCAGATCTTGTACTTGAGTAAAAGTAGAAGTACTCAGATCTGGTTCTTGAGTAAAAGTAGAAGTACTCAGATCTTGTACTTGAGTAAAAGTAGAAGTACTCAGATCTGGTTCTTGAGTAAAAGTGGAAGTACTCAGATCTGGTTCTTGAGTAAAAGTAGAAGTACTCAGATCTGGTTCTTGAGTAAAAGTAGAAGTACTCAGATTTTGTACTTGAGTAAAAGTAGAAGTACTCAGATCTGGTTCTTGAGTAAAAGTAGAAGTACTCCGATCTTGTTCTTGAGTAAAAGTAGAAGTACTCAGATCTTGTTCTTGAGTAAAAGTAGAAGTACTCAGATCTGGTTCTTGAGTAAAAGTAGAAGTACTCAGATATTGTACTTGAGTAAAAGTAGAAGTACTCAGATCTTGTACTTGAGTAAAAGTAGAAGTACTCAGATATTGTTCTTGAGTAAAAGTAGAAGTACTCCGATCTTGTTCTTGAGTAAAAGTAGAAGTACTCAGATCTGGTTCTTGAGTAAAAGTAGAAGTACTCAGATCTTGTACTTGAGTAAAAGTAGAAGTACTCAGATATTGTACTTGAGTAAAAGTAGAAGTACTCTGATCTTGTACTTGAGTAAAAGTAGAAGTACTCAGATCTTGTTCTTGAGTAAAAGTAGAAGTACTCAGATCTGGTTCTTGGGTAAAAGTAGAAGTACTCAGATCTTGTGCTTGGGTAAAAGTAGAAGTACTCAGATCTTGTACTTTAGTGAAAGTAGAAGTACTCAGATCTTGTACTTGAGTAAAAGTAGAAGTACTCCGATCTTGTTCTTGAGTAAAAGTAGAAGTACTTAGATCTGGTTCTTGAGTAAAAGTAGAAGTACTCCGATCTGGTTCTTGAGTAAAAGTACTCAGATCTTGTACTTGAGTAAAAGTAGAAGTACTCAGATCTTGTACTTGAGTCAAAGTAGAAGTACTCAGATCTTGTACTTGAGTAAAAGTAGAAGTACTCAGATCTTGTACTTAGTAAAAGTAGAAGTACCAGAGTGTAGGAATACTTTGTCACAGTAAAAGTACTGCATTCAAAATGTTCCTCAAGTGAAAGTAGAAAGTATTCTCATCTAAATATAGTAAAGACAGTGAAAGTAGTCGTTGTGCAGATTGGTCCATTTCAGAATAATATATATGATGTGTTTTATAATGATTGATCATGAAAGTGTTCTCAGAGCTGGTGGAGGTGCAGCTAGTCTGAAGTACTTTGTAGACTGCAGGGTAGCTGGTGGAGGTGCAGCTAGTCTGAAGTACTTTGTAGACTGCAGGGTAGCTGGTGGAGGTGCAGCTAGTCTGAAGTACTTTGTAGACTGCAGGGTAGCTGGTGAAGGTGCAGCTAGTCTGAAGTACTTTGTAGACTGCAGGGTAGCTGGTGGAGGTGCAGCTAGTCTGAAGTACTTTGTAGACTGCAGGGTAGCTGGTGAAGGTGCAGCTAGTCTGAAGTACTTTGTAGACTGCAGGGTAGCTGGTGAAGGTGCAGCTAGTCTGAAGTACTTTGTAGACTGCAGGGTAGCTGGTGAAGGTGCAGCTAGTCTGAAGTACTTTGTAGACTGCAGGGTAGCTGGTGGAGGTGCAGCTAGTCTGAAGTACTTTGTAGACTGCAGGGTAGCTGGTGAAGGTGCAGCTAGTCTGAAGTACTTTGTAGACTGCAGGGTAGCTGGTGAAGGTGCAGCTAGTCTGAAGTACTTTGTAGACTGCAGGGTAGCTGGTGGAGGTGCAGCTAGTCTGAAGTACTTTGTAGACTGCAGGGTAGCTGGTGGAGGTGCAGCTAGTCTGAAGTACTTTGTAGACTGCAGGGTAGCTGGTGAAGGTGCAGCTAGTCTGAAGTACTTTGTAGACTGCAGGGTAGCTGGTGAAGGTGCAGCTAGTCTGAAGTACTTTGTAGACTGCAGGGTAGCTGGTGGATTCACTCCAGGTGGAACTAAAGTCTGATTCAACACTTGGTTATATTTCACATCCTTCATCTGAGAAGTAACTAAAGGTATTAAATACACGTAGTGGAGTAAAAGTACACCATGTACCTCTGGACTGTAGAGGAGTAGACATTCAAAGTAACATAACATGGACCTCAAAATTGTGCTTAAGTGCAGTACTTGAGTACTTAGTGACTTGACACCACTGCTGACAACACATGGTTCTGTCACAAACATGACAAGCCCCCGACTACAGATCAGAAAGCAGCTTTCCGCGTTATTTCCTCGTCTCCTCTTCTTCTCAAGGTTCAGCTCCGTCCTCTGGGGGAGTGAGCTGCAGGTCGAGGCTTTTTAACGATTGTCTGATCCACTTTAGTCCCAGGCTGCACTGACGTGTGTGTGTGCGTGTGTGTGTGTGTGTGTGCATGTTGCCCTGAGACTACAATGGGTTCACAGACAACGATTAATAATGTGGTTTTTTTACTTGCAGATGGCCTATTTCTGTCAACGCGTGTTGTGTTAGACAAGACATAACACTGTTAACTGTGTGTTCAGTGTGTGTGTATGTGTGTGTGTGTGTGTGTGTGTGTGTGTGTGTGTGTGTGTTTTTATGGCTGCCACATGTTTCTAGTCACTCTCGATGCATCATGGCGACACGCAGAAACCTTAGGCAGAAATCTACAGAGATGGAAAGGATGAGGAAATTCAAGTTATTCATTGATCTGTCATCCATCCGTCGATATCAGGGGGGTCAAACTCAATTTCATCTCGGGCCACATCAGCATTATGGTTGCGCTCAAAGGGCCGGTTGTAACTTTAAGACTATATAAAAATACATATATAAATATTTAATATATAAAATAATGTGTTATATAATACATTATTGGCTCTGCATTGGATTATTATCGGGATAGGGTAATAACTTCATAATTAACTACGTCTGAAAGCAGAAGTTTAGGGCAAATAAGTGCAAGTCTCTTCAGTGGGAATGTCACAATATGCTTTTAAAAGAAAAGCCACAAAAAGGTGACATTTTGGAAAAAAAAGTAATATTTTGAAGAAAAAAAGTCAAATTCTGAAAAAAAGTCAAATTTGAGATGCATTGTGGGACATGTAGTTTATGGGCAACGCTTCTGTAAATCAGCATGTAACCGTATAATAAACATATTATATTCTTTCAGAGCTGTTGTGGGCCACATAAAATGAAGTCACGGGCCGGATTTGGCCCCCGGGCCTTGAGTTTGACACCCCTGGTCTATATACATGGATCGTCTGTCAAACATCCATCCACCTATCCATCATCCATCCGTCTTTCCCTTTATGTATTTCTCCATCCATATCTCCACCCATCCATCCAACATGTCTGCCGGCAGTGAACCAGAGTCCAGCTCCCGGTACACGTTTCCTGCCATATAATGAACGCTGTTGGTCCGTCAGCTCATCCTGCCTGCACTGAAGCAATACAAAACCCCCAGTGATAATGGGACGGCATTAGCTGAGCTGCATGTCTGTAAAGCGCGTTGCTGCTCTGTCGGGACGAGCCGTCCAGGCCAATCATTTCGTGGACACGCTGCCAGAGAGAAATGTCGGGGAGTGGGTTCCTGCAGACCAACAATAGGATGAATCAGAGACGCTCCCAGCTGCCAAGAGACGGCCGTCATCTCCAGCAGAGACTGACAGCTGGGGGTCTGACGGAGCGAGAGGCTGATGAGCGTCGTGCATACCAGATGGTCTGCTGATATTTATATTTAGGAAGCTATTTATCTTATTTCTGTGGACTCTTGTGGACGTCATGGCCAATGACTGACGTGAAAAGTCCAAGCAGAACTGACATCACAATTTAATTTAGTAACATCTTGTTTGTGGACATATTTGGTGAAAACTAAAGGGTGGGTCTGAATCAATATATACTCTACTTTAAAGAGTCCTCTCCTGCTGATGTTCAGGTGTATATCAGTATGTAGTGTCTCTACTTTAAAGAGTCCTCTCCTGCTGATGTTCAGGTGTATATCAGTATGTAGTGTCTCTACTTTAAAGAGTCCTCTCCTGCTGATGTTCAGGTGTATATCAGTATGTAGTGTCTCTACTTTAAAGAGTCCCCTCCTGCTGATGTTCAGGTGTATATCAGTATGTAGTGTCTCTACTTTAAAGAGTCCTCTCCTGCTGATGTTCAGGTGTATATCAGCATGTAATGTCTCTACTTTAAAGAGTCCTCTCCTGCTGATGTTCAGGTGTATATCAGTATGTAGTGTCTCTACTTTAAAGAGTCCTCTCCTGCTGATGTTCAGGTGTATATCAGTATGTAGTGTCTCTACTTTAAAGAGTCCTCTCCTGCTGATGTTCAGGTGTATATCAGTATGTAGTGTCTCTACTTTAAAGAGTCCTCTCCTGCTGATGTCCAGGTGTATATCAGTGTGTAGGGTCTCTACTTTAAAGAGTCCTCTCCTGCTGATGTCCAGGTGTATATCAGTGTGTAGTGTCTCTACTTTAAAGAGTCCTCTCCTGCTGATGTCCAGGTGTATATCAGGATGTAGTGCATCTACTTTGCTGCAGCACCTCTTTTCACCCTCTGTCTGAAACCAGAGCCCAGTCTGCTCTGATTGGTTAGCTGGCCAGCTCTGTTGTGATTGGTCAACTGCTTAGAGATGAATGTTACATAGTGATGTCATGAGGAGAGAAACGTCCCCTGGAGGGAACGCATAGACTTGTATTATATTGCATTATGTTATATAGTATTTTATTTAATATTATTCATCCGGAATTGGGATTTTATTTTTTCAATCAACAGTAGAAAATATATACATTATTATTAAATTAAAATAGAAAGAGTACGTTAGATCTCACTATATTACTCAGACCTACAACTAAAACTAAATTATACAATCATAGGAATCTAAACACAATACAAATGTGTGCAATACAGTTTTCAAATCACAATTTAAATGCAGTGAGGAAATGTAAGTACAGGTTTATGAATTAATTTTATATTCATTATTTTTTTTTACCCATTTCATTACGTGTGTGTGTGTGTGTGTTGACATATGATTGTCTCTCTGTGTCCCATTTAACTGCCTGTCACTCCCCTGGGTCTCATCATCCCAACTGTCACTTTCTCTGACTGACTGACTGACTGACTGACTGACTGACTGACTGACTGACTGACTGACTGACTGACTGACTGACTGACTGACTGACTGACTGACTGACTGACTGACTGACTGACTGACTGACACTGACACACACACACACACACACACACACACACACACACACACTTTCTCAGCACCATATGGCGACACACCCCACTCCCCTGCAGTCAAGGTCAGGGGTCACACTCCCATGATGCATTGCTTCAACATGACAAATCAACATTTCTGTGCCTCCTCCACTCTGACACTGCCGTTAGCTCGCTGGCACACACACATGTTCTGTCCTGAGAAAATGAAAAGGCAAGTATTTTAAAAATGTATTAGCTTGCAACCTGCAACCAAATTATTGATTGAATATTAAATGATATGCCATGTAAGGAAAACTGCAATACACCTGAACATCAGCAGGAGAGGACTCTTTAAAGTAGAGACACTACATACTGATATACACCTGAACATCAGCAGGAGAGGACTCTTTAAAGTAGAGACACTACATACTGATATACACCTGAACATCAGCAGGAGAGGACTCTTTAAAGTAGAGACACTACATACTGATATACACCTGGACATCAGCAGGAGAGGACTCTTTAAAGTAGAGACACTACATACTGATATACACCTGAACATCAGCAGGAGAGGACTCTTTAAAGTAGAGACACTACATACTGATATACACCTGAACATCAGCAGGAGAGGACTCTTTAAAGTAGAGACACTACATACTGATATACACCTGGACATCAGCAGGAGAGGACTCTTTAAAGTAGAGACACTACATACTGATAGACACCTGAGCATCAGCAGGAGAGGACTCTTTAAAGTAGAGACACTACATACTGATATACACCTGAACATCAGCAGGAGAGGACTCTTTAAAGTAGAGACACTACATACTGATATACACCTAGACCCTCCAGAAAAACGCGGGCTAAAATCCTTGATTATGCGATCAAACATGCGGGTTTTATGTGATTTTATGCGGTGAAATTGCGGGAAGTTGCGAAAAAAAATCAATATTGGGCTGTCTTATTTATTTATTCTCTCTCACACACAACCTGCCACTAACGTTAAACCCCTTTACTATTAAATTAAAGACATTCAATGTTTATTTATTGTAAAATCAATTGGGCTATTTTAATCACACTCTCTCACACACACACACACACACACACACACACACACACACACACACACACACACACACACTTCTCCGCCTCATTCTGTTTTCATTTACTCGTTCGTTATCTGACCAGCTTCAATCTTGGAGGCGTCTCACCTCGTTTCTTGTAGCCCTCTAAAGGGTTTTGGAGGTTGATGCCTCGGTGGGCGTGAGTTGTTTGGCTTTCGTGTCCGCAGCAGCAGAAAGCATTTCGAATCTTTGAGTGAATCAAAGCGGGTCGTCACCGTGGATGTTCTCTTATGCTCCAACAGAGTTCCACGGGGTGCAGAATAGTTTCCCCCCAGACATCGGGGTACTGCTTTGCCCGGTCTTTAGCAGAAATGTTCGTCGGTAAATGAGATGGATTAGATTTTTTCATCTTGGTGAAGAGAAACTCTCGTGTGAGCTCCACACGTTCACTCTACGGTGTTGTTTACCTTCTGTGATGCGCGAGCTGATGACGTCGCGCATCGTCACTTCACGTCAAAACGAGTTAACTTTCTTTGTTCTCAACTTTGTGTGGAAAAATGCGGGGATTATGCGGCCTTTTGATAAATATGCGGCTTTTTAAAAATATGCGCCATTTTGCTGATTATGCGTACTATCAGCAGCAGAGGACTCTTTAAAGTAGAGACACTATACGCATATACACCTGAACATCAGCAGGAGAGGACTCTTTAAAGTAGAGACACTACATACGGATATACACCTGAACATCAGCAGGAGATGACTCTTTAAAGTAGAGACACTACATACTGATATACACCTGAACATCAGCAGGAGAGGACTCTTTAAAGTAGAGACACTACATACGGATATACACCTGAACATCAGCAGGAGAGGACTCTTTAAAGTAGAGACACTACATACTGATATACACCTGAACATCAGCAGGATAGGACTCTTTAAAGTAGAGACACTACATACTGATATACACCTGAACATCAGCAGGAGAGGACTCTTTAAAGTAGAGACACTACATACGGATATACACCTGAACATCAGCAGGAGAGGACTCTTTAAAGTAGAGACACTACATACTGATACACACCTGAACATCAGCAGGAGAGGACTCTTTAAAGTAGAGACACTACATACTGATACACACCTGAACATCAGCAGGATGTGTCCCCTTTAAATGGAAGTGAAGTAGTACTTCCCACACACAGCCTAATCATTCAGCTGGCGTCTCTTTATCTATAACATTACTTTCTGAATCTGACTCTACGATGATTAATTCCCTCGCCGCTCCCGTCATACATCACAGCAGCGATGCAGTGAGCGGGGGGACGATGGGAAATTAAACACACCTCAGTACTAATCCAGAGTCCTTGATGCCCTCTCCCTCTCTCTCTTTTCACGGTAATCGGGGTCAATGTTCTACTCGGCGGACAATCCTCCACATGCAGCCCCAATAGTCTGCTCTCATCCAGCCCTGTTGGCTCCATCATGAAAGCATCCAGCAGGTACCGTCATCTCCTGCAAAGACCACATGAAAGGACCAAACAAAGGCCGTGTTTCTCTGCCGCCGGGGCCAGCAGACACATCGCTCTTCAGTCTTTGATGTTAGTTATTATGGAGTAGCGTTCGTCCAATGCTAATTTAAAAACTGCGCCAATTGAAAATCCGCTCAAAGATTATAGGTCGAGAAACGATGGATGTTGTTATTGTTAAATATGAACATGTCTCTGACCCTTATTTGAAATGTATTTATAATAACATTACAAGTATTATTTTTATATATTAAGATTTCTCTTCTCGTCTTTCTTTTCTAAACAACTCAAATACATTTAATCTATTTTTCTAAACGAAGGACTCTCATGTGCACGAGGCAATATTAAAACTAAACGTCCTTTTATAAAGGTCTCTTTTCGATGACCGTAATGTCCCGTTAAAGATCCGTTTCTCGTCTTCCTATCCGTCCTCGTTGACGTCGCACGTGGAGCTGAAAATCAGACTTGCATGGACGACAAACTATCGTGCTGTATATTAAATAAAACAAGTGCACATGGCGCCTGCAGGCCGCTCCTCTCTCACTCCACTGATCCACAGACTGATATGCTGACCCGCGCTGCTTCATAATGGATGCACGCAGTCGTTGCAACACGTCATGTTATCATGCACGGACATGATTCACTGCATGCCAGAGGCTGAGAGAGCTACACTAAATATCAAGGCTTCATGTTGATGACAGGGAACATAGCAGCAGAGCGAGTGTGAATATTAGACGTGTGTGACGGACACCTGACACACACCAGGAAGCATACCGCTACAAGGTGTGTATCTTGCTGCTGTTAAATACCATCAAACTATGTGCAATATATACATGATATACATATGCCATTAATAACTGTAATATACACCTGGCTGCTAAAATCCTAACTGTTACAAGATTTGTATTTAAAACGTTTGTATTATATCATAACGTAGTACTTTGTTCTGTGGCTCTTTGCTGCCGTCACGATGCAAAGCCCGCTCTGTGGGACTGATGAAGGTGTTCGGATGCCGTGGGAATACGCTTTTATCTTGTGTCTGCCACTGTGCCGTTAGAGCTGGCTTAACGTATCCATCGGTTACGTGTTAACCATTAAGTGCATTTTTAGGCTTAAATGCTAAATATGACACGATTGCAGCTTTGCTTAAGTGTGGGTGTTTCACTTTTTCCAGTTCGTAAGGGGAATATTGTTTTGGCTCGAAACAAAGAGAAGCAGTTTTATAACATTGCTCAAGGTTCTGGAAAACAGCAGTGTTCACTTCTCTGTGTCTCCTGAGGTTCATCAGGTCAAAGGTCGCGTTGAGTATGCAGCTAGATACTCAGCAGATGAATCGATGACATGTGGACCATGAGCACTATGTTGGACTGCACGTCCTTTTCCTTACAGACAGACGGATCCGTTCGTTCCAGACTATAAGAGCGAATAAGCTAAAGAGTAGCTGCGCACATATTGCCATAATAAATGCTGATGCCTTATCTCTCACGTGTGTCAAACTCGAGGCCCGGGGGCCAAATCAGGGCCGTGTTGGATTTAATTTCGGCCCGCAGGATAATTTCTAATTCCTATTAGATCTGGCCCGCCGGTATATTGCACCTTCCCTCCATCCTGAGGGTCTCCTCCGCTCAGAGCCGGACCCCAAACATTGATGATCTGCACCCTGATGAGACGCCAAGTGTCTGAGCTAGCATCTCAGAGCAGCACACTGACTTCAAAGGATGCTTCCTTCTGCACTTTCTCTCTCACGACAACAGGGCATGCTTGTTTCTCTCTGAGGGAGATAGTTTTGTTGAAGCTGTTGTTGGCCTGTGGGGAAATGTACTCATAAGAAATGACTCTGGAGAAGCTGCAGATAGAGCCGTGAGAAATGAATGCAGCTGATTATTTAATGTTGTTTTTATAGGCAATAATTTAAGCTTTGTTAGTTCCAGGTTTAATATGTGCAATAAGTTCATTTCAATAAGTTCTGCAGTAAGCATTGAACCAGTCCGGCCCTCGCCAAGCACCCATGTTTTTATGTTGGCCCGCTGTGTGTGTGAGTCTGACCCCCTGCCTAACATGAAAGTACATTGTTTTCACTTTGCGCCAAAAGGATTTCCCATTGTATTGTTGAGCTGAAAACTAAAACTCACACAGACTTGTCACGAGGAATGCACAAATAAGCCTTTGGGCAACGACTTTGAATAGTTTCAATGCATTTAGCGTCCCATGTTTATATCTTTAGTGGTAGTTCCTTCTATTATCGTGTATTCATTTGTGACAGACTATTTTATATTGCGTGCTCTATAGATACTCTAAAGACATTTATATATGTATACTGTTAAGATGTAGATATTTACTGTTTGTATGTATGTCATTTTTCACGGTCTTGGTAACATGCTTTGGTAACCGCGGGAAACAATGGGACATTTAATATAAATAAGAGACATAATGCATTTAGTCTCCTATGTGAGTGTTTAATATAGTGAATTCTAAAGGACTCTATTTCATATTGTATATTCTGGAGACACTCTACAGACATGCATATTGATAACTGTTCATGTATACCATGATGTGACATGTATCTGCCTTGACAACATGCTACTGTAAGAAGACTGTCTTAATGGAGTCTCTGGCCTTCAGATGGAAACAATGGGACATGTTTGTTTTAGGTTATACACACACACACACACACACGCACACGCACCGCGCACGCACACACGCGCGCGCACACGCACGCTCACCTGAAGCCTCCTGCGCCGGATTATCCCCGAATCATCCATGGTGAAATGAAGAGGGCGGGGGGGGGTTCCTTTGACTAAAAAACAACCTCTTGACCTCTTGGTAATCTGGGGTTTGACCCCGCGTACACACCCGAACTGCACACACTGCTGTCACGTAGAAGAAGCCCAGGAGAACACACACATGCCCGGCAGCACACCCATTATATCCGTGCTATTAAAGAAACGTCTCTTTCAGGGCTGCCAGTCATGCTGCGGTGCGCAAAGCCTCTCCTCCCGGGGCATCCTTGACATTCTGCCAGACGTGTTACGGGCCTGTTTGAAGCAAAAGCAAACAAAACGTTTCTAATACAACCAGCCGAAGTCAAGTCCTTCTGTTTATCCACAAGACAATCCGCAGGAAACGTGAGATTAATCCCGCACTTGGCTCACAGAGGACGGTGTGTCTCAAAAGAGGCGAAAAACAACCGGGGATTTCACACACCGCTGCGCCGGGATTGAGGCTCGCCAGGCGGGCTTCTTCGTGGAGGTCGTCGCTGCGGCTGACATGGCTGCAAACACAACCGGGAGGAACAACAGCGTGCTGCTGCCCTTCGTCCCGTTTAAAAAATACGTTAAACTCGCATCTGTTTCATTCATGCACCCACTGCCCCTCCACTTCCTCAGACACTGGAGAGCCACAGCAACGCGATATTTGTCCCCCGTCCTGGGATTCCCTGTCGCCCCTCCTCCCCCTCCTCCTCCCTCCAGATGAATGGAGGGAGGAACCCGCAGACACCTGGGATCACTTAAAGGTCCCCTATCACACTGTTCTTCATCCATACATCACATATATCCAGAGCCTGTCTCCGATTGGCTGAAACACCAAACGATCATTGCCGCATTACCCATAATCCCCTCTGTTTCAGCCCTGTTTCCAAAGTGCTGATTATCAGTCTGTTACTTTAGATGAAGACAAGGAGCCCCTCCCCACGAGACATGAAGAAGAGGGGACACATGTTGATGTAGAGGAGACATGAAGAAGAGGGGACACATGCTGATGTAGAAGAGACATGAAGAAGAGGGGACACATGTTGATGTAGAAGAGACATGAAGAAGAGGGGACACATGTTGATGTAGAAGAGACATGAGAAGAGGGGACACATGTTGATGTAGAAGAGACATGAAGAAGAGGGGACACATGCTGATGTAGAAGAGACATGGAGAAGAGGGGACACATGTTGATGTAGAAGAGACATGAAGAAGAGGGGACACATGTTGATGTAGAAGAGACATGAGAAGAGGGGACACATGTTGATGTAGAAGAGACATGAAGAAGAGGGGACACATGTTGATGTAGAAGAGACATGAAGAAGAGGGGACACATGTTGATGTAGAAGAGACATGGAGAAGAGGGGACACATGTTGATGTAGAAGAGACATGGAGAAGAGGGGACACATGTTGATGTAGAAGAGACATGGAGAAGAGGGGACACATGTTGATGTAGAAGAGACATGGAGAAGAGGGGACACATGTTGATGTAGAAGAGACATGAAGAAGAGGGGACACATGTTGATGTAGAAGAGACATGGAGAAGAGGGGACACATGTTGATGTAGAAGAGACATGGAGAAGAGGGGACACATGTTGATGTAGAAGAGACATGGAGAAGAGGGGACACATGTTGATGTAGAAGAGACATGGAGAAGAGGGGACACATGTCGGAGCTTCAGCACCACAGACAGCGACATGCAGCATCCTTGAAAGTGTCCCAGATGACAGTAACATGTTGATTGAATCAGAATCAGGTTTATCACCAGGTCGGTTGACGCGTACGAGGAATGTGACTCGTGGTGCGAACATAAAAGTCAAACAAAAATTAAAAACACAGATAGCAAACTATTTTAAGAATGCTATAATAACATAACAACAAAATAAGGAGAAATATCGTAAAATAGAAAATTAAATAAAGCGGTATTTACATTGAAATAGAATGCAATAAAAAGTAACATATGTTCAGTAAGCAAACCAGATATTACCATAACAACCACCAACATGCACTGCTTCTTGCTACGGTTTTAAACGTATTCACTAGCTTAATTAGGCTACTCAGAAAACGTAAAATATATATATTTATATAACTGTTGTATAAATCTGGATGCTAATTCTGTACTTATTAAAAGATTATCTAGATTGACCATCATTTAGAAAATAAACCCAATGATGTGTTGAATAACGCTTAAAACATAGCAATTGATAGCATAAAACACATAGAGACATTTTTATCGGAGATAGTAAACAAAATGGATACCAAGCAACCAGTCATGCCACCGTTAATTACATTGAGTTCTTCAATTCTAATTGTATTGTAATATTATATGTTACCTGTACTTTCATCTTGTTTTATAATTCTTTGTGTGATAGAGATTATGCCATGTTTTGGTGTTTATTGATTGTTACCTAGCAACTGATGGAAATTAGCTATTAGCTCAAATCTGGCATAATTCGTCTCTTCCCTTTTCTGATGTGAAGGTATTTGTATGCATGGTCCTTGTTTACAAAAATACTTAAAGGGGACCTATCATGCAAACTGTACTTCTTGATGTCTTCTCTACATCAACATGTGTCCCCGGTGTGTCGGGGAACTCACGCAGCGTCAGGAAAGAAAACCCTCTCTCTTTTCCTCCATACCCAAATCTCTAAAAACGGGGAACGGAGCTGATCCCGATTTGCGTCCGATATGACGTAACATCTGAAATGTGGACACACGGGCCAATCAGAAAGCTGCTATCAGAAACAATGCCCGACTGTTTTGGACGTAATATGGTCGGTGTTTACATTAGCATGCTAACACTCAGAGCTAACCTGTGCTGGAGAGCATGTGTGTGAAGAAGCAGGAAGTAGAAAGGAACTCACCTTGTGGTATAACCGGCAAGAGAGAAAGCCTTTGAGCTCCAGACTGTTTCAGATCCTTGATAATCCATGATATGGAGTTTCATCACGGCAGCATTTAGTTTAGACGGTAGCTGCCGGGTCCCGCATAAGCTCCGCCCCCTCCTTTTTTAAGCTTTATACCCAAATCAGCACTTTTGAAACAGGAAGTGAAACAGAGGGATCTGAGGCGTGGCTAGAATGATCTGTTTGGTGTTTTGAGCAAAACACTTCATAGACATGTTTTTTATATATCTTTATATATCTGAGAGCTGTGCTGTTGCCTACAAATAGCATGATAGGTGACCTTTAAACAACAAGTCAGATATCAGGTATTTTCTCATAGACTTCTATACAATCTGCCGATGTGTTTACATTTCATTTGAAACGCCCCCTGTTGGCCATAAGAAAGAATGCCAGTTCTTCTGCATCGGCTTGCCCTGGAGGTTGCCCCTTGCTTTGGACATAAGCTAAAGGTCTAAAGGTCAGTCTCAAGGTCTCAAGGTCTCAAGGCTTTTCTCAAGAGCTACAGTCTAGATATGACAATGAAAATCTCAGGCTCCTCCAACAGTGCAACACAATAAAACAGATACAAATATTGCAAGTAATTAAAATACAATAGAATATAATAGAAACAGAATATGATAGAAACTGTGCAGAATAGTCTAAATACAGTCATTGGAACATTGATGATATATGTGAGTTGCAGATGAATGTTATGTATGTTCTAAACTAAGCTAGGATGTGTTCATGGACTTGTTGTGGAGCATATCTTCCTAAATAAAAGCAATACGAGTCTCACTGGCAGCACGGCGCCTCCCCCCTTCAGATGCCAGGCTGCGAGCCCTCTGTCAGAGGCCTGCATGACGCCTTGCAGGGGATTAGGACTTTCACAGTAGTCCATGCAGCATATGGTCGGATCTGCCCACGCTGCCATGACTTCATCGGAGCCAGAAACAGCAGGAGGTCTGCAGCAGAACCCGCCACAGGAAACGGGCAGGAAGGATCATGCTGGTCTGAGCTCAAATCACTGAGTAATGTTTTTTGTACAGGAAAGCCAGTCAGCAAATAGTTCTCACTGACAAACCAACTTTATTGAGATTAATACTCAACATGTACAACCAAAAGATATATACAGAGATACAACTAAAGGTACACAAGAAAGTACATGAGAAAGTACATAAGAAAGTACGCAAGAAAGTACATGAGAAAGTACATAAGAAAGTACACAAGAAAGTACATAAGAAAGTACATGAGAAAGTACATAAGAAAGTACACAAGAAAGTACATGAGAAAGTACATAAGAAAGTACATGAGAAAGTACATAAGAAAGTACACAAGAAAGTACATGAGAAAGTACATAAGAAAGTACACAAGAAAGTACATGGGAAAGTAAATAAGAAAGTGCACAAGAAAGTACATGAGAAAGTACAGAAGAAAGTACACGAGAAAGTACATGAGAAAGTACATGAGAAAGTACATGAGAAAGTACATAAGAAAGTACACAAGAAAGTACACGAGAAAGTACATAAGAAAGTACACAAGAAAGTACATGGGAAAGTAAATAAGAAAGTGCACAAGAAAGTACATGAGAAAGTACATAAGAAAGTACACGAGAAAGTACATGAGAAAGTACATAAGAAAGTACACAAGAAAGTAAATGAGAAAGTACACAAGAAAGTACATGAGAAAGTAAATAAGAAAGTACACAAGAAAGTACATGAGAAAGTAAATAAGAAAGTACACAAGAAAGTACATGAGAAAGTACATAAGAAAGTACGCAAGAAAGTACATGAGAAAGTACACAAGAAAGTACATGAGAAAGTACATAAGAAAGTACACAAGAAAGTACATGAGAAAGTACACAAGAAAGTACATGAGAAAGTACATAAGAAAGTACACGAGAAAGTACATGAGAAAGTACATGAGAAAGTACATAAGAAAGTACACAAGAAAGTACACGAGAAAGTACATAAGAAAGTACACAAGAAAGTACATGGGAAAGTAAATAAGAAAGTGCACAAGAAAGTACATGAGAAAGTACATAAGAAAGTACACGAGAAAGTACATGAGAAAGTACATGAGAAAGTACATAAGAAAGTACACAAGAAAGTAAATGAGAAAGTACACAAGAAAGTACATGAGAAAGTAAATAAGAAAGTACACAAGAAAGTACATGAGAAAGTACACAAGAAAGTACATGAGAAAGTAAATAAGAAAGTACACAAGAAAGTACATGAGAAAGTACATAAGAAAGTACACAATAAAGTACATGAGAAAGTACATAAGAAAGTACACAATAAAGTACATGAGAAAGTACATAAGAAAGTACATGAGAAAGTACATAAGAAAGTACACAATAAAGTACATGAGAAAGTACATAAGAAAGTACATGAGAAAGTACATAAGAAAGTACACAAGAAAGTACATGGGAAAGTAAATAAGAAAGTGCACAAGAAAGTACATGAGAAAGTACATAAGAAAGTACACGAGAAAGTACATGAGAAAGTACATGAGAAAGTACACAAGAAAGTACACGAGAAAGTACATAAGAAAGTACACAAGAAAGTACATGGGAAAGTAAATAAGAAAGTGCACAAGAAAGTACATGAGAAAGTACATAAGAAAGTACACGAGAAAGTACATGAGAAAGTACATGAGAAAGTACATAAGAAAGTACACAAGAAAGTAAATGAGAAAGTACACAAGAAAGTACATGAGAAAGTAAATAAGAAAGTACACAAGAAAGTACATGAGGAAGTACACAAGAAAGTACATGGGAAAGTAAATAAGAAAGTACACAAGAAAGTACATGAGAAAGTACATAAGAAAGTACACAATAAAGTACATGAGAAAGTACATAAGAAAGTACATGAGAAAGTAAATAAGAAAGTACACAATAAAAAGACAAAATTAGACAACAGCGACTACTTACAAAATATACAAAATGCAGAAGACAGAATACATGATGTACCTAAAAATAATACAGATAAACAGAAATTAAATAAAACAAACCCAACCCTCCCTCCCAGACACACACACACACACACACGCACGCACACACACACACACACCACACACATCACACACACACACACACACACACACACACACACACACACAGGGTGTTCACTCCATCAGCGCTAACAAAATGCCCTTTTGACACCATTTTTTAAATCTAGTTTCACCTCAGCAGTTTAACGAACTGCAAATGGACGATGTTTTATTCTGCATTTGTATTCATGTCAGCTTTCATACACGTTTGGAGACTCGCCTTCACATAGACATTTGGGAATCTGCAGCACGGCGTGTCTGTACGCCACTTTAGTCTAATTAGAAATATCTCAAGCACTATTGGAAGGATGACGTTTTGTGCAGACGTTTAATTTAATTAATGCTACTGATCTTGGTGATTCTGGATCTTTCTCTGGGGCTGGATAATATCTCAACATTATATCACGATATGAGACGAGATATCGTCTAAGATTTTTAGAAAGTGTGGGATTGTCCTGGTTTTAAAAGCTGTATTTCACTGAAGTGCTTTTACGCCACTATATTCACATTTCTGATTCTCGTTAATCTCGTTGTGTGAATATTTTGCGACATCACAAATTCATATCGTTGCAATATAGATATTAATATTGAATCGATGGACACACTGACACACAGCATACACTATCCATACGTATACCTCCAATAAAGCTCTATCGTTTGTATATTAACCACGTGATCATATATAACATAATGTCATCCTGAGAGCGTACCAGGATGACATGCATCAACAAATGCCTTCCTTGTTGACACGTTGTTGTTCTTTGTTGTTCAGAGATTGAACAACACCAGATATCATGAGTGTGTCCAGATCTCACTGCAGCAGGAAGTGCACAGAGGGCAGAATCTGGTCAGAAACCCCGCAGTAAGCAGGCTGTTATTTGTGAGATGAAATGGAGCCGTCAGTGCTGGCAGACAGAGCGTCTCGGTGCTGATGGCAGCACTTTGTTCTGGGTCGCGGGCCCGTGCCGTGTAAACCCAGACCAACACGCACATCTGTTGCAGCACTTTACCTCTCCTTCGTGCACAAAAAGCCTTGTGTCTTTGTTTTCCTCTCGGCTGTGAAATGCTGCTGTGGACCATGACGCAGGAGTTCTGCTAGAGAGGTAGATAGATGGATAGATGGATGGATGGATGGATGGATAGATAGATGGATGGATGGATAGATAGATGGATGGGTGATAGATAGATGATGGATAGATAGATGGATGGATGGATGGATAGATAGATGGATGGATGGATAGATAGATGGATGGAGAGATGGATGGATAGATGGATGGATGGAGAGATGGATGGAGAGATGGATGGATAGATGGATGGATAGATAGATGGATGGATAGATAGATGGATGGAGAGATGGATGGATAGATAGATGGATGGATAGATAGATGGATGGAGAGATGGATGGAGAGATGGATGGATAGATGGATGGATGGATGGATAGATGGATGGATAGATAGATGGATGGATAGATGGATAGATAGATGGATGGATGGATAGATGGATGGATAGATAGATGGATGGAGAGATGGATGGATAGATGGATGGATAGATAGATGGATGGATAGATAGATGGATGGAGAGATGGATGGATAGATGGATGGATAGATGGATGGATGGATGGATAGATGGATGGATAGATAGATAGATAGATGGATGGATAGATAGATAGATGGATGGATAGATGGATAGATAGATGGATGGATGGATAGATGGATGGAGAGATGGATGGATAGATAGATGATGGATAGATAGATGGATAGATAGATGGATAGATGGATGGATAGATGGATAGATAGATGGATAGATAGATAGATAGATGGATGGATAGATGGATGATAGATGGATGGATGGATAGATGATAGATGGATAGATAGATAGATGGATGGATGGATAGATGATAGATGGATGGATAGATGATAGATGGATGGATGGATAGATGGATGGAGAGATGGATGGATAGATAGATAGATGGATAGATAGATAGATGGATGGATAGATGGATAGATGGATGGATAGATGGATAGATGGATATATAGATGGATCGATAGATGGATCGATAGATGGATAGATAGATAGATGGATGGATAGATGGATAGATGGATGGATAGATGGATGGATAGATGGATAGATGGATAGATAGATGGATCGATAGATGGATCGATAGATGGATAGATAGATAGATGGATAGATAGATGGATGGATAGATGGATGGATAGTAGGGCTGTGCATCTTCACTGGTCTCACGATTCGATTCGATTACGATTATCCTGTCAACGATTCGATTCGGTTCGATATCCCGGTGCATCACGGTGCATCACGATTCATACCAATGCGTTGCATCCTCAATTTTCTATATTACTGCACATGGCTTATTTTTCATCAATGCATACATGCAGTAAATACATATGAACTCTCTTTTTATTATTTAGAAAGTGCTTCAGAAATCAATAACATAAATGTCTTGACATTAATTTATAAACCAAAATAAATGAATTGTATAGATCTAGCCTCTGTGTGTGAAGTTGTTCCATCCTCAAAAACAAAAAGCTAATGCTTCTGCAGTCGAGCTGCAGCTTCTAGCAACGGCCTGCTGTTAAAGGACACTGAAGGTCCTGAATGAGGCATCACACACAGGACCTGAGTCTGAACACAGCAGACACCAGGAGGATTTACAACAGCATATACAAACTAAAATACTGCATGTGGGTGCACACTTACATTCTCTGTTTTACTGTTACATGAATCCCATGAATGTATGAGATTAAATTAGCTTCATTATATCTCAGTGATTAAGTGAATAATAAAGTTTCTATCGGGTCACTGTCAGCCTGTCACTCATTATTTTCAGGGAGGGGCGGGGCTTGGAGGAACGGAGAGGAGACGGTGATCGCGGAAGCTTTTTTCCTCCTGCCTTCACAAACTTTACACACGTATATATCGTCTGAAAATTGCTAGAGGGCGTTCATACTTTGCAATCCAAGACTTAATTAAATCCACCAAAAACCTGACATGATTGTAACACGATTATTTTTGAAAAACATAAATCCCTGTCTGTGTCTCTGAGCCGCAGCGACACGGACTGATTCGGAGCGGGTCCTTCTGCTGCTGGTTCTGGACTGGTGTTCTTGTGTTGGTGGATAAAGCAGACTGCTCCGTGTTCCGTGTTGCTGTGCCGCTGTCACGTCTGTTCCCTGATCTCTGCGTCACCGACCGATTTGACATTAAAGTGACAGAAAAAACGTTATAGTAAAGCCGCGGCCGGAAAATCAGGAAGCAACGTTACTACTCTATAACCGATTATCTTCCGTCACTGCATCGAGACCGAATCGTCCAAGTCCGCATCGCAATGCATCGTAAAAACGATTATTTTCAACACCCCTAATGGATAGATAGATGGATGGATAGATAGATAGATGATAGATAGATAGATGGATGGATGGATGGATAGATAGATGGATGGGTGGATAGATAGATGGATAGATAGATGATAGATAGATAGATGGATGGATGGATGGATAGATAGATGGATGGGTGGATAGATAGATAGATGGATAGATAGATGGATAGATAGATGGATGGATGGATATATAGATGGATGGATAGATGGATATATAGATGGATCGATAGATGGATAGATAGATGGATCGATAGATGGATAGATAGATGGATGGATAGATGGATGGATAGATAGATGGATGGATAGATAGATAGATAGATGGATGGATGGATGGATAGATAGATGGATGGGTGGATAGATAGATAGATGGATAGATAGATGGATAGATAGATGGATGGATGGATAGATAGATGGATGGATAGATGGATATATAGATGGATCGATAGATGGATAGATAGATGGATCGATAGATGGATAGATAGATGGATGGATAGATGTGATGGATAGATAGATGGATGGATGGATGGATAGATAGATGGATGGATGGATGGATAGATAGATGGATGGATGGATGGATAGATAGATGGATGGGTGGATAGATAGATAGATGGATGGATAGATGGATAGATAGATGGATGGATGGATGGATAGATAGATGGATGGATGATAGATGGATAGATAGATAGATGGATAGATAGATCGATAGATGGATAGATAGATAGATGTTTTTGGTAATGATGTCAGAGAAGAACGATTGTCGTGCGTTTTTCAATTCCAAATTATAAAGGCCAAGTCTCTCTTTATAGATTTCAAAGTGAACCTAGAGATTTGTTTTTTCGCCACCTGCGTTCAGATTTTCGACATTCTCTTTTTTCTGCTCTCACGGTCATGGCCTTTCTCCATGGAGATATTTTCTTCCCAGTCACTTCCTTTTCCTTAATTGGAGCATGCATCTATAACATTTTTAATTTTTGAATTAAAATGATCTACTAGCTCATTTACGGAGATCTTAGCAGGGGCAAGTGAGGAAGAAAAATTCTGAGTAAACATTTCCCTAGTATTTTCAGTTAAACATCGCTTTGTGGTTACCTCTTTTTGAACACTTGTGTGAACAGAAATAGAGCTCTCAAAGAAAACACAGGAATGGTCAGAGAGTGCAACATCAGTCACCACGACCTCAGAGATATTCAGACCCTTTGAGATAATTAAGTCCAGAGTGTGCCCCTTATTGTGCGTGGGCTCCGTCACATGCTGAGTCAGTCCATAGCTATCAAGAACACACAACAGTTCTTTAGCCCCTCTGTCCTGGGGGTTGTCAACATGGATGTTAAAATCACCAACAATGACTACACGGTCAAAGTCAATACACACTATCGACAGCAGTTCAGTAAAGTCATCAAAAAATCTTGCACAGTATTTGGGTGGTCTATAGATATTTAGGAACAGAGCTCGAGAGGAGCGTTTCAGCTGAAGGGCCACATATTCAAAAGAATCAAAGTTTCCATACGATGTCTTCCTGCATTGAAGGGAATCATTGAACAGAATAGCAACTCCACCCCCTTTCTTATGCATTCTTTCCTGACTCATGAAACTAAAGTTGGGAGGGGTTGATTCGATAAGAACAGCTGCACTGTTATTTTGTTCAATCCAAGTTTCCGTTAAAAACATAACATCGAGATTGTGCTCAGTGATAAAATCATTGATTAAAAATGTTTTCTCCTGCCAGAGACCTGACATTTAATAAAGCTAGTTTAAGTTCGTTAAACACACTATCAGTCATGTTTTTCGTAACAAGCTGTGGCTGACATGGAATCACTGCTAAATTAGATAAACTCTCACAAACGTTTGGGCGCTTCCTGTTTCTAAGCTGATTCACCGCTCTTAATCTATTACCACAGATATCGGCAAAGCTACAGGCAGGCAGGGCCCCGGCGTGTCCTGGAGAGAGTTGAGAGTGCCATACGCCCTTGAGCCTGGACCCAGCAGATATCAGTAAGAGTTTGTTGCGTCTTTTACACACACATCCTTATCAGGCTTCGGAGACTGCAGATGCTTTCTTGAAGGGAGGGGAGGCGGTTGGCGTAGGCGCGGTGATGGAGACGGGGGAGATGGTGTGGGGGTAGAGGACATGCTGCCAGGGGGGGAAGGTGGTCGACGTAGGCACGGTGATGAGACGGAGGAGATGGTGCTCGTCTCTGTGGTGATTTTGGTGGGCGTCGTTGAGGGGCGGGGGTAAAGGACATGCTGCCAGCCCTGAGTATCGCCTTAGTCTGGTCTTTGAACTCCAGGAAGGAATCGGTGCCAGCCCTCTGTATCTCCTTTGTGTGTTCAGCGATCTCCAGGATGGTGGGGGAAGGTGAAAGGGTGAACGGAGTATCCTCAAAGGCGTTGACAGGGGGGGGGTGACGGGCGGTGGAGACTCCTCCGTGTGTCTCATAGGTCTCCCATAATCAGAACATTCCTCAGGCGGGTGCAGTGATACTTCTTCAGGGTTGTCTGCGCGATGTGTTGTGTCTTTCTCCTGTTTTGATTCCTGTTGCCGCTTGTCCTTGGCAGAGGGAACAGATTGATGACGCAGGCAGTTGAATATGTTAGAGATAAACAATTTCACTCCTGACTTGTTCAGGAAAACTCCATTTGCCTTGAAAAGATGTGTGCGGTCCCATAAAAAGTTTAAATTGTCAATAAAATGGACAGAATGGTCGGTACAGGCAGTTGAAAGCCAGGTGTTCAGTGCAAACAATCTGCTGAATCTCTCCATGGATGGATGGATGGATGATAGATAGATGGATAGATAGATGGATAGATAGATAGATATATGGATAGATGGATGGATAGATAGATAGATAGATGGATAGATAGATAGATATATGGATAGATGGATGGATAGATAGATAGATAGATGGATAGATAGATAGATAGATAGATAGATGGATGGATAGATAGATAGATATATGGATAGATGGATGGATAGATAGATAGATAGATGGATAGATAGATAGATAGATAGATTGATAGATGGATGGATAGATAGATAGATGGATGGATAGATAGATAGATATATGGATAGATGGATGGATAGATAGATAGATAGATGGATAGATAGATAGATAGATAGATGGATGGATAGATGGATGGATAGATGGATGGATGGATGAATAGATAGATGGATAGATAGATGGATGGATGGATAGATAGATGGATGGATGGATAGATGGATGGATGGATAGATAGATGGATGGATATATGGATGGATGGATGAATAGATAGATGGATAGATAGATGGATGGATGGATAGATGGATGGATGGCTAGATAGATGGATGAATAGATAGATGGATAGATGGATGGATAGATAGATAGATAGATGGATGGATGGATAGATAGATAGATAGATGGATGGATGGATAGATAGATAGATGGATGGATGGATGATGGATGGATGGATAGATAGATGGATCGATGGATAGATAGATAGATGGATGGATGGATAGATGGATAGAGAGATGGATGGATGAATAGATAGATGAATAGATAGATGGATGGATAGATAGATAGATGGATGGATAGATGGATGGATGGATAGATAGATGGATGGATGGATAGATAGATGGATGGATAGATGGATGGATGAATAGATAGATGGATAGATAGATGATGGATAGATAGATAGATAGATAAATAGATGGATGGATAGATGGATGGATGGATGTATACAGTAGATAGATAGATAGATGGATAGATGTCAAAAAACTACAGGATCCAAAACACTACAGGTGTTTTATAAGAAGGTAACCAAGCTAACTGTGAAACACGAGCAGCAGGAGGGAGCTTTGGATTCAAGCCTTTGCAGATCATTTACATTCTCAAAAACCTATACAACACACTACAGGAAATGGAGAAGCCCCCAAAAAGCATAATAGGGCATCTTCAAATACAACAGGGCCCAAAGTTGAACCCTGTGGAACACCAGATTAAACGTCAGAACCTTTGAAAACTATATTAAAGGTTCCTCTTCTGTAAATATGATTAGTCCAACACAGAGTATCAAATGCTGAACTGTAAAGGAAGAAGGACAAACATCTTAAGTGCATAGAAGCTTAAGCAAATCTTTAAGATTTAATATTTAAAAGTCGCAGTACTAGGAGCGATAATCCACACCATTTTGAAACTGGATGCACTTTGAAAAACCCTCATAGTCTTTGTTCTCCTGTCTTCTATCTAAATGTTCTGCTCGTGTCCGCAGACGATGATGCAGGATTTATTGATTTCTGCTCCGGCTCTAAGTAACCGGACCAGAACAGGTGGAGGAGGAGAGACACACCTATTATGCAGAATCAACTTCTTCATGTCTCTTCTACATCAACATGTGTCCCCTCTTCTTCATGTCTCTTCTACATCAACATGTGTCCCCTCTTCTCCATGTCTCTTCTACATCAACATGTGTCCCCTCTTCTTCATGTCTCCTCTACATCAACATGTGTCCCCTCTTCTCCATGTCTCTTCAACATCAACATGTGTCCCCTCTTCTCCATGTCTCCTCTACATCAACATGTGTCCCCTCTTCTCCATGTCTCTTCTACATCAACATATGTCCCCGTCTTCTTCATGTCTCCTCTACATCAACATGTGTCCCCTCTTCTTCATGTCTCTTCTACATCAACATGTGTCCCCTCTTCTTCATGTCTCTTATACATCAACATGTGTCCCCCTCTTCTTCATGTCTCTTCTACATAAACATGTGTCCCCTCTTCTTCATGTCTCTTATACATCAACATGTGTCCCCTCTTCTTCATGTCTCTTCTACATCAACATGTGTCCCCTCTTCCTCATGTCTCTTCTACATCAACATGTGTCCCCTCTTCTTCATGTCTCTTCTACATCAACATGTGTCCCCTCTTCTTCATGTCTCTTCTACATCAACATGTGTCCCCTCTTCTTCATGTCTCTTCTACATCAACATGTGTCCCCTCTTCTTCATGTCTCTTCTACATCAACATGTGTCCCCTCTTCTTCATGTCTCTTCTACATCAACATGTGTCCCCTCTTCTTCATGTCTCTTCTACATCAACATGTGTCCCCTCTGTGGAAAGAGACTCTGAAAGTTTCAGGAACAAAGATTTTCTCTCTTTTTGATCCATTTCTATAAAAACCTGTCTGAAAATGAGCTGATCATATTTTGGCCACTTTATGATGTCATAACGATGTCTTGTCTTGTGTAACCATTAGCCAATCAGCAACAATGTAACCCCCCCCCCTTATCTCCTCCTTGAGCTCCATTGAGTTCTTTGTAACCAAATGTCTCTCAGAGGGGCGTGGGGAGGGGCTCCTTGTTTTCATCTGAAGTAACAGACAGAGAATCAGCACTTTGGAAACAGGGCTGAAACAGAGGGGATTATGGGTAATGCTGCAATGATCTGTTTGGTATTTCGGCCAATCAGAGACAGGGTCTGGATATATCTGAGACCTGGGATATATTGATGAAGAACAGTATGATAGGGGACACTTCATTTACTTTCACTCTGTGTATGGATGGTCTGCGGCTGCTGAACACTGAAGTGATGCCGCTTCCTCTTATGTCATCGTTTTGTTATCCCTTTGAGTTTGAAGGATAACAGCTGCTCTTTTATTTAAACTGGCTATAACCAATATTATCTAATTCACAATGGACTATTATTACAAGACTGCTTGTATGTTAAAAGGTATTAAGTTATAATGAATTATCAACTGAGCAGTTTCCCCAAAAAGTCATATGTGTCATATTTTATATGAGCTTACTTTTTTCCCCCGTCTAATGTGAAGGTATTATTTCACGAAGGTATCCTCTCCCTTTTAATTTATTTAATTTGTTTAATTTATTTAATTTGTTTAATTTGTTTAATTTATTTAATTTAATTACTTTGTTCAATTTATTCAATTTATTTAATTTATTTAATTTAATTACTTTGTTCAATTTATTCAATTAATTTAATCAATTTAATTTATTTAATTTATTTAATTTATTTAATTTATTTATTTTATTGTTTAAGCACATTACCCTTTTGTCATTTGAATTGTCTATGTTTAATTTAATTTTTGAATTCACTATCACTCATGTTTATCTGTGTAAAAACCACACATTTGTGATTTTATTTTATTTAACAAGACACCACTCTGACACCTTGTGGTGAAACATGGCAGTGCAACAAAGCGTACTATGACCCTAAATATGGACCAAAAATAACAAAAAAATGCTATAATTTTATACTTTTTTTCCTCAGTGTAACAAAAAATTATCCAACTTGCCATCTCCACATTTTTTCTGATTTACTGTACTAAATTAATCTGGATTTACTAGATATTTGTACTCCTTATTGATTTGTATTCATTCATAAATCTCATAATTTTGATGTGAAAATGTTTACGTTTATTTACACACCTATTCAAAAGTGGGTCAAAGTATGTCTCTGCAAAGGATCAATTAGAGTGACTCAGGAAGTGCCACTTAATCCCAGTAAGACGATCACAGAGTCACGAGATAGTCAGAATTAAACACACACACACACACACACACACACACACACACACACACACACACACACAACCAAATGAAATCCTTTCTCACACACACAGTACTGCTTAACAAACTCTGCCAGTTTTTGTTTTGATATTGTATTCTTTATGTATATGTTAATGTTTGGGTCTTCATTTCTCATATTTAAGCAAATAGAAATGTGTGCTTGTGTTTTCACTCTTCCATGAAAACATAAGATGGATTTTCAGATGTTTTAATTATACACCGCTTCTTCTTCAACAACGTAAAAAAAAAGTTTTAGAAAGTTAAACATTTTTGCAATAAAGGCATGTTATGCACCGACAACAAATCTAGAAAATAAATAAGTGATTCGTAAAATATTACATTTTTCAGTCGAGTTATTTTCTGGCTGTTGATAAGAAGGAGTTTCGTTGTTTTTATCGACTGTCTGTCTGTCTTTCAGGACAGAAGTGTCCTTCCTGTCTTTGTGTCCCAATCTGTTATTACAAAAGGATTGACGTCACACATAAGACTGCGGCAGCGAGCATTGTGGGTAATCCTGGTGGATTCAGTGTGTGATTCTGATTCAAGAGGCTCCTCTGTTAAACACATCCTGACAAATGGACAGCATAAGAGGATTTCTCCATTCACTCAGAAACACAGACATCGACAGACAATTAGAAACTCAACCTGTCTGAACATCCAGACACTTAAAGGGGCCAACATTTCGGGTGTACATCAGTATGTAGTGTCTCTACTTTAAAGAGTCCTCTCCTGCTGATGTTCAGGTGTATATCAGTATGTAGTGTCTCTACTTTAAAGAGTCCTCTCCTGCTGATGTTCAGGTGTATATCAGTATGTAGTGTCTCTACTTTAAAGAGTCCTCTCCTGCTGATGTTCAGGTGTATATCAGTATGTAGTGTCTCTACTTTAAAGAGTCCTCTCCTGCTGATGTTCAGGTGTATATCAGTATGTAGTGTCTCTACTTTAAAGAGTCCTCTCCTGCTGATGTTCAGGTGTATATCAGTATGTAGTGTCTCTACTTTAAAGAGTCCTCTCCTGCTGATGTTCAGGTGTATATCAATCAATCAATGTTTATTTATATAGCCCGATATCACAAATGTTACATTTGTCTCAGTGGTCTTCACAGTGTGTACAGAATATCAGTATGACAATACGACACCCTCTGTCCTTAGACCCTCTGTCCTCAGACCCTCTGTCCTCAGACCCTCACATCGTACAAGGAAAAACTTCCAAAGAAAACCCAGTTTAAAGGGAAAAATGGGAGAAACCTCAGGGAGAGCAACAGAGGAGGGATCCCTCTCCCAGGACGGACAGACGTGCAATAGATGCCGTGTGTAAATTGAAAAGATAATACATTTGCAACATAGGTAGTCCAAATGTTTGGAAATGCATGTGTGTATAATAGGAAGATGAATCCACGAGGATATCCATCCAGGACCGATGATCCAGGACCACAGCCACGACTCAAGATCCAGCGCTCGCGATCCAGGACACAGGACCGCAGGATCATCCATGACTCCGGATCCCGGCGTATATAGACACCAAAAGGAAAGACATTTGGGGAAGCTGGGTTAATGGGAACATGAGAGGACACAGGTATAGACAGCGAGAAGGAAGAAGTAAGATGTCCCCCGACAAACTAAGCCTATATCAGCAAAACTAGGGGCTGAATCTAATCAGCCCTAACTATAAGCTTTATCAAAAAGGAAGGTCTTAAGCGCACTCTTAAAAACGGATAGGGTGTCTGCCGTCCGAACACAAACTGGAAGCTGATTCCACAAATGTGGAGCTTGATAAGAAAAGGCTCTGGCTCCCATTGTACTTTTAGAGACTCTAGGAACAACCAACAACCTGCATTCTTGGAACGCAATGCCCTAGTAGGACAGTAGGGTATAATGAGTTCTTTAAGGTAAGATGGCGCCTGCCCATTAAGGGCTTTGTAGGCGAGAAGAAGAATTTTAAATTCTATCCTGTGTTCTATAGGGAGCCAGTGTAAGGCAGCCAGAACAGGAGTAATGTGGTCCCTTTTCCTAACTCTGGTTAGTACACGAGCCGCAGCATTTTGAATCAGCTGAAGCGACTTGATTGACCTCTTGGTACTCCCTGATAATAAAGAGTTACAATAATCCAGCCTAGAAGTAACAAATGCATGGACTAGTTTCTCTGCATCGCTTTGAGGCAAGATATGCCTGATTTTTGCAATGTTACATAGATGGAAGTAGGCGGTCCTTGAAATTGATTTTATGTGGGCGTTAAAGGATAAATCCTGATCAAATATAACACCAAGATTCCTTATAGTCTCACCGGAGGCCAAATTAATGCCATCCATAGTTAGTATATCTTTAGATCATTTGTTTCGTAGATTCTTCGGGCCAAGTACAATAACTTCAGTTTTGGTCGTGTTTAACATCAAAAAGTTTAAGGTCATCCACATTTTTAAGTCCTTAAGGCAGTCTTGAATTTTATTTAGATGATTCATTTCATCAGGCTTGATTGATAAATATAGTTGAGTATCATCCGCATAACAATGAAAGTTTACAGAATGATTCCTTATAATATTGCCTAACGGAAGCATATATAATGTGAACAAAATAGGTCCGAGCACTGAGCCCTGTGGCACTCCATGGCTAACTTTGGTTTGCGTTGAAGATTCATCGTTAACACGTACAAACTGAGAGCGTTCAGATAGATAGGACCTAAACCAGCCTAAAGCAGTTCCCTGTATGCCAACCAAGTGCTCTAGTCTTTGCAATAGGATATCATGGTCGATAGTATCACATGCAGCACTGAGATCGAGCAAAACAAGAATAGAGACAAGTCCCTTGTCTGAGGCTATTAGAATATCATTTGTGACTTTAACCAGAGCTGTCTCTGTGCTATGATGTGTTCTAAAGCCAGACTGAACATCTTCAAATAAATCATTGTTTTTTAAGTAATCACACAACTGTTTTGCGACCGCTTTCTCAAGAATTTTTGAGAGGAACGGAAGATTAGAAATAGGTCTATAGTTGGCTAAAACCTCTGGATCGAGGTTGTGCTTTTTAAGAAGCGGTTTTATCACTGCTACTTTGAATGATTGTGGAACATAGCCTGATAATAAAGACATATTCATAATATTTAATAAAGAAGTGCTAATTAATGGAAAAACTTCCTTCAACAGCTTAGTTGGAATTGGGTCTAACATGCACGTTGATGGTTTAGAAGAGAGAATCATTGAATGTAATTGTTCAAGGTTAATGGCTGAAAAGCATTCTAGTTTACTATCTAGTGTAATATTAGAACTTACGTTTCCGGGAGCTGTTGATAACACTATACTGGTCGAAGGCAAGAGGTCATTAATTTTGTTTCTAAGAGTAACAATTTTATCGTTAAAAAAGCACATACAATCATTACTACTGAGTGCTGTGGGAATAGAAGGCTCAATGGAGCTGTGGCTCTCTGTCAGCCTGGCTACAGTGCTGAAAAGAAATCTTGCATTATTCTTATTCTCATCTATTAATGAAGAGTAGTAGGCTGCTCTCGCTTTACGCAGTGCTTTCTTATATTCATTGAGAGTAATATGCCAAATTAAACGAGATTCTTCAAGTTTAGTGGAACGCCATATCCTTTCAAGTTGTCTAGACTTTTGCTTTATTTTGCGGGTTTCGGCATTATGCCATGGAGCTAATCTATGTTGTTTTATTTTCTTCTTTTTCAAAGGAGCAACAGAGTCTAATTTTATTCGCAGCGCATCTATAGCACTATCAACAAAATGATCAATTTGGGGTGGTGTACATTTTGTATAAGTTTCCTCCCTTACATGCAGACATGCTATCGAGTTAAGTATTGGTGGAATCTCTTCCTTAAATGTGGCTATAGCACTAACGGATAGGTTTCTGCTGCAAGAGCTTTTGACTAATGCTTTGTAGTCTAGTAACAGTACTTCAAAAGTTACTAAGAAATGGTCGGATAAAGCAGGATTATGCGGTTCGACTAATAGTTGCTCAATTTCAATACCATAAGTCAGAACAAGGTCGAGAGTGTGATTATAGCAGTGGGTTGGTTTATTTACACTCGGACAGAAACCAACAGAATCTAATATAGAGTTAAATGCAACAGTAAGGCTATTTTTATCATCGTCAACATGAATATTAAAGTCACCTACGATAATTACTTTGTCTGTTTTAAGAACCAAAGTTGATAAAAACTCAGAGAATTCTGATAAGAATTCTGAATAAGGACCTGGTGCACGATACACTGTAACAAATAAGATTGGCTGCAAAGTTTTCCAGGTCGGATGCGTAAGACTAAAAACGAGGCTTTCAAAAGAGGTATCATTACATTTTGGTTTAGTATTGATAAGTAAACTTGAGTCAAAGATTGCTGCAACTCCACCTCCTCGGCCCGTGCCTCGAGCAATATGAGTGTTGACATGGCTGGGTGGAGTGGCCTCATTTATGCTGACATATTCTTCATGTCTCAACCAAGTTTCAGTGAGACAGCATATATCAATATTATAATCTGATATTAAATCATTTACCAATATTGCTTTAGATGCTAGAGATCTTATGTTTAAGAGACCACATTTAATCTTCCTGTTTTGTTGCACTGTAGTAGTTGTTACATTTACTTTTATTAGGTTATTATGTATGACACCTCTATTAGGTTTTACCTTAAATTGTCCTTGGGCAGACACACACACCGCTAATATTGGGTATTTTATTGGGTTCGGGATTCCTATGGATGACTGCCTAGGAGAGAGCGCAGAGAAGCGTGTAAGACTGAGACTATCAGTGTGCAGTGTCTCTACTTTAAAGAGTCCTCTCCTGCTGATGTTCAGGTGTATATCAGTATGTAGTGTCTCTACTTTAAAGAGTTCTCTCCTGCTGTTGTTCAGGTGTATATCAGTATGTAGTGTCTCTACTTTAAAGAGTTCTCTCCTGCTGATGTTCAGGTGTATATCAGTGTGTAGTGTCTCTACTTTAAAGAGTCCTCTCCTGCTGATGTTCAGGTGTATATCAGTATGTAGTGTCTCTACTTTAAAGAGTCCTCTCCTGCTGATGTTCAGGTGTATATCAGTATGTAGTGTCTCTACTTTAAAGAGTCCTCTCCTGCTGATGTTCAGGTGTATATCAGTATGTAGTATCTCTACTTTAAAGAGTCCTCTCCTGCTGATGTTCAGGTGTATATCAGTATGTTTTGTCGCTGCTTTTAATTGAACTATTCATATCTTAAACTGCACTGTAAGTTTTATCCATGTATTTTTTCTTTTCATGTTTATTTTATTAGCTTTTCTTTTTAATGACTGATTTTAAATGCCATTTTCTTAATGTCTTTCGTTTTTTGTAAAGCACTTTGAATTGCCTTGTGCTGAAAAGTGCTATATAAATAAACTTACCTTGCCTTGCCTATGTAGTGTCTCTACTGGGACATGTCTCCATGCTTTAATGTTCAAAAAGCTCTTTATGTTTCTCATACTGCCTGTGCTGCAGAAACCTCTTTTCCCCCTCTGTCTGAAACCAGAGCCCAGTCTGCTCTGATTGGTCAACTGCTTAGAGATGTCCCACCCCTTAGCCTATCACATACAATGTGTTGGAGCATGAGCCAATAGGAACACAAGTTTTACATGGTAATGATTCTATGTTCCTGAAGTAAACAAAGGAGTCCAATGGAGGTGTTTCAGGATGGGGGGGGGGAGAGAAACACATGGATTTTGGCCTTTGCAGACAACTTGCATGCACAAAAACCTATATAACTTCAGGAAAGGGAAAATCCCTAAAAAGCATGATGGATCTTGTAAAAATTGATAAATTGAACAGGGCCCAGAACTGAACCCTGTGGGACCCCATATCAAGTCACGGATCATTTATACCTCCTAAGAAATGTAAACTAGTTCCTCTTCTGTAAATGTGATCAGTCCTGCACCAACTTCTAGTTAATCAAGCAGTCTATAGTCATCAAATGCTGCGCAAGGACAAACAAAAGTATTGTCTGAGTAAATATGTCATCTTTAAGAAGAGCTGTCTCAGTTCTGTGATTTTCAACTGTATGATTTTACAGCTGAGATAATGTGTGTACACAGTATGTTAAGCCAGTGTGATTAATGAGTGTTTATTTAAAGAAAGGATACAGAATAACTAACAGAAACTGTGTTGTATTGGTTATTATTACTTGGCTAAAGCAACAGAGAGACATCCCAGGCTACAGAGACATGGAGAGGAGAACAAAGGCAGGCGTTATCAGAGTGAAGTGCTTTTTAATAATGTCTGGACATCAATGTATATTTTTCATATATTGTGGGTTTTAGTGTTTGAAATGTAATTGGGTGCAGCAGCAAAGCTCCAACCAGTGTTTTTAATCCCTCAGACAGCTGATGAAAGGAGCTACCTACACAGCACAAAGACACACACGACTAAGCCTATTACAATGATGCACACGGCCCTGCAAAAGTACACAACGTAAAAAAAGTCGTACACAGCTGTGGCTTTTTGCCCAATCTGATGCAACCGCCACTGACCTCCTACGTGTCCGCAAAATGCTCATGTGGTTAAAAATCAATTCACCTGGAGTGAATCCACCAGCTACCCTGCAGTCTACAAAGTACTTCAGACTAGCTGCACCTCCACCAGCTACCCTGCAGTCTACAAAGTACTTCAGACTAGCTGCACCTCCACCAGCTACCCTGCAGTCTACAAAGTACTTCAGACTAGCTGCACCTTCACCAGCTACCCTGCAGTCTACAAAGTACTTCAGACTAGCTGCACCTCCACCAGCTACCCTGCAGTCTACAAAGTACTTCAGACTAGCTGCTCCTCCACCAGCTACCCTGCAGTCTACAAAGTACTTCAGACTAGCTGCACCTCCACCAGCTACCCTGCAGTCTACAAAGTACTTCAGACTAGCTGCTCCTCCACCAGCTACCCTGCAGTCTACAAAGTACTTCAGACTAGCTGCACCTCCACCAGCTACCCTGCAGTCTACAAAGTACTTCAGACTAGCTGCACCTCCACCAGCTACCCTGCAGTCTACAAAGTACTTCAGACTAGCTGCACCTTCACCAGCTACCCTGCAGTCTACAAAGTACTTCAGACTAGCTGCACCTTCACCAGCTTTGAGAACACTTTCATGATCAATCTTTATAAATCACATCATATATATTATTCTGAAATGGACCAATCTGCACAACGACTACTTTCACTGTCTTTACTATATTTAGATGAGAATACTTTCTACTTTCACTTGAGGAACATTTTGAATGAGGACTTTTACTGTAACAGAGTATTCCTACACTCTGGTACTTCTACTTTTACTCAAGTACAAGATATGAGTACTTCTACTTTTATTCATGTACAAGATCTGAGTACTTCTACTTTTACTCAAGTACAATATCTGAGTACTTCTACTTTTACTCAAGAACAAGATCTGTGTACTTCTACTTTTACTCAAGTACAAGATCTGAGTACTTCTACTTTTATTCATGTACAAGATCTGAGTACTTCTACTTTTACTCAAGTACAATATCTGAGTACTTCTACTTTTACTCAAGAACAAGATCTGTGTACTTCTACTTTTACTCAAGTACAAGATCTGAGTACTTCTACTTTTACTCAAGTACAAAATATGCGTACTTCTACTTTTACTCAAGTACAAGATCTGAGTACTTCTACTTTTACTCAAGTACAAGATCTGAGTACTTCTACTTTTACTAAAGAACAAGATCTGAGTACTTCTACTTTTACTCAAGAACAAGATCTGAGTACTTCTACTTTTACTCAAGTACAAGATCTGAGTACTTCTACTTTTACTCAAGTACAAAGATATGCGTACTTCTACTTTTACTCAAGTACAAGATCTGAGTACTTCTACTTTTACTCAAGAACAAGATCTGAGTACTTCTACTTTTACTCAAGTACAAGATCTGAGTACTTCTACTTTTACTCAAGTACAAGATCTGAGTACTTCTACTTTTACTCAAGTACAAGATCTGAGTACTTCTACTTTTACTCAAGAACAAGACCTGAGTACTTCTACTTTTACTCAAGAACAAGATCTGTGTACTTCTACTTTTACTCAAGTACACGACCTGAATACTTCTCCCACCTCTGTATTTATGCCAATATACTGTAAACAATAGCATTAAATACATTGAATAAAACACTTATATAAACATAGAAAATGAACCTAAAACATCAAATAAAACACAAGATAAATACAAAATCTTTATTAAAACACATGACATTTCAAAGTAAACATTTGCAGATTGTACCCTAAAGTTCAATGTCCAATATAAGATAAAACAAAATACAATGATATTTTTTATGAAAACATGAGGTGTGTACTCATTTCATCGTTTTTACTGACATGTGCTTGCCTCTTTTATATACCAGCTAATTTTGTATATATTTTGTATTCTGAGTCTGAAGAAACTTGAATACTTATACTAAAGAAACCGGATGTGTTTCAGAGGAAGTGTGTTGTCTTTATTGATCTGCTCGCGCGTTTCAGAACACGAGTTATGGGACAAACATGCCGCTATTCGTCCATCCACCGGCGCTGAGCTGGAGCTCGCCACACAAACACGAATCTGTCTGAGCGCCTGTCTGGAAATAAGTCCTCCCAAAGGTGCGGCTCCACGTTGAGACGAGTCTGCCTTTATCCCCTCCGTAACGTCAAAAACGCAGGCGGAGAATTGTCCTCTGTGTGAAGTGCTTTCTTCTGATATGAGCAGAGAAAATGAGAAGAAAAACATGCTCTATTTCAAAAAGCAATAATCCTGGATATACGAGAGATGATGACAAAGACCAGGATGTGGAGAAGCAGCTGCTGCAAGGGACATTTCTTCTGTGAACATGTTTGTGTACCTACATATTAGTACATACAACTAAGAAAAGTATATTTTTTACAGGTATATTTGTGAAAATTAATATGTCCAATTGCTGTAAAAGTACAAATAGCATATTTAGAGGTCTGTTCTCGATTGAAGTGACTGAAAAGCACATATTCGACTCAAAACAACCGCAAAGAGACTCAACGCCACTACAGAAAATGTAGAAATAACCACAGACACGTGCTTTTCTAGTATGAAACAACATAAACTCAATGATAAGATGGGATCCTTGTTCTTGGCGATAAAGACTGAGCAGGTGTAAATGCTTTGGATGCAGTTCTGCCATCTGACCACAGGGTGGAGAACTTGGACTTCCTCACTACTTCGTTGATTGTCCAACAACAAACCGCAGGATCGGTGGAGATTAGATGTGTGTCTGCCACCGCGACAACACAATACATTACTCAAAACAATACTATGCATTGAACAAGATAGACACAAGAGATACGGGACTGAGATCTCATGTAATAAAAGCACTTGTCAATATGTGAAATGTCTGTCAGACGATTGTACAGAAAGGATTAAAAAAAATACACGTTGTTAGAAACACAGTAATGGTGAAATATTTAGTACTTTTCATGTTTACCAATTTGACAAAAGGGTCACAATAGTAGCTTTTACATACAACATTAAGATTTCATTGGTTGAGTGATCCAGTCAGGGTAGACTAATGAAGCTTAGCGCAAGTTCAGACAGGAAGACCTAACACTCCGTATTGCTCGTCATGCATCTAAATGACAGGGAGCGCCACTCCTCAGCTAACCTATCACGCCCCACCATTTACAAGCCTAATCATCGCACCTGTTAATCCCTCTATATATGCTCTCCCCTGTTCTATCAGCTGTCTTCCAGGTGTCAACGCGCAACCTTCCTCCACCCCTTTGCCTCCTGCTTTCAACTCCATGCATGCACACACATGCATTTCCAAACATCTGGACTACCTATGTTGCAAATGTATTATCTTTCAATTTACACACGGCATCTATTGCACGTCTGTCCGTCCTGGGAGAGGGATCCCTCCTCTGTTGCTCTCCCTGAGGTTTCTCCCATGTTCCCTTTAAACTGTGGGTTTTCTCCGGAAGTTTTTCCTTGTACGATGTGAGGGTCTAAGGACAGAGGGTCTAAGGGCAGAGGGTCTAAGGACAGAGGGTCTGAGGACAGAGGGTCTGAGGACAGAGGGTCTGAGGACAGAGGGTCTCAGGACAGAGGGTCTAAGGACAGAGGGTGTCGTATTGTCATACTGATATTCTGTACACACTGTGAAGACCACTGAGACAAATGTAACATTCGTGATATTGGGCTATAAATAAACATTGATTGATCGATTGATTGAACTCAGGGCCAAGCTTAACCTTCTCCCTTCCAACCGGACCTAACCACTCATCACCACCACCAGTGTCTAGACCCAGGGGGGTTCATCGGAAACGGTTCTTCCCTTCCCGATTGATATCCTACAAAACCTGGGCCTAATCGCCAAAACACCATTTCATTCACTTGTTATAAACTGTCATCATTATGTTTCATTTATATAATGTGACCGATAATAAATATGTATTCCATACATCACGTCTCTCCCGATTGAACTGTACGCTAGCATCTCACTTTGGCTGTCATTGTTCCGGTTTGTTTCCTCTGCGAAACTCGGACTTCTGGTGACATTTGAAAGATGTCTTCTTAGAAGAAACCCTAATTAACAACACCAAGAATTTGGTATTTTACCAGTGACATTTCTGTCAACTGAAAGGGCAATGAATTCAACCTTTCAGTAAAAACTTGCTGTTGTGGTTCCTGTTCCAAAGTAATATAAACTACCACCGACTGGAAAATAATGTCAACAACCGTGCAATTTGAGCTACGTGTTTTCCTCGTTAGCAGAACAAAGCACTGAAAGGCATGGAGGAAAACAAGTATGTTTTTCAGGGCCCATAACAAATGTGAATGTTAAAACCATTAAGATCATTTAATAGAATTATATATTTATCACATTTACATTTAGCTTACCAGTTCTTCCGTTTATTTGTGGGTACGTTCACACAGCAGCTTCAGAAGCAGCTTCCACCGCTTCTCTGCCCGTTGACTTTGAATGGGGATGACGTCACTTTGCCTCGCTTTTCGCCGAACTGCATTGTGGGGGAGCGAAGCGAAGATTTCCAGGATGTCCAGGATTCAAAAGTTGAGCAATGTTCAACTTTTGAAGCTGAGCTGGAAGCGCCAGCCAATCAAACACGTTTATGCAAATCTGACAGTAGAAGCGCTAGCCAATCAAACCGCGTGTAAGCAGGGAGAGCCAGACCGCAGTTCATTTCCTCATATTCCAAACGAGAAGTTACGGGAGCAAATCACCCGGTTCTTTACGACCAGATCTATTAACGGGATACAAACCGGAGGAACCAGCATGGAGGGAGGAGGCAGAGGCAGTGGGGGAAACTGGGTAGGGTTTCGCCTGTTTGGGGAGTTTATATATATATATATTGCTCGCAAAAAATCCCCAAGCTGTCAGACACGCCCAGCTCCAAGCTTTTCAAGATGTTTGAAAAGCTGCTGTGTGGACGTACCGTAACTCTTCGGTCTTTAAATTGTGTATCTGTTGCTTTAAGTAATTATTTATTGTTTATCTGTTACTGCTAGCCAACTATTCGCTGTTTACCCACCACTTGTTATTACCACATTTTAACCAAGCATCCTTAAGCTTATTATTTTAATTGTTTATCAGACACTTCAAGCTAACTATTAGCTGTTTATTCGTCACTTTAAGCGAACTGTTTTCACCGTTTATTTGTTAGTTTTAACTTGCTATCATCGCCGTATAGGCTATAACGCCAAGCTAACTGTTTTCACCGTTTATCTGTTGCGTTAAGCTAACTGTTCTTATCGTCTGTCTGTAACTTTTAGCTCACTGTTTACTGGGTTGTGTTTTAGCTAAGTATTTTAACCATTTATACATTACTATTAGCCATAGCCGCGGGAAGTCATTTTACTTTTTGTCGCTGCTTTTAATTGAACTGTTCACATCTTAAACTGCACTGTAACTCTTATCCATGTGTTTTTTCTTTTAATGTTTATTTTATTATCTTTTCTTTTTTAATGACTGATTTTAAATGCCATTTTCTGAATGTCTTTCATTTTTTGTAAAGCACTTTGAATTGCCTTGTGTTGAAAAGTGCTATAAATAAACTTGCCTTGCCTTGCCTTAGGGGGTGCTCGTGAATTGTCAACGGGGGGGGGGTAGCCACGCTGCGGGCACACGGTGGACACGGTGGACCCCCAGCACCCCTACTTCCCGCGGCTATGCTGTTAGCTAACGATTCAAACTGTTTATCTGTTACTTAGAGTTAGGCAAACTATTGTTATTGTTTATCTGTTACTTTTTGCTAACAACAATTTTTTCGACCATTTGTTACTTCTCGCTTACTGTTTTTCGTTTAGCCAATACTATGAGCTAACGACTTGCGTACTCTTCTTTACCTTGCTAACGTGAAAGTACACTCAAGCTCAGCGTCACAGCAAGCCGTAACTCAACTTAAAAGATAGCAAGGTTCGTTTAATCAATACGAGGTTGAATAAGTGTCCTCTGGGCTACATTAAAGGCTGGTGTGAAATCACTGCCTACAAATAAGCCTACAACATCTCTGTCATAAAGAGTTTCTTCTTTGCTTGCGTACAGATCGACCAGGTCAGCAGAACAACACACTCATAAGACTCCAGCAGGCAGAGATGAACGTCTGTGATCGAGGGAACTGTGTGCCAGCTGAGATCCAGCCTAAAGGCCCGACAGCAGTGACCCAGCCCTGTTAAATGAGAACGAAAACAAGGGGACACAGAGAGCAGCGATGGCCGGCTTTGTCCTCTCTCCGTTTCCCCGAATAGCTCTCACACAAAGGATATCGTTATTCCTCCTCTAATTACCAGATGGAGAGCTATTTTTCTGCCTCCCGCTCCTCTGCTCTCACCCCCAGAAAATAAAGTGCTCTGTGGTGACGACCCTCAGCGGTTATGAAACGGTCTGATGGACAACAGGGACCGCATTTCCTCCTTCAAACGTTCAGTAGGAATCTGTGGGAGCATCTGTTACACTTTAGATAACTGTTTATGATACCATTAAGGACTTTAAGCTAACTATTTAAACCATTTGTTCCTTACTAGGTAACTGTGGGTTTATCATTTGCTTTGAGGTACTTTCACAGCATTACTTTCAGCATTTAAAAAACATTTTATCTGTGACTTTAGGCTAACTATTTCATTTCCGTTACTTTTAGATTACTTACTAAACTTTTAGCTAACGATGTTACCTCTATACCTTAGCTAACCAGTTTACCTGTTTGGCAGTTATTTTAAGCTAACTATTTGAACTGTTTCCGTAACTTTTTATCTGTTACTTTAGGCTAACTATTTTATTCAAGCTACTTTTAGATTACTTACTAAACGTTCATCCCTTAAGATACTTTAAGCTAACGTTTTTACCTGTTTATCCATCACTTTTAGGCAGGGGCGGACTGGGACTAAAAATCAGCCCGGGACTCTCGAACGGCCCACTTCGGGGGGGGGCGTGACTAATCCGATCGGGCTCTCATCGTCCGACCGGGCCACTACAGTACCGGCCCATCGGGTCCCGATGGCCAGTCCGCCACTGCTTTAGGTAACTCTTTTAGCTGATTCGTGGTAACTTAAAGCTAACTATTTCAACCATTTAATATTTCCTTTTAGCTAACTATTTTAGCTGTTAATCTATTTCTTTAAGATAACTACTTTCAGAGTTAACCTGTTGTTTTCAGCTAAGTATGTTAACATACATAACGTCCTTTTGGCAACATCAACCCTTAGGCTAACGATGTTACCTCTATATTCGTATCTCTTAGCTAACCAGTTTACCCGTGACTTTGTATCTGTTACTTTTGGCTAACTATTTTATTCACATAACTTGTAGATTATACTATTATAGCATTCAACCCTTAAGCTATTTTAAGCTAACGTTGTATCCCTCACTTAAAGATAACTATTTTAACTGTTTAATATTTCACAACTTTAGCTAACTATTTTAGCTGTTCATTCTTAGCTTTTAGCTAACTATTTTAACTGTTAATAAATTACTTTAAACTAGCTTTTTAAAACTTGTATCTGTTATCTTAGGCTAACTAATTGACTCATGTTTCTGACTCATATCCAACTATTCAATCCTTTTAGCTAACTATGAGCTAACTATTTTAACCATTTATTTTTTACCTTTAGCCAACTATTCAATCCTTTTAGCTAACGTATGAGCTAACTATTTTAACCATTTATTTTTTACCTTTAGCCAACTATTCAATCCTTTTAGATAACGTATGAGCTAACTATTTTAACCGTTTCATTTTACTTGTATCCAACTATTCAATCCTTTTAGCTAACTATGAGCTAACTATTTTAACCGTTTATTTTTACTTTTATCCAACTATTTCAATCCTTTTAGCTAACTTATGAGCTAACTGTTTTAACCGTTTATTTTTTACTTTTAGCCAACTATTCAATCCTTTTAGCTAACTATGAGCTAACTGTTTTAACCATTTATTTTAGCCAACTATTTCAATCATTTTAGCTAACTATAAGCTAACTATTTTAACCGTTTATTTTAGCCAACTATTTCAATCCTTTTAGCTAACTATAAGCTAACTATTTTAACCATTTATTTTTTACTTTTAGCCAACTATTCAATCCTTTTAGCTAACTATAAGCTAACTATTTTAACCATTTATTTTTTACTTTTAGCCAACTATTCAATCCTTTTAGCTAACTATGAGCTAACTATTTTAACCGTTTCATTTTACTTTTATCCAACTATTCAATCCTTTTAGCTAACTATGAGCTAACTGTTTTAACCGTTTATTTTAGCCAACTATTCAATCCTTTTAGCTAACTATGAGCTAACTATTTTAACCGTTTATTTTTACTTTTATCCAACTATTTCAATCCTTTTAGCTAACTTATGAGCTAACTATTTTAACCATTTATTTTTTACTTTTAGCCAACTATTCAATCCTTTTAGCTAACTATAAGCTAACTGTTTTAACCATTTATTTTAGCCAACTATTTCAATCCTTTTAGCTAACTATGAGCTAACTATTTTAACCGTTTATTTTAGCCAACTATTTCAATCCTTTTAGCTAACTATAAGCTAACTATTTTAACCGTTTATTTTAGCCAACTATTTCAATCATTTTAGCTAACTATAAGCTAACTATTTTAACCGTTTATTTTAGCCAACTATTTCAATCATTTTAGCTAACTATAAGCTAACTATTTTAACCATTTATTTTTTACTTTTAGCCAACTATTCAATCCTTTTAGCTAACTATAAGCTAACTATTTTAACCGTTTATTTTAGCCAACTATTCAAAGTATTTTTACCATTTATTTGTACTTTTATCCAACAATCCTCAGTTTACTTGAGACAATTGCATCTGAACTCAATCAGTGTGTAAATGTGATGGCCAATCTGTCTCCTTTCCTTCCTGTCCCGGCATGCTTTTGTTGCCAAAACCAATCATGTCTATGGCATGTTACCAATTTCACAGCCTTAGTTTTAGGCGGATGAATCTAGGCCACTGCAAGACATTCTCCATCTGCTATTCTGTGGCCAAAAGACTTGGGAGGTCAGAGAGAGAGAGAGAGAGAGAGAGAGAGAGAGAGAGAGAGAGAGAGAGAAAAGAGAGAAGAGAGAGAGAGAGAGAGAGAGAGAGAGAGAGAGAGAGGGATTAGCCTGGTACACCGGGTCCAGAGCGAAGTGAGATTAAAAGCCAGGAGCAGTCATCGTGGAAAAACACACAGAATGACATGTTTCCATACAACCCCCACTCAGACTGGAGCGTATATCTCCGTCATTCAACATGTTATTTCCACCAAATTGAAAGAATAATCAACATTATTTCAGAGATTACATGTTTCGTTTTTTCATTGCTTGCATTACATGCCATATACTTTTGAAAAAACATCCATAACATTCATCTGTTTGCAACTTATATATATATCAATATTCCAATTACTTGTATATAGACTATTCTGCACGATTTCTATTATATTCAATTTGATTGTATTTACTTGCATTATATCTGTTTCACTGTGTTGCACTGTTGGAGGAGCCTGTGACCTAAGCATTTCGTTATCATAACTACACTGTTGCTATGCACACATGACAAGAAAAGCCTTGATCTGTTTTCAGCCCACATATCTAAAGGCTATCATCGTAACATTAAGTGTTTTTATTCCACTGTATTTACTGTTACCTTCTGTTGTATTTCCTTCAATTGTGCATGCTTACCTGTTTTTCCACCAAATTGAAAGAATAATCAACATTATTTCAGAGATTGCAAGTTTCATATGATATACATCTGTTTGTAGCGCACATATCGAAAGGCTATATCATTGAAACACCTAGTATTTGTATTATGTCACGTTACATTCTGTTGTATTTCCTTCCATTTTGCATGCATAGTTGACTTGTTTTTCCAATTGAATTGCAGTTTTATATGTATTGCGCGATGTATTTTTCCTTTTATGTCAAGTATATTGTTCGTTGCATTGTCGGAGGAGACTGGTTTCAAACTGTTCATTGCCGGAACAACGCCTTAGCTATAGACGCCTTGAATCTAATAATCCACAATAAAAGCATTTTAGTTTAGTTTTATGTCTACTGAAGTACTTATTGTTATCTCATGTCTTCTTTCTTTGTATGATAATAATATGTTGCATTGTTGGAAGAGCTTAGGACTTAGCTAGCGTACATATGATAAGGAAAGCCTTTGAATCTGTTGTCTTTCAATCCTATTCACGCACTTAACTTGGAACACAATGTCCCTGGCTCTTTTTGATTGTATTTCTTTGCAAGTCTTTTAGTATGTTGCATTGCTGGAAGATTCCCATTGTCAAAACTCTGTAGCTATTCTGCAAATAAAGCCTTTGAATCCTGAACCAAGGTCACCAGCTCCTGTCGAGGCGTACAAAAAAAGGTCATCTATAAAGATATGATTACAGTTTTTTGCAGAACGCAGCAGCTTCCTCCGTGTTTAGTTCTGCAGAGATGTGTGTTCCCTGCCCTCAGCACACCATGCAGTATAAGCTATTAAATCTCAGCTCTGCTAACCCTGTCATGTGGAAAAAGCCCTGACCTCAGACTGGGGGTGACTGAGGAGAGGGTGAGGACAGGTGTGACTCAGCAGCACCTGAGCGCGATCAAGGGCAACACATCCTTTCATATTGCACTGTGTACTGTGTAGTGCATGGGCTTTGGAAGGAAGGCTGTCAACAAGGAGGATTTGGTGAACATCTCAGGGGGGAGATTATGTGTGCAAAAAGGGGGAGGGATATAGAGAGAGGACTTCCCAGCATGGGGGAGGGAGGGAGGGGGTGAGTTGCCTGGTTCGAAAGGGACTGAAATGTCCTTCATATAAACCGGTGACAAAGTGGCGAGCAGCGGCCACACAGACAGCAGGAGACCGAGCACCGAGCCCCGAGCCGCCGCGAGACACCGGGGAGAAGCACGCGAGCGGAAGCAACTCATCCGAAGCATTCATCACAACACCGACAGGTAACCATAATGAAAGCACGACGATTTGAACGGTTTTGTTCGACAGCTTGTCAGACGTATTATCACATTTTGAATGATCTTTATTAACATGTGTATACGAGGACAGTGCGTTAACGTAATGTGTTGCTACGGAGGAAACACAAATACCCTAAAGTGCCTTGGAGTGCAATTTAAAACTCGTCAATCAGCAGCACCAGACTCCATTGGAAAAAGAGAGGGTTTTTTTTTACAACTGCGTGTTTTCTACTTGGTAACATGTTCGCGTGTACATAAAAGTTCTTATTGCGTTGTAAATAATAACGCTTAAAGAAATTCACGTTATCATTTTGGAAATGGGAAGAAGTTGCTTTTTTAGTTTTAATTTTCAAGGTTAAGCGAGCTGATATTTTGGGTGGAATAGTGTATATAAAAATACATTTGAATTACCTCGAAGTAGATTGGGTTTAAAACTGGAAGGTGAAAGTAGTGTTATGCACCATTTGTATTTATTTAGCGTATATCTCGGATTATTTAATGTATTTGTTATTTTTTTGTTCGAGTTTTTCCTTCTGGTTTTGTGAGGTTTATATTTTATATACATATGTTTCCATATATGTATGACTATAGAACTCATAGGATAGTCACGTTATGTGTTCCTGAATATATGAAATGCATCTTTGTTGTGTGAAATCTGGACTTCACTGGACTCTTTTTTTGATTTCTTATTGAACTTTTATTCCAGAAATTACGTATTTTCGAGAAGAAAATACGTAATTTTCTGACATCTAAGAATTGTGTATGTGTTGTGTTCAATCAGGGCTACATCAGATTATTGTATTTATTTATTTTGCTATTTTTTTTAAAGTATTTTCTCATGATTTTATAACAGCTAAGAATATTATCTATTTCTCCTTAATTGTCTGAAACACATCCCATATCTTTATCGTGTGAAATCAAGGCTGCACTGGACTATTTCTTGTGTGACTTCAGTGTATCTCACAGATATATAACGTTATAACCCCAGCATGTGTGAAATGTATCCTTGTTGTGTAGCTTCAGAGCAACGTGTCCAGGTCCATTCAGACAGATTTGTTTAATTCTTGTTATCTCGGCTACACATCGGCCATCCGCTTGTCAGATTAAACAACTACGCATGTGTGCACGGTGCTCCAGCCTCACCTAATTAGACTCAGCCTCGACTGGGTCACCACATGCAGAGCTCACACGGAGATGAACAGCCTGTAAACCTGAAGACTGAGGCGTGAGAATAACCCAGATTAGGATTTTACATCCAACGTGTTTGTTTTTAAAGTCGTGTACAGGTAGCTACACTTCAGTGGGGAGTTCCTCTTTGGGTGTCATGTATATGCATTCTATTAAACAGGCATCATCCCTACATTAATGGGAATGCAGGTTAATAAAAGTAAACTCAATTAGCCAAATAATTTATTTTATAGTATGTTTTTTTTCTTTTTAAACTAACATCTATTTCATTTATTTAATTTTGTATTTATTCTTTAACTTTGTTGTCTTTTCTTGTCAACTTCCAGAGGTGGAAAAAGTAGTAATACACACAAAAATACTCAATTTAACAAAAGTATTGATGTCAAAATATACATAAAGTACCAAAGGATACACGTTATTTATTTGTATTATTTGCTAAATATCTGAATCTGTGACTACAGCGGTCAGATAATGCATTAAAATGAAAATACTTAAGTGAAGAACAAGTACCTCAAAGTTGTACTTAAATACACTTCAATATTTCAGTCAGGTGAGCATGTGTTGTTTCTAATCTGCCTCTGTCCATTGTGCTGAACTCTTTTCCAGACCTGTGATTGGCTGTAGAGATGGGTGTCACCTCTCGTCCACTGCTATTGGCTGGAGTTTATCTGTTGGCCGCTCTGATTGGTGGAGCCCACTCAGAGGGGGTGTGTCTTCAAGACGCTAAGCACAAGGCCACGCCCAGTCCAGAGCCCAACCTGACGGAGTGCGGGCTGTACGCTGACAGTGAGAGCCTTTAAGTACTTCTACTACTCTGGAAAAGTACTCCATTACAAGTAAAAGTACTGCATTGAGAATGATTGGCTACTTAAGTACATTTATTAACAACATATTAGATATATTATATAAAAGTAGTCAACTCTAAGCAGAAACATGTAATAAAAAATAGTCAATAAAAGTATTAATTAGAAGCAGATAATTTTCAATTTGAGGAGTCTAACTACAAAAATTAAACATTATCAAAATACTTTTTCAGGTGTACTTAAATATAATGTGTGCTAGTTTAATCGACATCATAATATCATTTATTTTACAAATATTGTATATGTTATGTGTGTTCAAATCAACATTTCTCATGTAACTAGTATTTAATCTGTCAAATAAATGGAGCAAATTCAAAAGTACTTAAGTGCAGTCCCCTTAAATGTGTATTTTAGTATAGCACTTGACTAAATGCACTTAGCAACAGCTCACCCCTGGAAACACTGCATGTTTGATGATGTAAAGACACCCTGTGGTGATGATATCAAACTGTATCTCTCGACTGACTGCATGTGTTTCCTGCGGTCGACAGACAGCTGCTGCACCGAAGAAGACATTCCGGACGTCTCCCATGTCCCCTCGGCTCTCAACAAGAACAAGCCCTGGGACAAGTGCGGTCCTCTGAGCTCTGAGTGAGTGTCACAGTCTCTGATTAACACTGATGTCTCTTAACATCCATCACATCACTACCTGTAAACACACATTGAGATTAAATCTGTCTGTGATCAAGATTAAGATTTATTTATCCCAAATTCATTTATTGACTTTTGTGTTATTCTACTTTACATTGCACACATCGGCCCACAATACACACATGCACAAACAATACTTATACTGTAGAGCAGGGGTGTCAAACTCAATTTCATCGCGGGCCACATTCGCATAAAGCTTGCACTCAACGGGCCGGTTGTAACGATATAAATATATAATATAAATATAAAATAATGTATTATATTACATTATTGCCTCTGAATTGGATTATTATCGGATAGGATAATAACCTAGTAATTAACTACGTTTGAAAGCAGAAGTCTCTTCAGTGCGCATGTCACAAATCGAGATGCATTGTGGGACATGTAGTTTATGGGCAACGTGCTTCTGTAAATCGTCCTGTAACCGGTATAATAAACTTATTATATTGTTTGCAAGCTCTTGCGGGGCCACATGAAATGAAGTCGCGGGCCGGATTTGGCCCCCGGGCCTTGAGTTTGACACCGCTGCTGTAGAGTGCCACAGTGACGCTTCCTAAAACCCGGAAGGAAGTGAGCATTTAACCACCAAGGAGCTTACTTCCGGGTTTCAGGACGCGTCACTGTGGCACTGCGTACACATGCATAAGTAAAAGGGCTGCGAATGGTTCAGCTACCGGGAGAAGTTGGGGACTCGATGCCTTGCTCAAAGACACCTCGTTAGTGCCTGGCAGGAAAACTTTACAGCTACCCTTTCGCACTTTGTGCACGGTCCGAACGGGAGTTGAACCGATGACCCTTCGCTTTCCAAGACAAGTCCCTACAGACTGAGCTTCGACCGCCAAATATGATATTAGCAGAGCTACACTCCATTGGATAGTGGTGCCTGTAAGGGAAACCTCTGCAGCGATGGAGAGTCAGGACTCAGAGAGACGTCCACGAGGAGAGCTGGAGCTTTGATGGCAAACACTGGTAGTTTATTACAAGTCAACGGCCGGAGAATTCATATCACAAGTCACAGCAGCAAAAGGTTCTGACTGCACGGGTGGGTTGTCATGTCTGCCCAGCCTCTCTCTCGATAGCCCCTTTAACTAGTTTACAGAGAGCTAATCAGCATATTGGGAGAGGCGCAAACATCTGTGGAGCTACAGGAGATATCCCCCAACTCTGGAGCTTAGAAGCTAGCGTTCTCACACTCTCAAACCCTCCCTATGCTCTGTAGGTTGAGCTGTAAAACCTAGTATCAACATACGACTGCATCAACACGTACCTTACGGAAGATAAGTAGCAGAGCGTAAATGTAAACACACAGTAAATGTTAAATATCTTAGGAGTAAGGAAGAATTATTATTTGACACTTAGAGAAAAGTATATTTCTTCTCTCTTTCTAACAGTTCCAATGAAGACAAGCTAATAGAAAGCATATCAAAACTAACATCAACGACTTTAGAGTGGTGCAGTGATGACGTAGCCGACGTTAGCGTTATGCTATAAACATCACGGTCACATGACTTCACGTCACCACCGCTAAGTTAAAGGTGGCTAATGTTGGGCTATAAAGGAACTACAGCACGGTCACATGACTTCACGTCACCACCGCTAAGCTAAAGGCGGCTAATGTTGGGCTATAAAGGAACTACAGCACGGTCACATGACTTCACGTCACCACCGCTAAGCTAAAGGAGGCTAATGTTGGGCTATAAAGGAACTACAGCACGGTCACATGACTTCACGTCTCCACCGCTAAGCTAAAGGCGGGTAATGTTGGGCTATAAAGGAACTACAGCACGGTCACATGACTTCACGTCTCCACCGCTAAGCTAAAGGTGGCTAATGTTGGGCTATAAAGGAACTACAGCACGGTCACATGACTTCACGTCACCACCGCTAAGCTAAAGGAGGCTAATGTTGGGCTATAAAGGAACTACAGCACGGTCACATGACTTCACGTCACCACCGCTAAGCTAAAGGTGGCTAATGTTGGGCTATAAAGGAACTACAGCACGGTCACATGACTTCACGTCACCACCGCTAAGCTAAAGGTGGCTAATGTTGGGCTATAAAGGAACTACAGCACGGTCACATGACTTCACGTCACCACCGCTAAGCTAAAGGTGGCTAATGTTGGGCTATAAAGGAACTACAGCACGGTCACATGACTTCACGTCACCACCGCTAAGCTAAAGGTGGCTAATGTTGGGCTATAAAGGAACTACAGCACGGTCACATGACTTCACGTCACCACCGCTAAGCTAAAGGTGGCTAATGTTGGGCAATAAAGGAACTACAGCACGGTCACATGACTTCACGTCACCACCGCTAAGCTAAAGGAGGCTAATGTTGGGCTATAAAGAAACTACAGTACGGTCACATGACTTCACGTCACCACCGCTAAGCTAAAGGTGGCTAATGTTGGGCTATAAAGGAACTACAGCACGGTCACATGACTTCACGTCTCCACCGCTAAGCTACAGGTGGCTAACATTGGGCTATAAAGGAACTACAGCACGGTCACATGACTTCACGTCACCACCGCTAAGCTAAAGGCGGCTAATGTTGGGCGTGATGACGTTTAGTCGTCTCATTTAGACACTGGTTAGCAACCGCTTTTTTTAAATCCACCAGGGGGGGATTTACTGACGTGTTTTATGTGGTAGAAACGCTTGTGTTAACCACAGACCTTAAAAAAACATTGACTTCCAGAAAAGGAAACCCAAATTACCAAAACACTGACTCATTTCCCATTTGTACGACTCATCCCTGCATCACCTTTAACTGCCTTGGGACCATTTCCACTCCGCCACCCCTCCCAGGGTCAATGAAGGTTTAAACACTGATGTCATAATGTTGGTACTAACCCCCCCCCTCCCTCTTTATCTCTTTAGGTGTGAAGGTTTCCTGAAGCGAGTGTCATGTTTCTACCGCTGCTCTCCGGACGCCGCGCGCTGGCCTCACCCTCAGAGACGCTCCTACATCCAGGCGGTGCCGCTCTGCCACAGCTTCTGCAGGGACTGGTGAGGCTGCCAAACACATTGCGCTAATTACCCATAGTCCCCAGGCCTAGTCATTCGTCAATGTTAGAAAAATATCCCTCGTCCCCGGCTTGAGCTTCAAACAGGACCCATGTGTCTGGGATCCTCTCCAGAAGGGAAGGAGTCATCACATACAGAGACTAGTTCCTGAGCAGTGTCCTTCACACGCTGATATCCCAGAGAGGGAGTCACACAGTCACAAGATGGAGGACTAGAAAGCAGTATTCAATGTTTACTTCAGATCAGCTCTACGTCAGAAATGAGCATGCTTGATGTCTCTCTCCATAGAGGCTGAACCATGCTGGAGGAGGACGTTCAGTGTTTTCCCAACACTGCCAAAACACATTTCGAATCACATCGAAATCAAGATCGGCATCTGTCCCCGTTCACCTATAAGCGCTGTCGGGAGGGAGGTTACCGCCCGGTGTAACGGCGTGCTGTGCTCAGACAGAGTGTCCCATTAACAGCATAATGGCTCGGCGAAGGCCAAGGTTACATATCGTCCTGTTTTACAAAGTAGGGTACAGCAATGTACAAAGGGGGTTCCTGTCGGCATGAGAAACCGTTTCATATCATGCTTGCCTTGTTGTTATCACCTATTATACTATCTTTTTGTTTACAATGAACACATCTCGGAGCGCTTCAGCAGCCTGGAGTTTGAGATGATCGATACCACTTTTCTGTTGGTACAATAGACTGTTTTTAGATGGGGACTTCATAGTTAGTGTGACGTCATTCATTGGTTTTTAGTGTTCATTTCATTTCAAACCTTTATTTTACAGATAAATCCCATTGAGATCATTGACCTCTTTTTCAAGGGAGACCTGCTCCAGTAGTTCCACATGAAACATAAAAACATAAACAGAACAACAAAAGGACATCATCCAGCATCATTTACATAACTATGCACATGAGCAGGTACCAACAGCTTCCGATAGACTAGCATCCAACCGAGCTTTAAACACATTTAGTGGCACCAGATTGTTCAGTTTCCATTTAAAAGTGTTGAATTTGAATTTTGTTTATTTAAGTGACATTAGTTGTCTTACCTGGTACAAGCTAAAGCTAGCGCTGCCTAGCTAGTATGCGGTTAGCAAGGTTTAGTCACAAAGACACATACTTAAAACAAAATGTAGATTACTAGCTGAGTCCTTAACATATTTTATTTGTCTGAACATGCCTACTTAAAGGTGGGGTAGGTAATTCACTTCAGAAACACTTGTTATATTCCATGGAATGCTCTTAACATCCCGAGAGCAATGAATACATTAAATGCTTTGACAATAAATACATACACATATCTCATCTGTGGAAGCCGTGGCGCTGTAAAAAGCTCGACCAATCATCTGAGCCGGCTAAAGTAACTGGATGGCCTACCTGCCTGTCAGTCTTCCATCTGGGCACAAACTTACCTCGTGCCCTCATTGGTCATGTGCGCGTTCGTGTGTGTTGGAGGAGGGGCTCTGTGAGGAAGGGGCAGATTTGTTCCGGTTGTGTATTTTCAATTTCTAGCGATCTCCATCTGGTTTCTCCATTCTTACCTACCCCACCTTTAACAGTGTTAACTAGTTGTTTTTAAACTGTGGTTGTTGTAGGGATTAATCGCGAAGGATATGAAATGCTTACTAAATATTAAATAAAGTGAGATTCAGAGGGGCTGGCAGGTGGATTTTGTTAACCTTGCACGGAGTTCGGCTTGCTTTTGGATCCCTATGTTTCCAGTCTTTAAGCTCAGCTAACTGTCGCTTAATATGTAGCATATGAACTAATTCTGCATACAAAGCTGCTCCCCAGTTCTTTGGTGCACACCCGGAATCTCAGGAATACATCTTACAATGAGAGATTTACAGTTGCGTGTTTTGCCATTATTTAATTTAGAGATTTGCTGTGTGTTTCTTCAGGTTTGACGCCTGCAGGATGGACATGACGTGCGCTCGTAACTGGGCCAGAGACCCCCGGGGACAGAACTGCACTGGAACCTGTGTGTCCTATCAGCAGGTGAGCTGTGATTGGTTGCTTACATAACATGGACCCTTGTGTTTGTCTTTTGTTGCCATCAGTAGAAATCAGACATTGTGAGTGTGTGTGTGCCGCTCGAGCAGCAGCTTGGCTTTCTGGGGGATATTTCCATCTCTTCAGCACTTCTAGAACGTGAGGTGGCATTACTGTACATGTCGACGAGAAAGTCACGGTCCCCGAGAATACAAGGCAATTAGTTCAAATGTATCGTTCACCTTCTTTTTATGACCATATGCAGGAAGAAGTACTCAGATCTCGTACTTGAGTAAAAGTAGAAGTACTCAGATCTCGTACTTGAGTAAAAGTAGAAGTACTCAGATCTCGTACTTGAGTAAAAGTAGAAGTACTCAGATCTTGAGTAAAAGTAGAAGTACTCAGATCTTGAGTAAAAGTAGAAGTACTCAGATCTTGAGTAAAAGTAGAAGTACTCAGATATTGTACTTGAGTAAAAGTAGAAGTACTCAGATCTTGTACTTAGTAAAAGTAGAAGTACCAGAGTGTAGGAATACTCTGTCACAGTAAAAGTCCTGCATTCAAAATGTTCCTCAAGTGAAAGTAGAAAAGTATTCTCATCAAAATATAGTGAAAGACAGTGAAAGTAGTCGTTGTGCAGATTGGTCCATTTCAGAATAATATATATGATATGTTTTATAATGATTGATCATGAAAGTGTTCTCAAAGCTGGTGAAGGAGCAGCTAGTCTGAAGTACTTTGTAGACTGCAGGGTAGCTGGTGGAGGTGCAGCTAGTCTGAAGTACTTTGTAGACTGCAGGGTAGCTGGTGGAGGTGCAGCTAGTCTGAAGTACTTTGTAGACTGCAGGGTAGCTGGTGGAGGTGCAGCTAGTCTGAAGTACTTTGTAGACTGCAGGGTAGCTGGTGGAGGTGCAGCTAGTCTGAAGTACTTTGTAGACTGCAGGGTAGCTGGTGGAGGTGCAGCTAGTCTGAAGTACTTTGTAGACTGCAGGGTAGCTGGTGAAGGTGCAGCTAGTCTGAAGTACTTTGTAGACTGCAGGGTAGCTGGTGGAGGAGCAGCTAGTCTGAAGTACTTTGTAGACTGCAGGGTAGCTGGTGGAGGTGCAGCTAGTCTGAAGTACTTTGTAGACTGCAGGGTAGCTAGTGGAGGTGCAGCTAGTCTGAAGTACTTTGTAGACTGCAGGGTAGCTGGTGGAGGTGCAGCTAGTCTGAAGTACTTTGTAGACTGCAGGGTAGCTGGTGGATTCACTCCAGGTGGAACTAAAGTCTGATTCAACGCTTGGTTAGATTTCACATCATTCATCCAGATCTGAGAAGTAACTAAAGGTATTAATACATAACTTTAGTTACACCATGTACCTCTGAATGGTGGAGTAGAAGTACACAGTAGCATAAAATGATATCTAAAAATGATATTTAAGTACTGTGCTTGAGTAAATATACTTAGTTACTTCCCGACTCTGACCACATGCTGCAATAAATCAAATCAAGTTTTATTTATAAAGCACATTTAAAAGCAATTTGTAATCGGGCCGAAGTGCTGTACATGTAATAAAAACACATTACTACATTTGCAATAAAAGACAATACATCACAACAGGTATATAAAAAGACACAAAGTCAGGAGTCGTGCTCCGCTCTGACGAGAAGGCCGGGGAGAAGAAGTGGGTCTTAAGAGTGGATTTAAAAGCCCCAGGGTCTGGGCCGACCTCACGTGGAGGGGCAGAGTGTTCCAGAGCCTGGGGCCCGCTGCTGCGAAGGCTCGGTGCCCGCGGGTTTGAGCCTGGTCTTGGGCGCTACCAGCAGCAGCTGGTCAGCAGACCGTAAGGCTCTGGGGTGAAGCGATGGAGGAGTTCTGCTATACAGGCCGGAGCCAGAACATTTAGGGCTTTGAAAACAAATAAAAGGATTTTAAAATCTATTCAGAACCGGATTGGAAGCCGGTGCAGTGAGGCCAGAGTTGGGGTGATGTCGTCGCGCTTTTTGTGGCCAGTGAGAAGACGATAATGATGACATTTCCACCTCTTGTACTTTGTCTAAAGTGTTCATCATAGACTGTATACAAGAAGTGGTCATTTCATAGTTTGAGTGTTTTTGAAGCCTTAAGGGGAACATTTAGCCCATCGCCATTTTGTTTTCATTGCATTTCATCCTTTACCATTAATGACAAAGGTACAAAATGCTGTCGTGCAAAAGGCTCATCAGCGAAAGGTATCTGTAATAAGTAGGTGTGCTTTACGATGCTGGTACGAGTTGTTCACCTGCGCGCTGGCTGCTGGAACAAAGCTTCATTCCACCCCTCAGGACCTTGATTGATGCGTTATGCGAGCGAGCGCTCCTAAGCTGATATTTTCTCGGGTGTCAGAGGTTTAAATCCCCATTGATGGCAGATCTCGGAGCTTGTCATTGGAGCGGTGTGCAGCGGGTAGAAGGTCAGATACTGTGTCGCAGTGAACAGTGAAGGGGAGTGGGTGTGCAGGAGGCAAAGGGTTAACGCGCTGAAGCATGAAACGCTTCGTCCTGCTTCAGCGGACAGAGGCCAGCTGGGGGGTTTCAAAAGAGCCAGAGGAGGAAAATAACTGTCACACAATGACACTGTCCATCTATCCATCTATCCATCTATCCATCTATCCATCATCCATCATCCATCTATCCATCCATCTATCATCTATCCATCCATCCATCTATCCATCTATCCATCATCCATCTCCATCTATCTATCTATCCATCCATCTATCCATCATCCATCTATCCATCTATCTATCCATCCATCCATCTATCCATCCATCTATCCATCATCATCTATCATCCATCCATCATCCATCCATCCATCTATCCATCTATCCATCTATCCATCTATCTATCTATCCATCCATCCATCTATCCATCTATCCATCCATCCATCCATCCATCCATCCATCCATCCATCCATCCATCCATCCATCCATCTATCCATCTATCTATTTTGAAGGCAGCTTCAGACACCAGTTGAAAATATATGTAATGGTAGAAACGCTGGTCTAAAAATACTCAGTTACAATTTAAAGCCTGTGTGTCAAACTCGAGGCCCGGGGGCCAAATCAGGGCCGTGGTGGATTTAATTTCGGCCCGCAGGATTATTTCAAAATTCCTATTAGATCTGGCCCGCCGGTATATTGTACCTTCTCTCCACCCTGAGGGTCTCCTCCGCTCAGAGCCGGACCCCACACATTGATGACCTTGCCCCCGAGATGAGAGGCCAAGTGTCTGAGCTAGCATCTCAGAGCAGCATACTGAGTTCAATGGATGCTTCCTTCTGCACTTCCTCTCTCACGACAGCAGGGCATGCTTTGTTTCTCTCTGAGGGGAATAGATTTGTTGAAGCTGTTGTTGGCCTGTGGAGAAATGTACTCATGAGAAGTGACTCTGGAGAAGCTGCAGGTAGAGCCGTGAGAAATGACTCTGGAGAAGCTGCAGATAGAGCCATGAGAAATGAATGCAGCTGATTATTTAATGTTGTTTTTATAGGCAATCATTTAAGCTTTGTTAGTTCCAGGTTTAATATGTGCAATAAGTTCATTTCAATACGTTCTGCAATAAACATTGAACCAGTCCGGCCCTCGCCAGCTAACCAATCAGAGCAGACTGGGCTCTGGTTTCAGACAGAGGGTGAAAAGACAGTATGAAAAAAGTGAAGAGCTTTTTGAACAGTAAAGCATGGAGACATGTCCCAGTAGAGACACTACATACTGATATACACCTGAACATCAGCAGGAGAGGACTCTTTAAAGTAGAGACACTACATACTGATATACACCTGAACATCAGTAGGAGAGGACTCTTTAAAGTAGAGACACTACATACTGATATACATCTGACCATCAGCAGGAGAGGACTCTTTAAAGTAGAGACACTACATACTGATATACACCTGGACATCAGTAGGAGAGGACTCTTTAAAGTAGAGACACTACATACTGATATACACCTGAACATCAGCAGGAGAGGACTCTTTAAAGTAGAGACACTACATACTGATACACACCTGAACATCAGCAGGAGAGGACTCTTTAAAGTAGAGACACTACATACTGATATACACCTGAACATCAGCAGGAGAGGACTCTTTAAAGTAGAGACACTACATACTGATATACACCTGAACATCAGCAGGAGAGGACTCTTTAAAGTAGAGACACTACATACTGATATACACCTGAACATCAGCAGGAGAGGACTCTTTAAAGTAGAGACACTACATACTGATATACACCTGAACATCAGCAGGAGAGGACTCTTTAAAGTAGAGACACTACATACTGATATACACCTGAACATCAGCAGGAGAGGACTCTTTAAAGTAGAGACACTACATACTGATATACACCTGAACATCAGCAGGAGAGGACTCTTTAAAGTAGAGACACTACATACTGATATACACCTGAACATCAGCAGGAGAGGACTCTTTAAAGTAGAGACACTACATACTGATATACACCTGAACATCAGCAGGAGAGGACTCTTTAAAGTAGAGACACTACATACTGATATACACCTGAACATCAGCAGGAGAGGACTCTTTAAAGTAGAGACACTACATACTGATATACACCTGAACATCAGCAGGAGAGGACTCTTTAAAGTAGAGACACTACATACTGATATACACCTGAACATCAGCAGGAGAGGACTCTTTAAAGTAGAGACACTACATACTGATATACACCTGAACATCAGCAGGAGAGGACTCTTTAAAGTAGAGACACTACATACTGATATACACCTGAACATCAGCAGGAGAGGACTCTTTAAAGTAGAGACACTACATACTGATATACACCTGAACATCAGCAGGAGAGGACTCTTTAAAGTAGAGACACTACATACTGATATACACCTGACATCAGCAGGAGAGGACTCTTTAAAGTAGAGACACTACATACTGATATACACCTGAACATCAGCAGGAGAGGACTCTTTAAAGTAGAGACACTACATACTGATATACACCTGAACATCAGCAGGAGAGGACTCTTTAAAGTAGAGACACTACATACTGATATACACCTGAACATCAGCAGGAGAGGACTCTTTAAAGTAGAGACACTACATACTGATATACACCTGAACATCAGCAGGAGAGGACTCTTTAAAGTAGAGACACTACATACTGATATACACCTGAACATCAGCAGGAGAGGACTCTTTAAAGTAGAGACACTACATACTGATATACACCTGAACATCAGCAGGAGAGGACTCTTTAAAGTAGAGACACTACATACTGATATACACCTGAACATCAGCAGGAGAGGACTCTTTAAAGTAGAGACACTACATACTGAAATAAGAAGCTTTACATGTAAATGATATAATCCACAAATTCCCTACGAGTTGAGAAATCCTCATTAAACCTTTTTTTAAATCCTGACTCATGAATATTTCACCCTAAAGATAGGAACAGAACGCAGGTGCTGTCGAATAAAAATATGCACCGACACCGGGGAGGATCTGTGAATGCTGACTGCCGTAGGTGTCTATTTGCATAGATACAAGCTAATGCATTCACACACCCACACACACACACGCGCACACACACACACACACACACTCACACACACAGAACCCCCCACACACACACACACAGAAATCCCTCTGGCACTGCGTCTCTCTCTGTCTTTGTACTCGATGGTAACAGTATTTGCCAAGGTCTGATTCATCTGAGCGTTCGACGCTTCGTGCCCGGGGTTTTGAGGGAATGAAGGCGCAGAGCGGACCTGGAGGTTACACTGAAAGAGCTTTCTAAATGAACATGTGTGCAAACGTCATCACACCCAACATTAGCACAGGTGACTGAAAGAGCTATCTCCTTTCAAAGTAGCTGTTGAATTTCCAAAGCAATGTCAGGCATTGAAGCCACAGCCACTAAACATGACAATAGGTCTTATCTCCACATGTCAGGAAATTCACTTTTTAAGCCGCTAAAATTATGAAGAATCCTACTTTTTTCTGTTTTATGTCATTTGAATAGAAATACATGACAATTTGTTCTATTTCCATTCCTCCTTTAGCACAACAATCGTAGAAAAGGCAGTTTCTTTAAGCCTCTAAAACAGGGGTGTCAAACTCAAGGCCCGGGGGCCAAATCCGGCCCGCGACTTCATTTCCTGCGGCCCCACAAGAGCTTGCAAAGAATATAATATGTTTGTTATACGGTTACATGGCGATTTACAGAAGCACGTTGCCCATAAACTACATGTCCCACAATGCATCTCAAATTTGACTTTTTTCTCAGATTTGAATTTTTTTCTTCAAAATGTCTTTTTTAATCATTTTGTGACGTTCTCACTGAAGAGACTTCAATTATTTGCCCCAGACTTCTGCTTTCAGACCGAGTTAAATATGAAGTTATTACCCTATCCGATAATAATCCAATGCAGAGGCAATCATGTAATACATTACTTTATATATATTAAATATTTATATTTTTATATAGTCTTAAAGTTACAACCGGCCCTTTGAGTGCAACCATGATGTGAATGTGGCCCGTGATGAAATTGAGTTTGACACCCCTGCTCTAAAATGATGACAAATCCTACTTTTTACAGTTTTATATCGTATGAAAGTCAATGTGTGACCACCATACACGACAGTATGTCTTTAAAGGTGGGGTAGGTAAGTTTCAGAAACCGGCTCGAGATACACTTGTTGTTATATTCCATGGAATGCTCTTAACGTCCCGATAGCAATGAATATCTGAAGTGCTTTGACAACAAATCCATTACAATATATCATCTGTGGAAGCCGTGGCGCTGTAGAAAGCACGACCAATCATCTGAGCCGCTAAAGTAACTGGATGGCCTACCTGCCTGTCAGCCTTCCATCGGGGCACACACTTATCTCGTGCCCTCATTGGTCATGTGCGCGTTCGTGTGTGTTGGGGGAGGGGCTCTGAAGGAAGGGGCAGATTTCTTCCGGCTGTGTATTTTCAAATTCTAGCGATCTCCAGCTGGTTTCTCCAAACTTACCTACCCCACCTTTAAAGATTGCATAACATGCTGTTTTGGGCCTCTCAAATATAGGCAATTCCTTATTTTTCTTTCTACTTTACTGCTGGTTTATATACATGTTTGGGGATTTCAGAGGGATATGACAAGACATTCAAAGACCTACATCTCCTTCAAAATGTTCTGCCACACTAAGTGATGAGTTGATTTGGTAATCAGCATTAATTAATCAACAATTAAAATACTTACTCAGTACATCATAGCTGGACATCTGGGTAACTACTGATCCAGTCTCATAGGAAACCCCAGGCCACACGAGCCATTACAATAGACTTTGATATAAATACATGTATTGTCAGTGTCCTCTCTGGTTTCTGTCTCCCTTGTCGCACCGGCTCGTACGCGTCAGGTTTCGGAACACACAGGCGTGGAATTGAATCAGATAAAGATGGAAAGGACACGATGGAGCCGCAGGAAATATCAGCCTCTCACTTATTCGATCACACCCTGTCGTCTGAAGACACTTGTACAGAATTAGCTTTGGCGTGTGTGTGTGTGTGTGTGTGTGTGTGTGTGTGTGTGTGTGTGTGTGTGTGTGTGTGTGTGTGTGTGTGTGTGTGTGTGTGTGTGTGTGTGTGTGTGTGTGTGTGTGTGTGTGTGTGTGTGTGTGTGTGTGTGTGTGTGTGTGTGTGTGTGTGTGTGTGTGTGTGTGTGGTGTGTGTGTGTGTGTGTGTGTGTGTGTGTGTGTGTGTGTGTGTGTGTGTGTGTGTGTGTGTGTGTGTGTGTGTGTGTGTGTGTGTGTGTGTGTGTGTGTGTGTGTGTGTGTGTGTGTGTGTGTGTGTGTGTGTGTGTGTGTGTGTGTGTGTGTGTGTGTGTGTGGACTCGTGCATCAGACTGGAGGATAAAGGGAAGCAGACGTTAGGAAGGGGGAGATGCAGAGAACACAGAATTAGAGAGATAAATTAATAGTAAGTGCAGGAAATTAAATATTTAGTGGAAGTTAAGGGGACAAAATGAGCAGGAAACAGAATCAGGTTCAGAGTACACATAGGTGGAATCTGCTTCGGTGCATACATGAACAAAGTGAGCACTTTTATACAATTAAAAACAACTAAAATAAATGTTAACAAGAAGTATAAATAGACAAAAAGGAAAGTGCTATAAAAGTAGGATAAATTACTTAAGAAATGTAATAATATATGTGCAGTTTGCTTGAATATTTATATTAAATCGTAAATAATACTTCTACTCCATTCCATTTTGAAATGAAAGTATTGTGGTTTTGCTGCACTGCATTTATTTGCACACTTATACTCAGAGGTGGGAGAAGTACTCAGATCTTGTTCTTGAGTAAAAGTAGAAGTACTCAGATGTTGTACTTGAGTAAAAGTAGAAGTACTCAGATCTTGTACTTGAGTAAAAGTAGAAGTACTCAGATGTTGTACTTGAGTAAAAGTAGAAGTACTCAGATCTTGTACTTGAGTAAAAGTAGAAGTACTCAGTGTCTTGAGTTAAAGTAGAAGTACTCAGATCTTGTACTTGAGTAAAAGTAGAAGTACTCAGGTCTTGTACTTGAGTAAAAGTAGAAGTACTCAGGTCTTGTACTTGAGTAAAAGTAGAAGTACTCAGGTCTTGAGTAAAAGTAGAAGTACTCGGGTCTTGTACTTGAGTAAAAGTAGAAGTACTCAGGTCTTGTACTTGAGTAAAAGTAGAAGTACTCAGTTCTTGAGTTAAAGTAGAAGTACTCAGATCTTGTACTTGAGTAAAAGTAGAAGTACTCAGGTCTTGTACTTGAGTAAAAGTAGAAGTACTCAGGTCTTGAGTAAAAGTAGAAGTACTCGGGTCTTGTACTTGAGTAAAAGTAGAAGTACTCAGGTCTTGTACTTGAGTAAAAGTAGAAGTACTCAGTTCTTGAGTTAAAGTAGAAGTACTCAGATCTTGTACTTGAGTAAAAGTAGAAGTACTCAGGTCTTGTACTTGAGTAAAAGTAGAAGTACTCAGGTCTTGTACTTGAGTAAAAGTAGAAGTACTCAGTTCTTGAGTTAAAGTAGAAGTACTCAGATCTTGTACTTGAGTAAAAGTAGAAGTACTCGGGTCTTGTACTTGAGTAAAAGTAGAAGTACTCAGGTCTTGTACTTGAGTAAAAGTAGAAGTACTCAGTTCTTGAGTTAAAGTAGAAGTACTCAGATCTTGTACTTGGTAAAAGTAGAAGTACTCAGATTGTACTTGAGTGAAAGTAGAAGTACTTGAGTAAAAGTAGAAGTACTCAGATCTTGGTATTAAATACATGTAGTGGAGTAAAAGTACAAAGTAGCATAAAATGAATATACTCAAGTAAAGTACAAGTATCTCAAAAATTGTACTTAAGTACAGTACTCGAGTAAATGTACTTACTGTTACTTTATACCTCTGCTTGTACTGTAGTTATGTTTATATATACAACATGATATGCTGATGATATGATGCAGTACCCTCTCTAGTACTAATCAGCTTTTAAAAGTGGAATAGAAAATGTGCCGTCTATGAGAATGTCAAAGTGCGGAGACCGTGACTTAATGACTGCTCAGGAGGCTGTCACGAGGCAAAGAAAAAGGAGCTTAACACTCAAAACGTCAGTGTGTGTGTGTGTGTCACTGAAACTTCACGAATTCCTCAACTTTGTCGTCTTCTACGACATTCACAGCTGCAGCTCGAATGTTGCATTGTGTTCTGCAGCGTTGTGCCACATCCCTCGCAATCCCCATACTTGTCTTATTAGACCGGGGAATTTGTCACGCTCCAGAAACTGTAGCGCTAATGTCAGCGGTAATTGAAGTTTGTCCTCAAGTGAAACTTCATCAGGACTTCTGTGAATATCCGTCAGACAGCAACACAAAAGACGCTGAGCGGGACCTTTCCGATGAGTTCAGTCTGTCTTGCCAGATTTGTTGTTCTACCGTAAATGTCCAAGGTCATCGTGTGTTATGATTTCCTCTCGAGGCGGAGGAGAGGCACAAAAGCAGCTGCCAGGTGCCGCTCTAACACCTGGCAGAGGGCCGTCTGAAGTAGGCCAGAGTCTACAGAGTCTTATCACACACACACACACACACACACACACACACACACACACACACACACACACACACACACACACACACACACACACACACACACACACACACACACAGTTAGCATTTTAGCTATTCCAGGTTCGCTACTCTTAAATTCAATGGTTTTATTAATTAGTTTTCTGTTGTAAGCGTGAAATAAGGTCTGTGGTTAACACGAGCTGAAGAGATTTTACCGTTTTGTTCTACGACATAAAATACATCAGTAAATACCCCACTGGTGATTTTAAAAACAGAGGTTGCTAACAAGTGTCTAGATGAGACGACTAAACGCCATCACGCCCAAACATTAGCCGCCTTCAGCTTAGCGGTGGTGACGTGAAGTCATGTGACCGTGCTGTAGTTCCTTTATAGCCCAACATTAGCCGCCTTTAGCTTAGCGGTGGTGACGTGAAGTCATGTGACCGTGCTGTAGTTCCTTTATAGCCCAACATTAGCCACCTTTAGCTTAGCGGTGGTGACGTGAAGTCATGTGACCGTGCTGTAGTTCCTTTATAGCCCAACATTAGCCACCTTTAGCTTAGCGGAGGTGACGTGAGGTCATGTGACCGTGCTGTAGTTCCTTTATAGCCCAACGTTAGCCACCGTTAGCTTAGCGGTGGTGACGTGAGGTCATGTGACCGTGCTGTAGTTCCTTTATAGCCCAACATTAGCCACCTTTAGCTTAGCGGAGGTGACGTGAGGTCATGTGACTGTGCTGTAGTTCCTTTATAGCCCAACGTTAGCCACGGTTAGCTTAGCGGTGGTGACGTGAGGTCATGTGACCGTGCTGTAGTTCCTTTATAGCCCAACATTAGCCACCTTTAGCTTAGCGGAGGTGGCGTGAAGTCATGTGACCGTGCTGTAGTTCCTTTATAGTCTAATGGTAGCTTTTTAATTGTGGTGTTAATATGTGGAGATTATCCTGCTGAACAAAACGTGTCATTAACGTGTTTGCCACAGAGTTTATTTTCCGCAATAATCCAAAAGCCATTTCAGGTTAACAACCAAAAACACATTAAGAAAACCATTGACTTCCAGTTCCACACAAGATAAGCGGAAACTAACTCATTTCCACGTTTAAAAAATAATTTCTGTCCAATTCCATAGTAGCTATTCCTTCGTTGGATGATGTTAAATTGTCTTCACTTCCAATTCATATATCCTTTGTGTTTCTTTGAATATAGATGTACCAGCACGGCAGGGACCTGTGTGAGAGTCTTTGGGGCGACGCCTTCCTGTCGGTGGAGGACGAGCCTGAAGACGCAGGAGAAACTGGAGGTGAAGGTGAAGGAGGGCGTCCGTGCGGCTGCCTGACCCTCAGCCCCTCAGATAAAGATGTGATGGCCGCCCTCAGGGCTCAGCAGGACGACCCAGAGGAGCTGGACACCACCAAGACGGGCCTGCCTCAGTACCGCGCCCCGTGCCAGACCAAGCTGCCCCCCCCAGGCCCGAGGGAACAGGAAGGGGAACTCGGTGCTGCGCAAACGCTCACTGGTGGTCGACGACGTGGAGGGGAGTGGCAGCGGCTTGTAGAGAAAGAGATATATATATATATATAGGGATTACTGTGTATAGATCTGTCTCTAGAAAATGGAGTCGCTCCTCTAACTAACTCATAGACACACACTGTCCTCATCGTTCTACATGTAATCAATGGTTTTAAATAACATCTGGTGTAGGATAGACACTAACAACCAGGATTCTCAGCCAGGATTTAAAACCATTAAAGGTGCGTTCACACCGGATGCTAAGCTAATGTTAGCATCGCTTTGACCATTTGTGTTTACTAACGTCACTCAAACTAGACGCGGTGGCGAGGAGGCGGGGCTTATCTCCAGGTAGCCACCCACAAAAACGAGATAAACATACATACATACATATCAAAGAGATGTAACTACATACTGATACTTTTATTTAAATGCTTGTTTTCTGAATGGAGATCGATCATGCTAGGCTAAGCTAAGCTAACGCTGTCGCTGCTCCGTCCACACTCTCAATAACGTGATACTGACATAAATAAAGCAGCAAATTAATTCACCATGCCATAGACATGTACGTTAATAAACACTGATATTTGTCCAGTTACTGAACAGATATGAGGAGCTGTGACCGTCGCCCAGAGCTAACGGCTAACGTTTTGGTTTTCTGATTCAACGTCAGTGATGACAGGCGGAGATTCTCAACGCTGATTGGCTTTCTGCAAGTTGAAAGAATAGAAATATTTCCGTCTATCGGCGTCTTTGCATTGACCTTACATGTAATCAGGGGTGGACTGGGACTACAAATCAGCCCGGGACTCTCGACCGGCCCACTTCGGTACCGCAAGTATATCCCGCTAGTAAATTGGGGACGGGGATGGGGGACAGGGGGGTGCTAGTGACTTATCCGACCGGCTCTCATCGTCCGACCGGCCCACTACAGTACCGGTCCCGAAGGCCAGTCCGCCACTGCTTTAGGTAACTCTTTTAGCTGATTAGTGGTAACTTAAAGCTAACTATTTCAACCATTTAATATTTCCTTTCAGCTCACTGTTTTAGCTGTTTATCTATTTCTTTAAGATAACTACTTTTCAGCTGTTATTTTCAGCTAAGTATGTTAACATACATAACGTCCTTTTGGCAACATCAACCCTTAGGCTAACGATGTTACCTCTATATTCGTATATAAGTAAATACCGCTAGTAATTGTCGATGACGGGGGGGTTCTAGTGATTTATCCGACCGGCCCACATCGACAGACCAGCCCACTTCAGTACCGGCCCACTTCAGTACCGGCCCATCCGCCGCTACATGTAATCGCGACACCCCAAACATTCACTTTGCGTCCGGTGTGAACGCACCACGAAGGCTGATTTAAAGGCTAAATCCTGCAAGGGCTCTCACTTCAAAAAGTAATATATTGATAACATCCCATTATCGCTAACCCGAGCCCTATCGTTCAGAAGTCAGGTATTTGATCAGTTCATGATGCACACGGGAAGTCGTGCAGTATTAGTGCATGAATCAAACACCATTACCCAGAAGGCTTTACACTACAGTATTGTAAACATTACTCATCTCCCTGCTTCTCTTTTCATCATCCAGGTGACTTTAATGTGCACTAGTTAAATGCAGATGTGTTGTGATGCTGTCTCGTGTGGTCTACGTCATAGTGTAAGAAAAGGTAATGATAATAATGAATGTAGCTTCTAACTCAACCTGGTCGGAGCGTAAAGGGATCTGGAACGATAGTGACGACGGAGAGTCGATACCTGAGGGTCGGTATCCAGAGGGAGCCCGCAGCGGCAGGATGGGTTGTCGTATATCACCCGTGTACTGTGGATGTCTTATTTTTTTTATTACTTCACGTATATCCAGAGCGAGGCACTGTTAGATGTAAATGTTTTGTAAAATAAAAAGGGATTTTTGGTTTTACGGACTGAAACCGGTGTTTCCGTGCTTTACGTTCTCAATAAAGACAATATTTCTAAACGCCAAACCCGAGTCTGTCGTCGTTCTTAAGGGCTGCAAAACAATACGGTTTGATGCATTGAAGGAGATTTATCCTAGAATTCATGATCTCTGAAGGACCCGATGTTAAATGTGGGATTAGGTTTACACATCAGATGTTATGTAAGACTATTTCAATAACGTTTTACTGGAAGAGGAACATAACATAATCCATTTAAGAGGTACAATTAAACCAGCATCACTATTTGGTTATATCAACAAACCAAATTGAGGTGTTGGAGTCCTAATCTTCCAAACAGCTGTTTTCAGTGAGAACATTTCCAATATTTAAGCTTTCTAAACGAATATTTACACTGTTTTTAACTATTCATCCATTACTTTTACGTTACGGGTTAATCCCCTCCTTTTAGCAAACTATTCAGTGTTTATCCATCGCTTTAAGCTAACTATGCTAACTATGCTAACTTTTGGCATATTTTATCAAACTATTTTAACCACCCATCCATTACACTCCATGTATTACTCTATAACACCATGTACATACATTATATAATACATTTAAAACCAATATACAATCTCGCTAGTGGTAGCTTTGGGCAGTTCCAGACCATTTCAAGGTTCAAGGTTCTTTATTTTGTCATAGCTGGAGTAGTACTCCTCCATCAGAGCAACACAAAACACAGATAAACAGACAAATATAGTGCACGTCAATATTAAACACAAAATAAAAATAGTTTAAAAAAGTGAAATAGTACAATAGGAGTCTATGCAAGTTATTTGAATGATATATTAGAGAAATGGATAAATAATGTTTAAGTAGCAGCTGAATGTGGTGGATGTTGTTTCAGCAGATCAGGAGTTGAACAGTCTTCTGGCCCGCGGGATGAAGCTGTCTCTGAGTCTGGTGGTTCTAGTCCGGATGCTGCGGTACCGCCTGCCAGACGGCAGCAGGCTGAACAGTTTGTGGCTGGGGGGACGGGGGTCTTTGATAATCCGGAGGGCTTTCTTCCTGAGCCGCTGGGAGTAGAGGTCCTCCATGGATGGCAGCTCCGTCCTGGTGATGTTCCGAGCAATTTCCACCACCCTCTGTAGAGCCGTAGATCTAAGTACTTCTACGTGTACTCAAGTACAAGATCTGAGTACTTCTACTTTTGCTCAAGTACAAGATCTGAGTGCTTCTACTTTTACTCAAGTACAAGATCTGAGTACTTCTACTTTCACTCAAGTACAAGATCTGAGTACTTCTACTGTCTCTCAAGTACAAGATCTGAGTACTTCTACTTTTACTCAAGAACAAGATCTGAGTACTTCTACTTTTACTCAAGTACAAGATCTGAGTACTTCTACTTTTACTCAAGTACAAGATCTGAGTACTTCTACTTTTACTCAAGTACAAGATCTGAGTACTTCTACCTCTGGCTGGAAGAGAACTCTCTGCTCCATAGTTTGGTCTTGTAATAAAACCACGTTGTACACATATATAATCTGTTACATATTTAACATTAATATTCCATGTCATATATGTATGTATATATATTTGTATAGATAATATCTTGTCAAATTCAACATGTATATTTTCTATTTTATTTTATTTATATTCTTGTCTAGTCTGTTATGCTGCTGCAACAAAAACTATTTCCCAAATTGGGATCAATAAAGTACCATCCTATCTTATCTTACTCAAGTACAAGATCTGAATACTTCTACTTTTACTCAAGTACAAGATCTGAATACTTCTACTTTTACTCAAGTACAAGACCTGAGTACTTCTCCCACCTCCGCGGAGTAACATCTGACCCAGTGTCCTAAGAAGTGCACGTCCTCCTCTGTCAGCTCCAAATGTTCTGATTCAGAACGACATCAGCTGTCCATCACGCGCGCCCTTCCTGACCATCGCTTCAAGGCTGAAGTCAAATGATGTTATATCTAAATCAATATAGGGACTATTTATTAAAGTCTGGTTCTGGTGTTATGTTGACATGTTGGACCCTTTGGTTCTGTTCGGGTTACATTGAGAGGACATTAGTGGAGTTTTAAGGAACACCGGAACACAGAATCCCTGACGTATTGCCTTTACCTCAATCCAAACTAAATAGATAACATGTGTGATTTATGCAACTGACAGCAAGGCTCTGGATCCAGCGATTAGACCGCTCCCTTTAACCCCGAACCAGTCATACGGTAACCAACAATGTTTCCTTAACATAATGCCATTAAGAGAGACAAACACGTGGCTTTGACTCTTGAACACAGCTTGTTAGTGTTCCTCAGGTGGGCGGTGGGCGCCCTCTGCTGGTGGAGCTGCAGCGCACACTGTGAGTCACATGACACACACCACCTGACGTGTAACAAGGGACAGTGTGTGTGTGTGTGCGTGTGCGTGCGTACGTGCGTGTGTGCGTGCGTGCATGCGTGTGCGTGCGTATGTTTGTGTGTGTGTGTGTGTCTGTCTGTTAGTAGTTCTGCATATGTGTGTGTGTGTCTGTTAGTAGTTCTGCATATGTGTGATGTGTGTGTGTGTGTGTGTGTGTGCGTGCGTGCGTGCGTGCGTGTGTGTGCGTGGTTATGTCCGTAATGAACTTGTGTGTTGATGATGTTAACATCGTGTCCTCTCAGAAAGTCATCATCACAGCAGATGTCAGAGTACACACACACACACACACACACACACACACACACACACACACGCACACACTGACTGATGACTGCGACACATTGCACCTCAGAGGAGGAGGTTATCTGTTTCATTCCAGTTCTCTCTTCTAAAGGCCGAGGTCCGTCTGACTCTCATTTTAACTCAGATTCATTTTTCGTTTTAATTTCTTACCGCACGGAAAACCCGTGACCTTCAAACTCTTCAGAACACTCTGTCTTTGGGTTTCTCTTACTAACCTACTCTCTCGCACACTTTCCTCGGACTACTTCCACTGCACGTCTTTCTTTAGAGTGTGCTTGAAGAGCTCCATTCTGACTGGGCATTCGGCATCGTGACAGTTAGCTACACAATGATGTGGAATACCGTAACATACGTTGTATTTTAGTAAATTAATCATGATCTAACATTGTGTGTATGTTAAGTCTGCATTTTGAGGTATAACATGTGTAAAATGTGTATCACTTAATAGTAAAGATATTCTGTTCTATCTGCCAGAATGCAAATACCGTGAAGTCTTGAGCTTTCTAGATTTAATTCAATGAGCTCTAGCAAACTATACAATCAAGAACAAACGCTTTTCATTGAAATGTTATTTATCAAGGCAAGTTTATATATATATATATATATATATATATATCACCTTTCAACACAAGGCAGTTCAAAGTGCTTTACAACAAAATGAAAGACATTCAGAAAATGGCATTAAAAAGAAAAGATACATGGATACAAGCTACAGTGCAGTTTAAGATGTGAATAGTTCTATTAAAAGCAGCGACAACAAGAAAAGTCTTCAGCCTGGATTTCAAAGTGAGGTTACTCACTAACTCTGAATGTGGTAGAGATATGTTCCTTCATGTTTATGTGTATTTTAAGCGAACTTGAATCATATGTGTCAGTGATTGAGCTACATTTTATTTTTTAAATGTGATACGCTATAAATAAATGTATTTTGGTTAATAATGTCCTATTGTGCACACACACACACACACCACACACACACACACACACAAAAACTAATATGTGTAGTGTCTGCAAATGTCCACTAGAGGTCCTTAGTACACAATGAACAAGGAACATAACATGGTTGCACTAATACAGTGGTTCTCCCCTTTGGAGAGAACAAAAAAAGTCGGGCCCCCCCCCCAACACAAATAGTCAGGCTCAGTGGGGCGCCAGAGATTTATTTTGGGGGTGCTGTGGGGCAGCTTGATGTTTCATAGAGGGTGCTAAAACATTTAGGGTTTCCCATTAATGCAGGGGCGCCGCCAGGGATGTTGGGCCCCAGGAAAGGATATTACATTGGTTACTTAACATTTTTTTTCTTAATGTTCTAAAATAGTTTGGGGCCCCTGTCAGTTACGGGCCCTTAGAAACGTCCTAACTTTTCACCCCCTTACGGCGCCCCTGCATTAATGTACCGGGCGCTACAGTGGAACTTTCTACTGCAACACTCCCCACGCACACACACACAGTGTACCCGTGACTGCTACAATGAAGGCACGAAGGGGTCAAGTGCTATTTTTATAGGTGGTGTGTGGACCTCACATTGGGGGGTCCAGGGGCATGCTCCCCCGGGAAGATTTATTTCTAAATATTGAAGTTGAAAGCATCAATCTGGTGCACTTTGAGAGCAACATGAGGAGATCTATGGATACCTCTCTCAACACCCATTTGAAACAGAACTGTAAACTTTTTCTTTATGGATATTTTACAAATCACCCTATTAAAATGTATTCTTGTTTTAATGTCATATAGTATTCTCTCTCTTATTTTTTTATAACTATAATGATCATATAAACGTGTGCCTCGGAAATAATTGTTTACATTAATGGTGAACAAAACGTTTGAGACCCACTGAGATAACTTAGACTAAAGTGAACACTGAGAGAGTCCTTCAGCTCACTGAGCCTCTCAGTCTGACAGGAGAGGACTCTCCTCCAGCTTGTTGTTGAAAAAACTCCTTATATCCGTTAGCGTAGCTCGCTAGCACCAGAAGCTAACAACAATGATCTCCGGTACCGGTGCGCTCTCTCTCTCTCTCTCTGGCTCGTGCACGAACACAAAATGGCTCGTTCCAGACACACACACACACACACACACCACACACACACACACCACACACAAATTACAAATTAATTTAGGTTGCTTGGTTACTTTGAAGACCGCGCGAACCGGTCAATGCCATTGGGGCCCGGAAAAAAAAGCATAGACTGAATGTTGGGTTTAGGAAGGCAACGTGTTTTGTTTTGGTTGGATCCACCGTGTTTCTGACAGCTCAGTATTGGTGTTAATCGAGAGATAACAATCTGACGTACTGGAATATAATGTAAAAATAGTGGATTCAAAATATTTACACGTTTATTATATAAGGATATGCACACATTACACCAGCCCAATTGTGCACATACGCGCACACACACACACACACACCCCCCCCCCAGTTTTTCTGTTTGTTTGTTTTGCTTTTTCATAAAGATTTCTTACTTGACCAGCCTTTTTATTTTATTTTAAAGGTCCCATCACACGGCCATTTCTACTGAGCAGAATTCCATTGTTGAGGTCTACTAGAATAGATTTACATTGTTCAATGTTCCAAACTCACATTGGTTTCTCATAGCATCTCTGTGTGTATTCACTCTCTGTCCTAAACGGCTTGTTGGAGCTCCTGCCCCAGTGTGAGCTGCTCAGAACCCTCCCAATGGTTGTCTCAGTTAGGTTGTCTCCTCTGATTGGATGACGTGTTAATTAGCGGGCGGTCGTGGTGCAGGGATGATAGTATTTTCTCCGGTCGCTGCTGCTGGTTCCCTCGACAAAAAAGCAACGGGATTTCTCCATAGGATTTTGGAAAATAGCTCGAAATAAGGTCTGTGGAAAACGAACCTGTTTGATGAATGCACGTTTTGTTCAGCCGGATAATCTCCACATGTCTACCCTACTTTTATTTTTTTCGAATCATGAATCTAATCGCAAGAAGCTAAATGCTAACGTTATGCTATACACGAACAACAGCCGAGTACGGCAGGGCAGGCACACGCTTTTGAAAAGGTAAGATACCCTTTGCTATTACACTTAACAAGACAGTCGGTTATAATTTAATATAACAGATGAATGCCAATATGGTTGTCTTTTAACGTTCGCGCACATTGGTAACAAGTTAAGCCGAGGCTTTACGCCAAGTTGGCTTCCGATTCAGAGCATCCGATTCGGCAGTTAAGGGGAAAGTTAAGGGACATTTAATTTACAGCACGAACAATCCTCCGTGTTTGAACCTCTTAAATCGCTACAGAGCCGATTTATTTGGACTGGAGTATCCCAGAGAGTCTAAAGATTATTTATAACACAGTTTCAGATTTGTGAAACCTTTATTGTGAAAATACAAAAAAGGGCGATTTCAGTGCTTTTTTTACATGTAGACCACATTAGACCAGGTCCTGATCTGAAACCACTAGACCTAGACTCATCAAATCTGGACTGGATTATCCCAGAGAGTCTAAAGATTCTTTATAACACAGTTTGAGATTTGTGAAACCTTTATGCTATTTGTGAAAATGCAAACACAGGTGGAAGGCTGAGGTTGCTGCTCAGGCCAGGATCAGAATCAGAGAGTGAACCTCCCAGCGGGGCAAGCCTTTATGCCTTCTTGTATTTTCACAAGTAGCATAAAGGTTTCACAAATCTCAAACTGTGTTATAAAGAATCTTTAGAGTCTCTTGGATAATCCAGTCCAGATTTGATGAGTCTTGGTCTAGTGGTTTTCAGATCAGGACCTGGTCTAATGTGGTCTACATGTAAAAAAAGCACTTAAATCGCCCTTTTTTGTATTTTCACAATAAAGGTTTCACAAATCTGAAACTGTGTTATAAATAATCTTTAGACTCTCTGGGATACTCATACAATACATCGGCTATGCAGCGATTTAAGAGGTTCAAACACGGAGGATTGTTCGCTCAGCGCTGTCAATGAAATGTCCCTTAACTTTCCCCTTAACTGCCGAATCGGATGCTCTGAATCGTCATGTTTAAATCCGTATACTTGTCATTTAATGCTTATTACTATGCGCTAACGTTTATGAAGTTAACATTTATATGTATCATTCGTGATTAAAAGTTGCCCCTCCGCCATTTACAGTCTTACAGTAGAACTAGGGCAACACGTTGTGCTTTTTTCTAACGACGCGACTGGCAACACTTAAATACAAAAACGTAAGAAATAACAAGTTTAAGTGCAGTTTGCGAGCAGAAACGTAAACCTTAACCACTGGAGTCTAAAGCAAAACCCTAGATCTACACCCGAGGACAATAAACGTCATAAAAGTCCATATTTGATCAGGTCTTGTTGTAGTTTTTAAGAAATAACGAGATCAGAGGGAAAGCTTTGAACACAGGCTCCACTCTGCAGCTGCAATACCACCAGCGGCCAGGGCGGCGCTGTTTCGCCTGAATCAAATCTTTGAAAAATCATATAAAATCATAAAAACCTTAATTAATATGGCAATATAGAACGCTTCACGAATTTGCGTGTCATCCTTGCGCTACCGGAGAGACGTTGTTCTCCCTCATGTTCCACAATTCTGACCAATGGCTGTCCAGGGTTCCCTTCATGTTCCACAATTCTGACCAATGGCTGTCCAGGTAATGTTCCATAAGAAGAATCAAACTTTTCGCGTCCAATCAGTGAGGCGGATTTATTTCCAAAGTCTCTCCTCCCTCCGCCATTGTTTCGACCGGTCATTCTACTGAGTAACTTCATGCAAGCGACACTGTGAGTAAAATGTGCATTAATTATTAGCAAATACGCGTGTAAACACTGTTACGAAGACACTTCTATGTCCGACATTAGTCATACTGAGTTAGCCGTGGTGTTTGTACGGTACTTTGTGAACCGCTGTGTGTGTTCACCTTTAGCTCTTGGCTCGCTAGCGGGACGCTACGGAGCTCAGGTATCCGCCAGGGAGAGGAGAATGTGCCGCTAACGCTGTGTGTGTGTGTGTGTGTGTGTTTCACATTAGCGGGAAGCTACGGTTCAGGTATCCGCCCTCTGAAGCTCTTAGGGCCGACAGGGGGAGGACAATACAACGCTGTGTGTATTTATCGCTAAGCTAGCGGCTAAGCTAGCTGGAAGCTACGGAGCCCAACTATCCGTGCTCTGAGGCATTTATGGCGGACAGGTTGAGGAGGATGTCCCGCTCCTGTGTGTGTGTAACGGAGCTCAGATGAGAGGGCTCTGATTATAGTTTTAATCCTCTGTCAAACTGCATGTTTTCTGCTATATTTGACGAGAGATAAAATGATTTTCTGCCACAGGAGTTTGACAGAGAATAACTGAAAAAGTACACGGTAAAATAACTTCATAGTAGCCTACTTCAGTAGGCTACTTCAGTAGGCTACTATGAAGTTATTTTACCGTGTACTTTTTAAGTGAGCAAGAGAGAGAAAGCGCGTGCATCGGTTACGTGTAGGCTATTGTTGTTGTTGTTAGCATCCGGTGCTAGCTAGCTGCGCTAACGGATATAAGGAGCTGATTCAACAACAAGGTGGAGGAGAGTCCTCTCCTGTCAGGCTGAGAGGCTGATAACTACAGCTCAGGTGAGGCAAAGGACTCTGCTGAGTGTTTAGATAGTTAACTTAGTTCTCAGTGGGTCTCACGGTTTGGTCACCATTCATGTAAACACTTATTTCCATTTGAAGGGAGAGTGATTAGTAAAATATGCATGAATAATCATAAAAAAACGTTAACTAGGTGAACAAATGTAAGATAAACTTTAAAAACTTGTTGAGAGCTAAAACTAGTCTTTGCTGCTGCCTCAAAGAGGAGAGGGGGGAGACAGGTGAGGCTGGTTCAGGAGCCCAGACACACTCACAACTATAAATGAACCAAAAACAAATACATAAACAAGTTTCAATGTTTTATCATATTGGTTATGGCCATGTTATTATGATTTTATGATTATTTAAATGTATACAGTTCTGTTTCATGTGGGTGTAGTCTCTCTCTTTATTTCCCCCTCAAAGTGAACCAGATTGATGCATTTAAAGGTGGGGTAGGTAAGTTTGAGAAACCGGCTCAAGATACACTGAGTACCTGGAGTGCCGTCGATGCAAGAAGAAGGTCGGAGGGTGGTCACAGGGCATCATCAGGCAGCTGGCCCCCACCTACAGCTGCCAGTTCCCAGCAGTACTTACGTACAGGTGAGAGGAATTGACAACATACCGTGTGTATATATATATATATATATATATATACAAATGTGATGACGGAGCTGCATGTAATGCTTGTTTTGTGTTTCTGCAGGCTGTCCTGTGACCAGAGGGTGGTTACCCAGCTGAAGTCCCGCACTCTGGGCAACAGTGCCACTCAGCTGTGTAACACCCTGCGGGAGCAGCACTCGGACGCCTGGATGCAGAGAGCGATCCAGTACCTCGGCGTGTGCGAGCAGTTCCTGGCCTTGTGCAGCGTGAGGGGGCAGTTCCCACCACCACCCATCATGCCCACTCTGCCCTCACCCATCTGGCTGCTGACAGTGTACGGATACGATATACTGACGCGGCTGGATGAGTACAAGGCCAGGATCACGTCCACCTTCGGATCCATCCTGAAGATGGATTCCACCAAGAAGGTCAGTATAGTTTGGCACAATTTCATTTTTTTCTTACAGTTGCCGTGTGTTTATGCGGTCACATTTGAAATCTCTCTCTCTCTCTCTCTCTCTCTCTCTCTCTCTCTCTCTCTCTCTCTCTCTCTCTCTCTCTCTCTCTCTCTCTCTCTCTCTCTCTCTCTCTCTCTCCAGGTGACGAAGAAGCTCGCCGGTACCGCTTCCGACACGGCCGCCTGGGTTACCAATGTTGGTAACGAGTACGGGCAGGTCCTCATCAGCGTCCTCACCTGCTCCGAGGGCCTGTCCAGTATGGCGGCCGGACTGATGAGGCTGTACCGACTCGCCGGGGTACCACCCCCCCAGCTGATCTACGTAGATCGGGACTGCTGCAAAAGAGACGGCGTGTCGAAGACAGCTGCCTTGTTTCAGGTCTGGCAATACTAGTTCTGATAATCATAGTAGAATTATAGCAATATTATTTATCTCACACAAATCGACTATCGACCAAAGCCACGCTAGGTGTTGGTCAAGATGATTACAACATCGTAAAAAGAGAAATGGTACTCCAATAATCAGACAGACTTCTGTTTCCTTTCCTCAGGAGTGGGGACAGCTCGCGGTGAGACTGGACATCTGGCACCGGATGCGACGATTCGCAGCAGGTGTCAACCCCGCCAGCAGAGGGGTCAGTACACCTGCAGCAAGTGTGGCCTGCCCAAGAGGATCGACACTGGCCACACTCGCATTGCAGGTGTGTCTTACTGTGCAGCTGCTGGCGGGAAAACTGTGGAGGAATGGCGGGAGGAGAGGAAAACACTAAAAAGGGACCCAGAGGGGGGGGAATGATGATCTTTCATCTTTATTTATTTTAAAATAAAACTCTGAAATGAACTTTGTGTGGAAACTTTCTTTCTTTCTTTATTATTTCATTACAGCACTTTACAGATACTAAACCGTACTCTTTGTAGTTTATCATCATCATTGACCAAAACCCCTGTTTTAGAGTCATGTGTGTCAGGCAGTGCTGGCTGAGAGGGGAGCTCTTCCTCATCTCTGCCACAGCTGGGGATCGAACCGGGGACCTGCCGCTCCGCGGAGCAGGGCCCACTTTCCTCTTCTTGCACCCCTGCTTTCATAGAGAACAAATACAAACTCTGAAATGAACTTTGTGTGGAAATCTCAGGACCCAAATCACGGCTAAAGAGTATAAGTCAGAGTAAAAAAGAAATAAATGGTGAATCGAGAAAGCTGTCTTTTGGTTATTTATTTGAAGCTTCAAATACACGATACAATAAGGTAAAAATGTCACAGGTCTGGCAGAGTCTGAAAAGTCTACCAGAGAGTGCGAAGAACAAAAACAAAAGCAGAGATTATATGGGGAACAGAGTGGGAAAATGATAAATCTGGATTCACACGGTTAGAACTGTTTATGAGACACCATCTGGCCTTATGGCCTTCAGAAGGGAGATAGCAGAACAGTTCTCGGAGCAGGGATGTATGATGTGTCTGTGTGAGAATCCCAGCAGTCAAAGCAGTTCTGGCCTTGACTGAGGAGGGGAAGGAGAGGAGGAAGAGAAACAATAATTGTTCCTTAAAGAGGAACAACAATGGTGAAAGCACAACAAGAGGAAATAACATTCATTTGGTTTAAGCATATGAAGGATATTATAAGGTAGCACAGGAAATATTTCCACTACAAAACTTTATTTCTTTCTTTATTATTTCATTACAGCACTTTACAGATACTAAACCGTACTCTTTGTAGTTTATCATCATCATTGACCAAAACCCCCTGTTTTAGAGTCATGTGTGTCAGGCAGTGCTGGCTGAGAGGGGAGCTCTTCCTCATCTCTGCCACAGCTGGGGATCGAACCGGGTACCTTCCGCCGGAGCGGCCCACTTTCCTCTTCTTGCACCCCCTGCTTTCACAGACCAGAGATGATCTTTTCATTTATTTTAAAATAAAACTCTGAAATGAACTTTGTGTGGAAACTTTATTTCTTTCTTTATTATTTCATTACAGCACTTTACAGATACTAAGCCGTACTCTTTGTAGTTTATCATCATCATTGACCAAAAGCCCCTGTTTTAGAGTCATGTGTGTCAGGCAGTGCTGGCTGAGAGGGGAGCTCTTCCTCATCTCTTCATTTTCATTTCAAACCTTTATTTATTCAGATTGGTCCCATTGAGATCATAGATCTCTTTTTCAAGGGAGACCTGCAGCATATAAATGAGTACGGTTTAGTATCTGTTCTCTGCCACAGCTGGGGATCGAACCGGGGACCTTCCGCTCCGCGGAGCAGGGCCCACTTTCCTCTTCTTGCACCCCTGCTTTCACAGAGAACAAATAAAACTCTGAAATGAACTTTGTGTGGAAACTTTATTTCTTTCTTTATTATTTCATTACAGCACTTTACAGATACTAAGCCGTACTCTTTGTAGTTTATCATCATCATTGACCAAAAGCCCCTGTTTTAGAGTCATGTGTGTCAGGCAGTGCTGGCTGAGAGGGGAGCTCTTCCTCATCTCTGCCACAGCTGGGGATCGAACCGGGGACCTTCCGCTCCGCGGAGCAGGGCCCACTTTCCTCTTCTTGCACCCCTGCTTTCACAGAGAACAATGGGCAGTATCCTTTGCGCAGGGGCCATGCTAATCTTCTCTGTATCGTTCCAATTTTATTATATGTGCTACCGTAGTAACACAATAATAACCTGTATCTGAGGGTTTAATATAGGTCTCTGAGCAAGAGAATCCTTGTCTTGTGGTAGAAGAACACACACAGCTGACAAAGAGCAAAACACTGGCTTTAAATGGCTTTAAAAGGGCAGAAAACACAGCATATGGAGGTCTGAATGCTAATGCTGTGAGTCTGGTACCTTAAAAGACTCCTCAGGACCGGCTCTGACCCACGTTAGGTCCAGTCTGACCTGCTGAGGAACTGCTAGGGCTCATGGGAACTTTATGCAGAGCGCTTTCATGTCACACAGCCAGATCTACTAACCCCTCCTACTCCTCCATTCATTCCACAGAGGCAGACGGGGGAGGGGGAGGCACACGGACACCCACATGTCTTCTGTTCTTCCACTCAGACGGTCACGGCAGCAACAACCTCCTCTGATCCACACAGACGGAGGATTTCAGCTCCGGGCGTCAGGCAGAGGACTCCTGGAGTCTGAGCTGCTGCTAGATCAAGCCTGAGCGGAAAGAGAGACACCGTTTGGGTAAATTTCACAACCAGAAACAAGCCTGCAAACAGAAGCTGTGTGTAAAGAAATCAAGCTGGAGGAGAAGAAGAAGAAGAAGAAGAAGAAGAAGAAGAAGAAGAAGAAGGAACCATGTGGAGGATACAGCTGAAGCTTCGTGTATTGGATCATGTTGTAGCACAGCTTCATTAAAGGGAATAGGAAGAGGTGTTTGGTCGGCATGACAACATCTGCCTTGAATGAGTACACTGAAACACATACAGACAGGACATATGCACACATTTACAGTTTAACTAACAAGGTTCCTGAAAACATTGTCAAGATATGTTTGTACAACTGATCTGACTTTTATTTAAGTGAATAAACTCTAGAATTCTATAGTTTCTTCCTGCTTCCTGCTACTTCCTGTTTACATTAAAAAATAATGCCCATGCAGTTTCACAAACTCACCACCAGGTGTCAGCGCGAGACCAGTCTGTGGATGTACTGTTTAAGACGAGACCAGCAACCCTTAATATTGAAATGTGCATTTTCATTGTTTCAACAGCGTTACCTCCACGAGACATGCAGTAATGCTGTGTTCAAAGACTGCTTTACAGTACACAGCGGTACACTGCAGTACACAGAAGTACACTGCAGTACACAGAAGTACACTGCAGTACACAGAACTACACAGCGGTACACAGAGGTACACAGAAGTACACTGCAGTACACAACAGTATACAGCAGCACACAGAATTACACAGAAGTACAAAGCGGTACACAGAACTATACAGCAGTACACAGAAGTGCACAGCGGTACAAAGCGAGTGGTACACAGCAGTACACAGATGTACACAGCAGTATACAACAGTACACAGCGGTACACAACAGTATACAGCAGTACACAGAAGTACAAAGCGGGACACGGCAGTACACAGCGAGCGGTACACAGCAGTACACAGAAGTACAAAGCGGTACACAGCAGTACACAGATGTACACAGCAGTACACGGAAGTACACAGCAGTACACAGATGTACACAGAAGTACAAAGCGGTACACAGCAGTACACAGATGTACACAGCAGTACATGGAAGTACACAGATGTACACAGCAGTACACAGAAGTACACAGATGTACACAGCAGTACATGGAAGTACACAGTATTACACAACAGTAAACAGCAGTACACAGAAGTACACAGATGTACACAGCAGTACATGGAAGTACACAGTATTACACAACAGTAAACAGCAGTACACTGGATATTTCTTTGAATGCTATCTGAATGCCAATTTACTAGTTTATGTGTTGCTTTAAATCACAGACAAACACCCAGTGATTAAGTATTCCTACCACATGGTAACAAATATATATATATATATATATATATATATATATATATATATATATATTACAAGGTCATGTTGTGCTTTGGAAATGTGAAAAAACACCCAAATAAATTGTGATTATTCATAATAAATAAGATGTAGATGTCACTGAAGTATCTCAGTCAGATAGCTGTTCCTGTATTTACTACAAAATACTATATTTGATAAATTCCTGTGTTTTTTTACTGTATTTGCAAAGTTACAAATAACCTTTTGAATCCGTCTGAAACTAGAGATGGTGCCGGAAGAAGCTCTGATGGCAGCGGAGAGGTGGGAGGAATGTTCACGATTCTAGAGAAGAGTGTGTGTGTGTGTGTGTGTGTGTGTGTGGGGCTTGTGTAGAGGAAACCAAACCCCCCCGATCAGTGATGTACGTCAGCTTCAGCATCACAGATGTTCCCACAGACACTCTGTGGGCCGAGTGTGTGGAGAGCCTGTTTTGGAGTGTGTGTGTGTGTGTGTGTGAGATCAGAATATGTAGAATAGAGTATGTGGGCCTGTGTGAGTAGATGGAGACACGAAGTTGTGTTGAAAGTGTCCCTGAGTAGGAGCTGGACACGGTGTGTGAGTGCAGGAGAAGTGTTCCACACACATCTATTCATACGTTACAATAAAAGCAACAAGAAATTACATTTAAATAATTCAGGTTTCAGAAATCCCCTGAAATATTAACTTACGTAGACCATGCAATGATGATAATAATAATAATAATATGAAATTCTGCTCGATAAATAGAATAATTTGACTATAATCCAATTTTAAATAAATGAAAAGTAAAAAATAAACTTCTGCACATTATTTACTATAATAATTACAGTATAGTAATAAACTAATATATTTAATTTATATAGCGCTTCTCATCTGCCAAGACAAATCTCAAGTGCTTACTTACATACTATACTGTATGTTAATGTCGTTATGAATCTGCCCACGGTGCAGTTGATTGAATGAATATCAAAGCCAACTTGATCGAAGCCGAACTAAGGACCATGCATACACAAACATTCATCTCAGCAAAGAGAAGAGATGCCAGATTGTAGCTAACAGCTAGTTTCCACCTGTGGCCTTCGGTAAGAGCAGGCGGTGGGATGTTTGACGTGCGTCCCCTAAAACGTAGGTTTCTCGATCAAAAAGAGGAACCGGTGTGCGTGTGTTTCCACGTCCACACGGCACAAGAGAGACGAGTTGTTATTGATGGAAATTCTGTTATTTTACGTGTCAGACGAAACGAGATCAAAGCCTTCCTCTCAGAAACATCCTGAGGTGAGAGGAGACCACAGCCGGGCTCTGAAGTGGCTTTAAAGAAACTCCGAGTGTGTACTTCACGTCACACGCTAGACATCAGATTCTACACGACTCCTCTCCCGGTTAAAACACACATGGCAGGGATGGTAACGGTACTCAGACCCTATATTTCAGAAACAACGCATGTGTGTAGAAATATTCTGTGAAGGAAATTATTATTAAAGTGAACTGAAATTACATCAAATTATAATTGTATCATAACACTTGTTTTACTCTGCAGAGTACTAACGCTGGCAGACAGATTCAGTGGAGTACAAACAACAACAACAACAACAACACCCTCCGACATGCAGGGAAAGATGCATTTCAATGGACATACCAGTGGGGCCCTAACAGCGTGACTCATCAGGTCTACTTAACGCGGGACTTTCCCCCCAATAATCCCTCCTGAGCCCCCCCGCTGAGCCCCCCGCCCCCCACATATCTGGCTCTGATGCATCCACTGAAGAATGTTGGCAGTGTCCATCCACACACACACACACACACACACACGCACACGCACACGCACACACACACACACACACACACACACACACACACACACACACACACACATTACTGCTGCTCTGCCATGCAGTGTGGCATCTCCAAACGCCCCCGAAATTCCCGAAGCCAATGTCACTTCCTGTTCCGATTATACTGACACCTCCGATATGTAACGTTGACGCGCGAGTGGCAGCGACAGGTTGCACCCAACGTATTTAGGAATGTGATTATGGATCGAAATCATTCATTTAGGCCTTTATCAAAAAGCTGTTTCATAATTAAAATGTGTTTTCAATTATTCCATCACGGAGGAAACCGCTTCCTGTTGTCAGTGGTGGAAGTATCACTCATATGTATTCATTAAAGAGTGTGTAGCGTCTCTACTTTAAAGAGTCCTCTCCTGCTGATGTTCAGGTGTATATCAGTATGTAGTGTCTCTACTTTAAAGAGTCCTCTCCTGCTGATGTTCAGGTGTATATTAGTGTGTAGTGTCTCTACTTTAAAGAGTCCTCTCCTGCTGATGTTCAGGTGTATATCAGTATGTAGTGTCTCTACTTTAAAGAGTCCTCTCCTGCTGATGTTCAGGTGTATATCAGTATGTAGTGTCTCTACTTTAAAGAGTCCTCTCCTGCTGATGTCCAGGTGTATATCAGTATGTAGTGTCTCTACTTTAAAGAGTCCTCTCCTGCTGATGTCCAGGTGTATATCAGTATGTAGTGTCTCTACTTTAAAGAGTCCTCTCCTGCTGATGTCCAGGTGTATATCAGTATGTAGTGTCTCTACTTTAAAGAGTCCTCTCCTGCTGATGTCCAGGTGTATATCAGTATGTAGTGTCTCTACTTTAAAGAGTCCTCTCCTGCTGATGTTCAGGTGTATATCAGTATGTAGTGTCTCTACTTTAAAGAGTCCTCTCCTGCTGATGTGCAGGTGTATATCAGTATGTAGTGTCTCTACTTTAAAGAGTCCTCTCCTGCTGATGTTCAGGTGTATATCAGTATGTAGTGTCTCTACTTTAAAGAGTCCTCTCCTGCTGATGTTCAGGTGTATATCAGTATGTAGTGTCTCTACTTTAAAGAGTCCTCCCCTGCTGATGTCCAGGTGTATATCAGTAGTATCTCTACTTTAAAGAGTCCTCTCCTAGTAATAGTTGCTATTGTGCTCACACACATACACACACAACTAGCAGCTAAAGCGAGAGTAAAAAGCACAATATTTGCTTACAAACTGTGGAGTAAAAGTAGCATGAATTAGCATAACATGTAAATACTCAAATGTAATACAAGTACTTCAAACGTGTACTTAAGTAGGCCTAAAGAACTTGAGTAAATGTCATTGCTGTATCTACTTTAGGTTGCTTTAATTATAATTGGTATTAGCTAATAATCTGAATGTTAAGTAAGTAGCGTAAAGCTGTAAAATATACATGTAGTGGAGTACAAATACAATGAAAGTAACCTACGAGTTAGCATTACAAGTACATACTTAACTCAAGTAAAGTACTTCAAACTTGTAGTTAGGAGGCTTTATTACATGTGACACCGACCTGCATGGCCCTTATGTCACATGTGGTTCATGATAAGAGTTTGAACCGCTCACGGTATCTACTTCAATGTGCTTTAAACCTTTAAACGATGTTCCATCCTGATAGCACTGCTGCACTTTGCTCCGCTCTGTGTGACAGCTTGTAAAAAGTTGCATAACAAGAGGAAATTCCGCCAACATGTATCGATCCCCAGCAGAGATGAAACCACTTTGCATGACCTGGGCGGGGGTTCCCGGAAACTCTCCTACATGATGTGACGACGTCTGTTTTGACCGACATGCCCTTATTTGGACATGCCTGTGCGTAACCAGGAAATGCGTACGTATTACGTTCTTTGCGTAGAGAACCCAGAACGTGCTTGTGTAAGCGTTCCTCACTGGGAGCCATGGCAACTGTTACATACACAGTGGTGGAAAGTAGTGGTAACTAAGTAGGCTACATTTACTAAAGTATTGTAGATAAATACAAATGTTAGATACTTGTACGATATGTGAGTATTTCTGCTAATGTATGCTTTTATTTCACTACATCTAAAAGGTAAATATTGTACTTTAGTTGTAAATTCACATATGATAGGCCTATATAATGAAAATAGTATACATTCAATTATATCTGCAGTACATCTACAAGCTGCATATTAAGTACTTAAATAATAACATGTAAATATATGTGGTTTTTTTATTCTAATACTTTAACTTAGCCTACATTTTGAATGCAATACTTATAGCCTACTTGGAATTGAGTATTTCTACTTTAAATATAGCAAAAGTACTTCTTCCATCCCTTTAGAAACCCGTGTTTATCCTGGTTATGTGTTGCATGTTTATACTCTCTAAAAATGAAATAAAAATCAAAACACTCCACAACTTCCGGTTCATTTTTGAGACACTTTACTTAAATACACATCACAAATAAAAAAGGACAGTGTAAACATTGGACATCATCCGTTTGTCCGGATCAACCGGACGAACACAAATAATTTACACAATGAATAAACGCAGCATGACAATAAAAAGGTACAAATAAAAAATACAATAACGATTCCCATTTTTCTACCATTAGTAAACCCGCAGAGCTCAGTCTGGATGCTGAAAGGTGCTTTCAGCGATGTCCAGCATCCGGAAGTACCATTTCAATCAGTCCTTTTCACCACAAAGAGCCTGTGATGATGCCATGATGGGCATCTCCAGTGTTATCACTTCTCAGTCATTTTTAAGTCTCGTGTTTTAAAACGCCTCCAATCTGCTTGAGAGCATCAGCTGGCAACATCTCACATGCGCCAGGAGTAAAGTCTTTTGTGTGTTTTGAAACGCCTCAAAGTCTCATGTTGTGTTTTTAAAACGCCTCCAATTTGCTTGTGAGCATCAGCTGGCAGCCACTGCTCACGTGCGTCAGGACTTTTTGTTTGAGATGTGCCACCTGGTCCCGGAGCACCGAGGCCGTGTTGGAGAGCCCATGGTTGTCGTTCTTCAGCCCCTTCACCTTGTCCTCCAGCCGGGAGATGCGCTCCAGCTTCCGCCGCCGACACTTGGTCGCAGCCAGCCGGTTGCGCAGCTTCTTGCGCTCCGCCTTGATGCGCTCCTGCGTCTCCAAATTGATGGGGGACATTGGAGGCGATCCGTCGCTGCTGAGGAAGTCTGGAACAATCTGAGGCTCCTCTTTCAGAGCCACCAGCCTCTGCGGGTGGTGGAGGGACTGGTGCTGCTGGAACGCCTGGCTCTGCTGGTGGGGAGGCAGGTAGCTGATGGTGGCTGTTGGGTAGCTTGGCGCGGATGTGGAGAGGCTTGTGTTCGGGCAGTATGCATTCAGGGTGGTGTAGATAGGAGGCTCCGGCTGTAACAAACTGGACCCAAAAACACTCGAGGCTGCCGGGGAGCATGTAGTGACTCCTCCAGCTCCGATGGACACATTTGGAGGAGGCATTTGGTTCATTTTGTGCAGCTCATCCAAAGCTTTCACAAATCCATCCGCGAAGCCCTCCTGCTCATCCGTGATGCCTCTGTTGTAGAAGTACTGACCCGGGGTCGGGGTTGTGATCACCCCGTTACCGTTCTGGATGATGAGCCTCTCCAGCTCCGGGGATGCGAGCTTCAGGGACCCCCCGTCGTGGTGGTGGTGTCCCCTTCCTTGGTACGGGTCTATCTCCGCCCTCAGGTGGGACTTCAGGCTGCGATACGGCTCGGTCAAGTTCATATTCTGCTTTAACAGCTTGTAGTCATGCATCGCCGCGTCTGACTGGCCGTACGCAGACAGATACGAGTCGTCATGATAGAAAGGCTGTTCCATCTTTGTAGACATTAAGGGAATGTGAGCTCACCAGCTGCGTAAACACACTCTGCAACAAATGTCAGCAGAGAAAGCGGGCATCCACTCCTTTTAACAGTGTCCCACAAGCGAAATGGGATTACAAAACCCTCCAAAGCGTCCAGTAACCGTGTGCGGTAAAGTCTCAGTGCTGCTCCGGGGAGGGAAAGTATCTCCTGTGAGCTGTGCAGCTCGTGGTGCTTGTTGAGGTGTGTTCAGAGGGTTCAATTCGTGCCTATTTATATAGCCACACACACGCGTCTGCTGCTAGGGCTGAGCTGCGCTGTGATTGGTCCGGGGGCTCCGTTGGCCACGCCCACTATAGTGACGCTGATGCCGGGAAGAGGCGACTGTAAACAAGCCTGTAGGCATGGGAGCAGAAACCCTGCTGCCATGTGAAGAAAGGAGGAGAAAACTTGCACTTTCTGTGGAGTACACACTTTATTCATAACTGTAAGTGTTCAAAGGTAAAGCCATGTGAGTGTGAAGGCTGTATTTGACTTTACACCGCGTAGTTTTCACAATGAAATATGAAGTCCCATGCAACACAACATAAAAAAGTGCAAATGGAAATAAAAATAAACCGAAAATATGGATAGCATAATGTATAGTATAATGTACAATTAAAATAAATTAAAAAGAAGATTTCTTTTCACATTTTTCTTGATAATTTGACTTATTAATGCTATGATTGAATCCTGTATAATACATTTCAATAAATAAATTGAAGAGCAACATTCATAGATTTTCAAGTCTTTATAGGTTGGATAACACTTGATAAGCGACGAGATGTCAATATCATTTTGCATCAAACATTTATTCATTCATCCATGTTACATCATAACAAAAACGAGGCTATTATTATGTTTGAGTTGGATCTAACTTAAAGTACACATCAGCTCCTCTGCCACCTGATATTAGCCCCAGTAGATATGAATTATAGCCTTCACAATCAAACTCCAGTTTCGTTATTCTGACCCTTCCTCCGGAGGAAGTCCTCATGCCTTATATGGGCACGGTGACGTCGCAGTTCCTCTCCGGGAGAACCGGGAAGCCACGCCCCCCTGGGCCCCTTTCCAGGAGCAGTCCAACTCCTTTTCAAACCATGAGAGTAAATATAAACTACTGAATGGGAGAGAGGGGCTTTCTGTCTCTGCAGGGGGGCTTGAGCTTAGACATCTCATATATATCCGTGTTGGTACTTTTGGAGATTTCAATCATTTTTGTCGTGAAAGACCCTTAAAATAAAACAAAATATGCCAAAGACCCTTATTTTTATATCATTTTGTCCCAGGGCATTTTACTTTTAAATACTCAAAAAATAAAGACTAAGAAAATAATACTTATTTATACAGCTGGAAAAGTTGCTCGATTTGAGAAATACAAAAAATAAAGGATATAAGTAAGAATGTGCAATTAAATAATTATTCAATAAAATACAAATATTTATAAAAAAATATGAAGTTAAAGTTCGGTTCCAATAAAAGTCGAAATAAAATTCAATCAATAAAAAGATTGATATAAACATACAAAGCCAACGGAACATATATAGTGTCTACTACAGTAGACACTATATATGTTAATATGAAATGATGTTTTATTTAATATATTTTACTTGCAATGTTAACAACAAAATATGATTATTTTCCTGTATTGCAAAAATAAATAAATTGAATATGCTATTAATGTTAATGTTTTATTTTTCTACGTTACCTTGACTGGATGCCTCAGTGTTTTGTAATTCCCCAAAACAGACTTGAGTGACACATATCACTGAAGCAGAACACACACACACCCACCCTAATATTCCATAAAAACCCATTGGCTGTGTGTGGAGGGAACCAAAGATATGCTCTTGACCTAACTATCAACATCGGCCCCTCTGTTGTTCTCCCCGACCCAGACTGCAAGGACTCTGGGCGTGATCCTAGATAACAACCTGTCCTTCACTGCAAACATCGCTGCTACAACCCGCTGCTGCAGATACACGCTCTACAACATCAGGAGGATGCGTCCCCAGCTGACCCAGAAAGCCACGCAGGTTCTGGTCCAGGCTCTCGTCACCTCACGCCTAGACTACTGCAGCTCCCTCCTGGCTGGTCTACCTGCATGTGCCATCCGACCTCTGCAGCTCATCCAGAATGCAGCGGCTCGTCTGGTCTTCAACCTTCCTACATGTTCCCACACCACGCCGCTCCTCCGCTCCCTCCACCGGCTTCCAGTAACTGCTAGAATCCACTTCAAGACACTGGTACTTGCGTACCATGCTGCGAATGGATCTGGCCCTCCCTACATCCAGGACATGGTTAAACCGTACACCCCAGCACGTGCACCCCAGCGCGTGCACTCCGCTCTGCATCAGCCAAACGACTCGCTGTTAACCATGAATCTTCCACGCAAACCAAAGTTAGCCATGGAGTGCCACAGGGCTCAGTGCTCGGACCTATTTTGTTCACATTATATATGCTTCCGTTAGGCAATATTATAAGGAATCATTCTGTAAACTTTCATTGTTATGCGGATGATACTCAACTATATTTATCAATCAAGCCTGATGAAATTAATCATCTAGATAAAATTCAAGACTGCCTCAAAAAACGTGGATGACCTTAAATGTATTGTACTCGGCCCGAAGAATCTACGAAACAAATTATCTAAAGATATACTAACTATGGATGGCATTAATTTGGCCTCCAGTGAGACTGTAAGGAATATTGGTGTTATATTTGATCAGGATTTATCCTTTAACGCCCACATAAAATCAATTTCAAGGACCGCCTACTTCCATCTACGTAACATTGCAAAAATCAGGCATATCTTGCCTCAAAGCGATGCAGAGAAACTAGTCCATGCATTTGTTACTTCTAGGCTGGATTATTGTAACTCTTTATTATCAGGGAGTACCAAGAAGTCAGTCAAGTCACTTCAGCTGATTCAAAATGCTGCGGCTCGTGTACTAACCAGAGTAAGGAAAAGGGAACACATTACTCCTGTTCTGGCTGCCTTACACTGGCTCCCTATAGAACACAGGATAGAATTTAAAATTCTTCTTCTCGCCTACAAAGCCCTTAATGGGCAGGCGCCATCTTACCTTAAAGAACTCATTATACCCTACTGTCCTACTAGGGCATTGCGTTCCAAGAATGCAGGGTTGTTGGTTGTTCCTCGAGTCTCTAAAAGTACAATGGGAGCCAGAGCCTTTTCTTATCAAGCTCCACATTTGTGGAATCAGCTTCCAGTTTGTGTTCGGGCGGCAGACACCCTATCCGTTTTTAAGAGTGCGCTTAAGACCCCTTTTTGATAAGCTTATAGTTAGGGCTGATTAGATTCAGCCCCTAGTTTTGCTGATATAGGCTTAGTTTGTCGGGGGACATCTTACTTCTTCCTTCTCTCTGTCTATACCTGTGTCCTCTCATGTTCCGATTAACCCAGCTTCCCCAAATGTCTTTCTTTTTGGTGTCTATATACGCCGGGATCCGGAGTCATGGATGATCCTGCGGTCCTGTATCCTGGATCGCGAGCCCTGGATCTTGAGTCGTGGCTGTGGTCCTGGATCATCGGTCCTGGATGGATATCCTCGTGGATTCATCTTCCTATTATACACACATGCATTTCCAAACATCTGGACTACCTATGTTGCAAATGTATTATCTTTTCAATTTACACACAGCATCTATTGCACGTCTGTCCGTCCTGGGAGAGGGATCCCTCCTCTGTTGCTCTCCCTGAGGATTCTCCCATGTTCCCTTTAAACTGTGGGTTTTCTCCGGAAGTGTTTCCTTGTACGATGTGAGGGTCTGAGGACAGAGGGTCTAAGGACAGAGGGTGTCGTATTGTCATACTGATATTCTGTACACACTGTGAAGACCACTGAGACAAATGTAACATTTGTGATATTGGGCTATATAAATAAACATTGATTGATTGATTGACTGCACCCTCGCTGCGAGGGGGACCCACGTTCCCATCAGCAGAAACACGTGGGTTTGCTATCCTAGCTCCAAGATGGTGGAATGAGCTCCCATTGACATCAGGACAGCAGAAAGCTTACACACCTTCCAGACTGAAAACTCATCTCTTTCGACTCCACTTCGAGCGATAGAACGACTAACAAAGCACTTATATACTAACAAAGGGCTGGCTTCTCTAAAGCCAGTTGAGTAGCACTTGAAATGTTTTGCTCTATGAAACCTGATGTACTTTATGATTCTGTTTTCTTCAAGGTTGTATCTTCTTGGTCGAATGCACTTATTGTAAGTCGCTTTGGATAAAAGCGTCAGCTAAATGTAATGTAATGTAATGTGCTAACTTCTAGGTTGGCCCACACAAATACGTTTCTCCTTCATTTTCCCTACAGGTATAATAATTACAGTTTATTTTCTGACAGCACAGAGAAATGTGATTCCTTCTCAGCTGTTTCAGCCCTGGAGAAGTGAACCTTTGTCTCCTGTTTGTAATTCTTCCAACGCCCACACACACACACACACACACACACACACACACACACACACACACACACACACACACACACACACACACACACACACACACACGTGCACACGCACGCGCACACACACACAAAACAAGTCAGGTAGGATGCTTTGCTTCAGCGAGCGATATCCTCCGGCTGCACCTGGAGGATGATCAGGAAACACATGAATAACCAGTGTGTTATTCGGACTAGATTACCTACGATACGACTGAATGATCAAATATATAAACAAGTCGAAGATCAGAGGTTACTGACAGTGCTGGAGTGTAACAGTACATTCACTCAAGTTCTTAAGTACAATTTTGAGGTACTTTACTTGAATATTTCAATGTTAAGCTACTTAATACTTCTTCTCCATTACCTTTTGGAAGCCAATATTGCGCTATAATGCAGGACTGTTACTTTAACAGAGTATCTTTCCAAATTAGTATTTCTACTTTGCTTAAATCTGAGTACTTCTTCCACCTCTGGTTGCTCCTAAAATGGAAAAGCTGGGTATTGAATGTACGAAAGCAGATATTTTAACCATAATTGTCATATTATTAAAGAGTTAATGCCACTTGGATGGCAAAAGGTGGATGTCTATACCATTATTAATTACATTTATCTATTTAAACTGTTATCTATTACATTAATTGAACTATTTAAACTGATGTATGGATGGAAGCCCACAGATTAAGATCTAAACTTGAAACTGAAAATGCAACACCAAACTAGCGTTATATTTATCCACCTATGTGTTATTTGAGTGAAAATGAAAATGGTATCCACAGTATATTGCCTTTTCATTCTGCCCTTCAGGTGAACACCTAACTTAGCCTTGAGTGAAAGTCCATCCGTTCCTCATAAAGACGCCTCCATACGAGGACGGACAGATTTCATTTCAGACATGTTTGCTGAGCTGGTTGATGTTGCCAGGGAAAAGAAAGTTTGGGGCTCTCTGCTGGAACTGCTACCCCCCGCGACCCGACCACGGATAAGCGGGAGAAGATGGACATGTTTGCTGTATTAAAAGCGAGGGACTGTTAGCGTTTAGTTATAGCATTTAGATATTATATTATATCCACTGTAAAGCAGGTTAAGTCTTTACAAATAAAATGTTAAATACTATTATTAAATGATCAATAATGAATAAAAATAATGTTAATAATAATAACTACATTTAATAATAATAATAATAATAGATGACATTTGTATAGTACTCAGGTCTTGTACTTGAGTAAAAGTAGAAGTACTCAGATCTTGTTCTTGAGTAAAAGTAGAAGTACCAGAGTGTAGGAATACTCTGTTACAGTAAAAGTCCTGCATTCAAAATGTTCCTCAAGTGAAAGTAGAAAGTATTCTCATCTAAATATAGTGAAAGACAGTGAAAGTAGTCGTTGTGCAGATTGGTCCATTTCAGAATAATATATATGATGTGTTTTATAATGATTGATCATGAAAGTGTTCTCAAAGCTGGTGAAGGTGCAGCTAGTCTGAAGTACTTTGTAGACTGCAGGGTAGCTGGTGGAGGTGCAGCTAGTCTGAAGTACTTTGTAGACTGCAGGGTAGCTGGTGGAGGTGCAGCTAGTCTGAAGTACTTTGTAGACTGCAGGGTAGCTGGTGGAGGTGCAGCTAGTCTGAAGTACTTTGTAGACTGCAGGGTAGCTGGTGGAGGTGCAGCTAGTCTGAAGTACTTTGTAGACTGCAGGGTAGCTGGTGGAGGTGCAGCTAGTCTGAAGTACTTTGTAGACTGCAGGGTAGCTGGTGGATTTACTCCAGGTGGAACTAAAGTCTGATTCAACACTTGGTTATATTTCACATCATTCATCCACATCTGAGAAGTAACTAAAGGGATTAAATACATGTAGTGGATGAAAAGTACACCATGTACCTCTGAACTGTAGTGGAGTAGAAGTACACAGTAGCATGAAATTGGATATACTCAAGTAGAGTACAAGTATCTCAGAATTGTACCCACGTACAGTAACTTCAGTAAAGGCACTTAGTTACTTCCCTCCTCTGACTATGGACTAATTCCTCAAATCAACCCATTTTAAATAATCTGGCTGATCCCTTTAAGGCAGAATGAGAGACCTCAAGACGCTCTGATATGAAACCTGTCGTGCAGCATTATTCACTCTGATGACTGACAGGCCTCGAGTCGATGGAGCATCTCTGATATGAAGCTCGTGAACTGTATCCTTTAAACTGACGGCACATAAAGGTTAAATGAAGCTGTCGGTAGCATCAGCCGTCCGAGTGTTGATGGATTAACATCAGCAGTATGAAACTCAGGGACCGTTTTATCCCGCAGGTCAAATCTGTCTTTACTTCTAAACATCAGTTTAGTCCACAGTTTCTACTTTCATTTTTACATTTACCTAGTTTTATTCCTGCAATTTCCTCACACCAGTTGATCACTTGCAGTATTGTATTGCACCTCGTTATGTCTTTAATGCTTTACATATATTGTAAATACAATATGGTCATGAAGGATGGGCCATGACCGAAAGAACGAGATCGCGGATACAAGCGGCCGAGATGGGTTTTCTCCGCAGGGTGGCTGGTGTCTCCCTTAGAGATAAGGTGAGAAGTTCGGTCATCAGGGAGGGACTCGGAGTTGAGCCGCTCCTCCTTCGCATCGAAAGGAGCCAGTTGAGGTGGTTCGGGCACCTAGTTAGGATGCCACCTGGGCGCTGTTTGTTTTTGTGACAGTTTAAACATATCACTATACTGTGGTGGGGGAAAGTAGCCACCATTACTTGTATTGGGTTAACTGAGCACTCTGTGATGATTTGCTACAGTGATCGATCATTGCTAGCTAGCTAACAGCGGCTACTTCCAGTGAGAGCACATTACATTACATTACATGTCACTTGTTAGACGCTTTTATCCAAAGCGACTTACATACTCAATACTGTAGACCAGGGGTGTCAAACTCAAAAATGGGTGCTAGTCGAGGGCCGGACTGGTTCAATGTTTATTGCAGAACTTATGGAAATGAACTTATTGCACATATTAAACCTGGAACTAACAAAGCTTAAATTATTGCCTATAAAAACAACATTAAATAATCAGTTGCATTCATTTCTCATGGCTCTATCTGCAGCTTCTCCAGAGTCATTTCTGATGAGTACATTTCCCCACAGGCCAACAACAGCTTCAACAAAACTATTCCCCTCAAAGAGAAACAAACATGGCCTGTTGTCGTGAGAGAAAGTGCAGAAGGAAGCATCCTTTGAATTCAGTGTGCTGCTCTGAGATGCTAGCTCAGACACTTGGCGTCTCATCTGGGGGCAAGGTCATCAATGTTTGGGGCTCCGGCTCTGAGCGGAGGAGACCCTCAGGATGGAGGGAAGGTGCAATATACTGGCGGGCCAGATCTAATAGCGATTAGAAATTATCCTCCGGGCCGAAATTAAATCCACCAAGGGCCTGATTTGGCCCCCGGGCCTCGAGTTTGACATGTATGCTGCACAATCACCACAGGAGCAATTTGATGTGAAGTGTCTTGCCCAGGGACACAACGACTGCAGTGGGGTTTGAACCTGTGACGCCAACGCACAACCCACTGCGCCACACACCTCCCCACAGAAGCCATGTGCGATGTTAGACAACGCTTCCTGGTCAAATGTAACATTGTTCCCATTGTACAGATGGCCTTTTACTAAGGACATGTCTCAGCACGATACACAGACATGCAAAAGATGTCTTGGGTAAAGATGAATAATGTTCAAGTATATTGAAGAAGACATGAATCCAAGCGGACGCAGTTTCAAATCTGTTCAATGTACGCCCCTCTCCTTCCCTCTAATAAAAGCTAAACTGGCCCAAAGATAATCCTTACAAATACGAGAAGGCCCCAGGAAGACGTCAACACCTTCATGCAGTGGACGGAAACAGCATCATGTGATGGTGACGAGGACGCCGCGGATGAAGATGATGTAAACGATGATGGATCTCTCTATTTATAGCCCCACGGTCACGGAGCAGCAGCCATGAGAGGCCCCATTATGTCCGGATGAAGGAGTCAGCTCTGTCAGGACAAAACAAACCCACCGAGACTCTGTTTCTGCTGAGTGGGCGTTTGGAGGAGGGATGAAGGTCAGAGGCTCTGAGGGGGAGGAGGGGCTTGACCTCTGCATGACCCCTGAGTCACGGAGAAAACCAAAAGGCTTTCTGGATAAATCTGCTGCTGTCAGAGGAGGACAGACGCAGAGTTTGTGAGGAGGGGGGGAGAGGGGCGCACAATGGGACGGTTTGAGAGGAGGAGGTGAGGAGAGCATAAGCACTTTATTGTGAAAAGACGGCTTTGTTAGGAGAAATCTATAGGGGGAGAAATTAGGGGGATTTCCCTGTGGAAGAAACACATAGATATTTAACTTATTGTACTCTTTTCAACAATATATCACAGCTCTCAGATTATACACAAGACATGTCTCTGATTGGTTGAAACACCAGACGGATCATTGCAGCATTACCCATGAACCCCTCTGTTTCAGCCCTGTTTCCAAAGTGCTGATTCTCTGTCTGTTACTTTAAATGCTAATGAGCTGCTGCTGGCCACGCCCCCCTGACAGGTGATTGGTTAAACATAACTCAATGGTGCTCTAGGAGGAGATTCAGGTGATTCATATCATGTTCTGATATGAATTATCAGAACATTTCAAAGGGGACACAGACACATTGTATTAACCTATGGATTAACTACACCATCGTTTGTATGCCATTGAAGACCAGTTTTGACCAGACAAAGACCAAGGTAAGCCATGTTAGCGTTTTTGGCTACCTAGCACCACATGTTGTGATGTAGGTTTTTGTTATTTTCTCCGCAAATCTTTAATCTTTGAGTATTGAGGTGGGTACCACCAGATTCTGTGTCTCCTTACGATCATAAACGATGTGTTGGATGTGCAGCTAGGATTAGTAATAAGTGTGCTAGAGTGATTTTCGGTGCAGTAATAGGTTAGCATTTTTCGCTCGGGGCTAATTCAGAGGTTCAGTGTTAGCATTTTTTTGTATATGAAAAAGAAGAAGATCAGTGAAATGAGTTTTTTTTCCGTGATATGGATACAAAGCATTCATAGTTTATTAAATATGAAGGTTCTTTAGACGTTGTTTCCTGCAAATGAGGCGATTTCGGCCCCGGAACCCGGTTCCATGGGGCTTAAGAGGTTGATCACAGATGGTTTTTAAGGTACAATGACGACTACAATGACAAATGCTAATTTAGTTGGTAGGTAGGTGGTCTTTAATGCATTCCCTCCACTTGTAATGTTACACAGTGGCTTATAGTGGTTTTTCTCTTGACGAGGAATGTGAACATGCTTCTGCCACTGTTTTTATAAATTCATTTTTCAGCACCAGAGACGTGGGAGAGGATAAAAACACAGAATATTTCTCACCGCCTCCCTTCATGCACATGTTCACATTGTGGTCAAAATACTCTGCCCTTCGAGAGATACATGCTCACACTCACACACACACACACACACACACACACACACACACACACACACACACACACACACACACACACGTGTTGCTTAATACAGTACACTGTGTGCTTCTACCCTCAGGCCTTACCTCTACCAAATAATAATGGAGCAGGTAGAACTCAGTGTGCTTTGGATCTGCTCCAGGTGATCCCGGCTGTTTGAACCCAGTCTGCTGCCGAACACACACACACACACACACACACACACACACACACACACACACACACACACACACACACACACACACACACACACACACAGAGATATGCATACAACAAGCACAGAGGAATAAAAGCAGAAGCAGTTTTTGTTCTTGACTCTAAATCTAAGCAGACTCTCAGACAGGTGACTAACGAAGATGTGACTCAGACGTGGGACTCACATTTTCCCCAAATCTTAAACTCGATATCTGAATATCTAATCTTGTTCTAATATTTCCCAGCTCCGTGACCTTCTTGTATTTTATACCTGTCGCTTGGATTGTTTTTATTTTATTCTCTTGGCTTTTGCATTTGTTTGATGTCTAAAGTGTTTCTGTTGCACGATGCCTTCGAGCACTTTAATTTGCCTTATGTTGAAATGTGCTCCATAAATATAATTGTCTTTCATTAAAGTGTTTAAAACGTATAAAAACGCCTGAAGAGCTGTATCCCCCTTAATTAATAAAAACACCAGTTACAAAGGGCGGTTCACTTAAAAACATTTAATTCACACAGAGAATGAAATGAACAGCTGAACATTTGTGATTATCCTGCAGAACAAAACGTGTGAGTTTAACGTTCACCACAGAGAGCGCTTTCTGCAGTAATCCAAAATCAAATGGGAAAATCCAATTGGCTTTTTGTTGAGGGAACCGTGGGGGATGCTTACTTCCGATTAAACAATAGTAATACATCCTCCCTTCACCACTCTATTCACACATCAATTCCTCTTATTGTGTTGCACCATAAATACACCTAAGCAAATTCCTTGCATGTGTCGGGAAAAAATCAGATTCCTGCGAAAAACAATTATAACACATCTGTCTTCGCAACTCTCCCCGGTTGGGTAACGTGTTTTTCGACTAACATTTGGCAGCATGGCACGGTGCCACCTCCGTGTTCCCGTAAACACTCTGGACCCTATAGCGCTGCCAAAATGTCACTGGCCTTGTGGTCAGCTTCCACCACAACGCTGAATAAAACCTGCAGCAGATCAGCAGCTGCACACAGAATAGACTTTATAAGGGACGTGGCAAAGTGGAGGCACAACACCCAACGCTGCCAGGAACCGTTGTTTTTCCTCTGTTTATTCATATTCCCATGGATACTGAGGAAGGCAGGGAATTAAAATACCATGGCAATTATCTGACATTATGATGGAGACCCATCAGAGTGGTGATTTCAGTCTTTACGTATAGGGTATGTTTTTGGTAGCAAAAGCAGCAATACTTAGACGCAGTGGTGGATTTTCACATTGAACATTTACTCGAGTACTTTATTTAGGTACTATTTTGACATCATTTACTTGAGTATGTACATTTTCTACAGCTACTCCAGTACAGAAGCAAATAATGTTCTCTTTACTCCACTACATTTATTTAAAGTGGATTGATTGCTATGACATTTTGTACAGACATGCAAGAAGGTTTTTGCTGTAGCAGTAGCCTTCGTATGAGACATTGACAGAATAGTGTAGCGTATATATAGTCTTTATATTTAGTGCACAGCTATAGGGACCAATAACTTAGGAAAGGATACGTCTTCATTATATTACCGCTGCCCTTGGCAATATCTGTGTGACATATAGTATAACAGCTGTTCTGCGCCATAAAATCCATGCTGACAAAAAACGACTTTCCGCTGTTTCCAAGCAAAGTCAAATCCTTTCATCGTTCTGAAGTAAAAAAACTGACTGTTGACGTCACGCTTCGCCGAACTGCATTGCGGTTCCGTCGCTTCGCGTTGCTCGCTTCAAAAGTCGAGCAATGTTCAACTTTTGAAGCTTCGACGGAAGCGTCAGCCAATCGAATCATATGACAGTACAAGCTCTAGCCGATCAAACCGCGTGCTTGTGTGTCCGGGGCGGGAGATATATGTGATTGGTTGGTCGAGTTTTTCATGTCCACCGGCAAGCTTCAACGCACGCCGCCGTGTGGACGCGGCGTAAGAGACTTGTAACCTCAGCCGTGTCACAGACCCTTGCTCTCTTCTTTATGAGAAAAAGAGGGGGATAACGGGCGCATGTTGGGCATCGTCATGGTTTCATGCACTTTGCTGTCCGTGGTCATGTTAACGGGCGGCCGGGTCTCCTTTATGAGGTCCATCCTGCTCAGTGTCCCTGAAACTCTCCCCCAGGAGCTGTGAGGTACCAGCATGAGCTCCAGGGGGGCAGCCTGACCACCCTATTACGTTTCCTTAACCTCAACAAAACATATCATGGAGTTAGAGAGGTCTTATCAAGCTACTTGTGGGTTTCCCTCTCCTGTAGTGTGTTATTTTTAGTGCATGTAAATGGTCTGCAAAGGCTACAATCACTCCAGTGTTTCTCCCCCACACCTGGGTGTTATTTAGGTTTTTAGTGCATGTAAACGGTCTGCACTATGTAACCCTCACGCTCTTATATTGGCTAGCGCTCAAACACATTGTACGTGATAGGCTAAGGGGCGGGACATCTCTAAGTTGTTGACCAGTCACAACAGAGCCGGCCAGCTAACCAATCAGAGCAGACTGGGCTCTGGTTTCAGACAGAGGGTGAAAAGAGGTGCTGCAGCAAAGTAGAGACACTACATACGGATATACACCTGAACACCAGCAGGAGAGGACTCTTTAAAGTAGAGACACTACATACTGATATACACCTGAACATCAGCAGGAGAGGGCCCTGGTCCAGTGTTTCCTAAGCTAAAGGACATAATAAAGGAAGTGAGGAAGTTCCTTGAGAATTCAAACCGCTCAGAGACTAATTTCTCTCAGTTGGGATCCTTCCTAAACAAAGAAGACATTCAACCGTAACCTGCTCGTCTGACAGTAAGGGTCACGGATGCCAGAGCCAGAGGTTGACATGTTTGGGCATCGTTCAACCCGTGTTTCGCTCCTTCGGCTCCCCTCCTCTTCTCTTGGCTCGTGCTCTGTTGGTCTGCCTGCAGTGCGGGAACATGTAATCATGGTAATGAATGCAGAATGTGCTCTTAATGACGGCGCCCAATTCAGAGTTGTAAGTTAAAAAGCCAGAGAGCCTGTAGCGCAAGAGGACATTTAGCGAAGCAGAGGGGGAGGCGGGGGTGAGGGTGCTGTGGCATGAGTGAACAATTAGCTATACATAAATGTGTGTGTGTGTGTGTGTGTTCTGTCTCAGGGGAGGAGGGCAAGTAGAGGCAGGGATGCGAGATAGGAGACATTTAATCGGCACATTTTGAAAATGGCAAAATAAATAGAGTTGAATTGATGACGTTTTTATGTAGACCAACTTGGAAGTTAGCATCGCAAGGGTTCCATCGAGAGAAAGCCAATGGGAATTTTCGATTTTCCATAGAACGAAAATAACAAAATCTTCACTGGATTTTCAGGGGATCTCCCACCATTATGCCAAGCCAACCCATCGTAATGTCCGCCTCAAAAAGAGTGGTGCAATTATGAGGTTTACTTTTGTAGGTCGACCCAAAAGTTAGCATCACAAGGGTTTCTTAGACAAAAATCCAATGGGATTTCTCCATGTGATTTTGGATTATTGCAGAAAATAATCTCTCTGGCAAACACACGTTTATATACTTACATGTTTTGTTCAGCAGGATACCCTTGTGGTTTTTGAAGCGTAAATGCAATATCCAGAAATAAAAAGCTAATGTGGGGCTATAAAGGAACTATAGCATGGTCACATGACTTCACGTCACCACCGCTAAGCTAAAGGTAGCTAATGTTTGGCTATAAAGGAACTACAGCACGGTCATATGACTGCACCTCACCACCGCTAAGCTAAAGGCGGCTAATGTTTGGCTATAAAGGAACTACAGCACGGTCACATGACTTCACCTCACCACCGCTAAAGCTAAAGGCGGCTAATGTTTGGCTATGAAGGAACTACAGCACGGTCACATGACTTCACCTCACCACCGCTAAGCTAAAGGCGGCTAATGTTTGGCTCTAAATTAACTACAGTACGGTCACATGACTTCACATCACCACTGCTAAGCTAAAGGTGGCTAATGTTTGGCTATAAAGGAACTACAGTACGGTCACATGACTTCACGTCACCACCGCTAAGCTAAAGGCGGCTAATGTTTGGCTATAAAGGAACTCCAGTACGGTCACATGACTTAACCTCACCACGCTAAGCTAAAGGCGGCTAATGTTTGGCTATAAAGGAACTACAGCACGGTCACATGACTTCACGTCACCGCCGCTAAGCTAAAGTGGCTAATGTTGGGCAATAAAGGAACTACAGCACAGTCACATGACTTCACGTCACCACCGCTAAGCTAAAGGCGGCTAATGTTGAGCTATAAAGGAACTACAGCACGGTCACATGACTTCACGTCTCCACCGCTAAGCTAAAGGCGGCTAATGTTTGGCTATAAAGGAACTACAGCACAGTCACATGACTTCACGCCACCACCGCTAAGCTAAAGGCGGCTAATGTTGGGCTATAAAGGAACTACAGCTGGTCACATGACTTCACGTCACCACCGCTAAGCTAAAGGAGGCTAATGTTGGCCGTGATGGCATTTAGTCGTCTCATTTAGACACTTGTTAGAACGTAGAACACAACTTTACAGTCTATTTTCAGCTTGGGTTAACCACAGATCTTATTTCAGGCAAACAACCACAAAAAATATATTGACTTCCAGAAAAGGGAACTGGAAGTGGCAAAAGGCTAACTCCTTCCTAGGTTTTAGGTTTCACCACTTTATACTGCATGTTTTCTTCTCTCCACTAAAAGTCTGCACATTTTATCCCAGTGTCGGCTGCCAAGCTACTTCGACATTTCGATTGAGTGGGTTTCCTCAGTTATGGTTTGGCTCAGTCTCTCAGCCTTAGCAGTGCGTTTCCTTTTCTGGTTTCTTTATCTGCCACATGGTGAAAACATGGCTTTATCAAAACAACATGCCTCAAGAGAATTCATGATCAGGGACTTTTAGCATCATAAAAATCATAGTTTCCCGTCTTTGGGAGATTCTTGCCAACACAGGCCAATGTGAAAGCATCTGCAACCCATCTCCAATTCTGTATCAGAGATCTGAGTGTAAACAATCACAGATGCTCTGAGAAACTCCTCTTTTCCTCTCCGCCTGTCTGCAGTCTGTTTCTTAATGTGCTGAGTCTCATCCTCAGTGTCTGCTCCACTTCCTGGTTTCCCACCGAGTCTGAATCCAAATAAATCCAGGGGAAACTTTGAAGGGCAGGAGGTCAAAGTGGAGGTAGCAGGGAATCCCTTCAGGCCAAGCCCACAGGAAGTGAGCTGGCACATTTTCATAAGGGGCCAAATATTACATACTGATATACACCTGAACATCAGCAGGAGAGGACTCTTTAAAGTAGAGACACTACATACTGATATACACCTGAACATCAGCAGGAGAGGACTCTTTAAAGTAGAGACACTACATACTGATATACACCTGAACATCAGCAGGAGAGGACTCTTTAAAGTAGAGACACTACATACTGATATACACCTGAACATCAGCAGGAGAGGACTCTTTAAAGTAGAGACACTACATACTGATATACACCTGAACATCAGCAGGAGAGGACTCTTTAAAGTAGAGACACTACATACTGATATACACCTGAACATCAGCAGGAGAGGACTCTTTAAAGTAGAGACACTACATACTGATATACACCTGCATTATTATGCGCTTATGCGGCGCAATTAGTGTAAGCCCGCCACAGTTTATCCACCGTGTAGTACCTGGGGCGGCCCTGTAGGTAGATCTTTTGGGCGTGGTCATTTTAAAAGTAGCTCCCAAGCTGAACAAGTATGGGCACCGCTGCACTAAATACTGCCACCTGAACACCAGCAGGAGAGGACTCTTTAAGTTAATTACTTCTACTCAAGCATGATTTTGGATGTCGGGCTTTTAGATGAGTACTTCGACCTAACATGTAATCCTGCGACTGAAACCCAGTGGGACTTTCTGAGGTTAGAGATGGGTCAGAGGAAAAGGTGCAGAGCCAGCATGTTCAGGGGGCAAACACACACATGCAAGTATTTCTGTCAACATAAAAAGACCACAGCTTCTCTGGATTCGTCTGCGTCTGCAACTCTTGCTAAGCCCCGGGGAGACTTTTGCGTGATCCTGAAACTGAGCGCCATTCCCAACGAATGGAAACAGGCCTGGACACGGACGCCCTCGGGTGAATCAGTGTAAACATATATTTTTTTTAAAACATCCAACTCCCACATATCTCATCCCCGACACTCACAGTCTTACTCACATGTGTACATTTGCTGTGAACACACACACACACACGCACACACACACACACACACACACACACACACACACACACACACACACACACACACACACACCATGTATACAGACTTATCCTAACCTTAACCAAGTCTTCACCCTAAAATTAATGATTGAGGGAGGCGAGTCCCCACACGTGACTGTGTAAACAGATGTAGGTCCCCACAAGGATGGTAATGCTAGGACACACACACACACACACACACACACATTCTAGTGCCTTAAATAGAAATGTCCAATCTGCAGAATGTGTAGCTTTTGATACTTTCACTATATTTTGATGATAATACTTTTCTACTTTCACTTGAGTAACATTTTGGTTGCAGGACTTTTACTGTAACGGAGTATTCCTACACTACGAGATCTGAGTACTTCTACTTTCCCTCAATGACAAGATCTGAGTACTTCTACTTTTACTAAAGAACAAGATCTGAGTACTTCTACTTTCCCTCAAGTACAAGATCTGAGTACTTCTACTTTCCCTCAAGTACAAGATCTGAGTACTTCTACTTTCCCTCAAGGACAAGATCTGAGTACTTCTACTTTCCCTCAAGTACAAGATCTTAGTACTTCTACTTTCCCTCAAGGACAAGATCTGAGTACTTCTACTGTGACTCAAGTACAATATCTTAGTACTTCTACTTTTACTCAAGTACACAATATGGGTACTTCTACTTTCCCTCAAGTACAAGATCTAAGTACTTCTACTTTCCCTCAAGTACAAGATCTGAGTACTGCTACTTTCCCTCAAGTACACAACCTGAGTACTTCTCCCACCTCTGCTGACGGTGGCTGTTTCCTCTGGAAGATGGTCCCGTGCAGAATAGATGCCGATGTTAGCGTTTAGTGTGCAGGGTGGAGGCAGCAGAGACAACCACAGGCATCACAATTAGCATTTTGCGGTCTGCAAATTACCTCACATTTAATGGAGTTTACCTTAAGTAGTGCGTTAAGGAAGCTCGGCTCCAAACATAGACTGACGACAGGCAATTTGAGAGTCTTGCTTGGTCACAAATTACTCTTTAACTGTTTGCACGGCAGAGTTGTTTACAAGTCTTGCAAAACAGAAAGCTTGGAGGACGTCACCAATGTGAGATAAAACAGAGAATGTTTAAAGCAACAGTTTGACTTTCTGAGGAAAGATGACGGCGGCACTTTAAAACACAATGTGCCAAAACACAAGCAAATGAAGAAAGAGCTTCACCCACTTGAGGACACATGCGGAGCGTTCACTGAAAGCTGCATAAATGAAATGCTGCGAGAAGTTAAGGACACTCTCTTAACTTAAGTGTTTGTGAGTATATCTGAAATGACTAGCTTAGCTACATTAGCTAGCTAGCTTGCAGCCCCTGCAGCGATAGAGAGGCGAAGTCCCGCCCATCTACTTCCGACCCATGGGCATACGTGCCAACCCTCCCGCATTTCTCCCGATTTCTGACTAAATCAGATTTACACACGACTGTTTCCACTCGGACTTTATTACAGCTACACCATTGTTTGGTTTCCATGGTAACGCGTCTCTTTAGTAGCGTGCGCAACTAGATAGTCACAGAAAAACAGAACACGAATGGACAACTCGACCCTCTGCTCACTCCCTTCCTGGTCCAGCCCACACATCTGCTCCACCAAGAGGATGGTGCTCCAGGCAAGTATGCCATGGGACCTTATTTCGGTAAAAGTATGTATTGAAGTCAACGGAGAGAGAAAACGTATCTTTCGATCCCGTTTGAATTGTGCCACGAGTTACACACATGATGTTTGTCAATCTTAAATAATAATTTCCATATCAAAAAAGTCACAGTTTGTCGTAAAACTGTTGAAATATAAGACTATGAAAAATACGCAACTAGAAAGACTACAAATCCCAGAGTCCCGGTCCCGCATGCTGGCTCTCAGGAACCGACTCACTCCCCTTGTGTGTGTGCAGCTCTCAACGCGCCCAGACTTGGAGTGATTTTCACCTCTTTGAATACTTTCCGCCTCGTTCTGAAAGAAAGAAGTGAAATGTTTCAACGTGACGGCCGTCTGGGTGTGTGGTGCATGATGGGAGTTGTAGTTCATCGAGCGGTTTCACACACAAAGCGTTACTTCACAGTTTTACGATACATTTTTATTTTTGTTGACTTGCAAAATGATCTTTTAAATTGACAAACATCACGTGTGTAATTCGTGCCACAATTCAAACGGGATCGAAAGATAATCTTTCTCTCTCCGTCGACTTCAATGCATACTTTTTCAGAAATCAGGTCCCATGGAGGAAGGGAGGGAGTCATGTGATCACATTGTTAAAATAAGCCCATAAAACATTTTAGGTACGTTTCCAACAACAGAGACAGTTTTCCAGTTTTATAATCCTGAACGTCACAAGCGCTCCGTCCCAGCTGTGTGCGTCACTCTTTAGTGTCCCCTGGTCTCCCAGCTGTGTGCGTCACTCTTTAGTGTCCCCTGGTCTCCAGCTGTGTGCGTCACTCTTTAGTGTCCCCTGGTCTCCCAGCTGTGTGCGTCACTCTTTAGTGTCCCCTGGTCTCCCAGCTGTGTGCGTCACTCTTTAGTGTCCCCTGGTCTCCCAGCTGTGTGCGTCACTCTTTAGTGTCCCCTGGTCTCCCAGCTGTGTGCGTTACTTTTTAGTGTCCCCTGGTCTCTCAGCTGTGTGCGTCACTTTTTAGTGTCCCCTCGTCTCTCAGCTGCGTGCGTCACTCTTTAGTGTCCCTTGGTCTCTCAGCTGTGTGCGTTACTCTTTAGTGTCCCCTGGTCTCTCAGCTGTGTGCGTCACCTTTTAGTGTCCCCTGGTCTCCCAGCTGTGTGCGTCACTCTTTAGTGTCCCCTGGTCTCCCAACTGTGTGTGTCACCTTTTAGTGTCCCCTGGTCTCCCAGCTGTGTGCGTCACTCTTTACTGTCCCCTGGTATCCCAGCTGTGTGCGTCACTTTTTACTGTCCCCTGGTCTCCCAGCTGTGTGCGTCACTCTTTAGTGTCCCCTGGTCTCCCAGCTGTGTGCGTCACTCTTTAGTGTCCCCTGGTCTCCAGCTGTGTGTGTCACTCTTTAGCGTCCCCTGGTCTCCCAGCTGTGTGCGTCACTCTTTAGTGTCCCCTGGTCTCCCTGCTGTGTGCGTCACTTTTTAGTGTCCCCTGGTCTCTCAGCTGTGTGCGTCACTTTTTAGTGTCCCCTGGTCTCTCAGCTGTGTGCGTCACTTTGTAGTGTCCCCTGGTTTCTCAGCTGTGTGCGTCACTCTTTAGTGTCCCCTGGTCTCTCAGCTGTGTGCGTCACTCTTTAGTGTCCCCTGGTCTCCCAGCTGTGTGCGTCACTCTTTAGTGTCCCCTGGTCTCCCAGCTGTGTGCGTCACTCTTTAGTGTCCCCTGGTCTCCCAGCTGTGTGCGTCACTCTTTAGTGTCCCCTGGTCTCCCAGCTGTGTGCGTCACTCTTTAGTGTCCCCTGGTCTCTCAGCTGTGTGCGTCACTTTTTAGTGTCCCCTGGTCTCCCAGCTGTGTGCGTCACTCTTTAGTGTCCCCTGGTCTCCCAGCTGTGTGCGTCACTCTTTAGTGTCCCCTGGTCTCCCAGCTGTGTGCGTCACTCTTTAGTGTCCCCTGGTCTCTCAGCTGTGTGCGTCACTCTTTAGTGTCCCCTGGTCTCCCAGCTGTGTGCGTCACTCTTTAGTGTCCCCTGGTCTCCCAGCTGTGTGCGTCACTCTTTAGTGTCCCCTGGTCTCCCAGCTGTGTGCGTCACTTTTTAGTGTCCCCTGGTCTCCCAGCTGTGTGCATCACCTTTTAGTGTCCCCTGGTCTCTCAGCTGTGTGCGTCACTCTTTAGTGTCCCCTGGTCTCTCAGCTGTGTGCGTCACTCTTTAAGTGTCCCCTGGTCTCCCAGCTGTGTGCATCACTCTTTAGTGTCCCCTGGTCTCCAGCTGTGTGCGTCACTGTTTAGTGTCCCCTGGTCTCCCAGCTGTGTGCGTCACTTTTTACTGTCCCCTGGTCTCTCAGCTGTGTGCGTCACCTTTTAGTGTCCCCTGGTCTCTCAGCTGTGTGCGTCACCTTTTAGTGTCCCCTGGTTTCTGTTGTGTTCTGAGATTCGTGCAGCTGTTAGTAAACGCTGAGCATGTGTCGTCAGGTTTGTGACGTCTTTGTGTGTTTTGGCACATTTGTGTTTTTTTATCTGCATCCTTTCTGAAACTGCAGCGTGTTTCTCCTGAAGCAAATGTTTTGGACCGCTGTCGAGAGTTTGACAAACAGCTATCAAAACACAGGAAATCAATAACTTGTGTATCATCAGCAGCTTCAGATAGTTTCCCCTGAAGAACAAACAACATGTCCGCCCTTCACGCCTCACTCTGAGAGTTTAGTCATCTTCACAGCGCCTGTCAAACAGTTCACTGCCTTGTCTTTCGTCTCCGCCGCGTCTCTTATTATCGCCTCTACCTCGAGAGAAGGACACGTTGCTGGATTGTCCAAAACATACGGCCTCAGGTCCGATGATACGATAACGAAATTGATCATGGACCTTCTGCCTAGGGTGCTCTGGTACCACGTACACTTATGAGCATCCTTATGTTCGAACATGGTGTTTGTTATGGCCAATCCATGACTATCACAGAAGTCCAGTAACAAACCACCACTCCGGTTCAGATCAGGGGGGCCGTTCCTCCCAATCACGCCCCTCCAAGTGTCTCCATCATCGCCCACATTGAAGTCGCCCAGCAAGATTAAAGAGTCCCCTTCAGGAGCCCCATACAGGACTCTTTCCAGGGTCTCCAAGAAGGCTGAATACTCTGAACTGCTGTTGGGTGCATAAGCACACACAACAGTCAGAGTTTTCCCCCCCATAACCCGCAGGTGTAGGGAGGCGGCCCTCTCGTCCACTGGGGTAAACTCCAACAACGAAGCACCCAACCGGGGACTTGTGAGTATCCCCACACCCGCCCGGCGCCTCACACCTTGAGCAACTCCGGAGAAGAATAGAGTCCAACCCCTATCCAGAAGTAAGGTTCCAGAGCCGACGCTGTGCGTAGAGGTGAGCCCAACCAGATCCAACTGGTAACGCTCCACCTCCCGCACAAGCTCCGGCTCCTTCCCCCCCAGAGAGGTGACGCTCCACGTCCCCAAAGCCAGCTTCTGCCGCCCGGGTCTGGTCCGTCGAGACCCTCTGCTTTCACTGCCACCCTTCTGGCAGCGCACCCGACCCCATCGCTGTTTCCCGTAGGTGGTGGGCCCGCGGGACGGAGAAGCGGAGGAGTTGCCCACGTTGCCTTTTCGGGGTGTGCCCGGCCACCAGACGCTCGCCGACGAGTCCTCCTTCTGGGCCTGGCTCCAGAAGGCGACCCCGGGCTTCCTCCGGGCCGGGTATCCTCACGTCCTGTGTCGTCTTTCATGAGGTCTTTTGAACCAATCTTAGTCTGGCCCCTTTGCCATGGGAGACCCTACCAGGAACACAAGGTTCCAGACAACACGGCAGGTTCATCAGGGCACACAAACCTCTCTACCACGGTAAGGTGCTGGTTCTTCAGAGAGGAAGAACAATAGTAATAAATAATAATAATATAATAATGATAATAATAATAAATAATATAAATAATCATATAATAATGATAATAATAAAATGAAACAAAACAGCCCAAATAATATATAAACTCATTTATAAATAAATAAATTACAACAAATATATTCATATGTATTTATTAGAAGTCCAATTGAGATTAAAGATACATGGAGAGCGTCCAGGACCAGAGAGGCAGCGTGACAGAAACAAACCAGAATCAGATGCTCCACCATGTAACGTTTTCTGATGAAAAAGAATGCATTTATTTGTGGAACTGAAAGTAATCCAGCGTTGTGTTCTCCACCTGAGAGAAAGGAGAGTTTGATGTTTCCTGTAGTTTTTGAAGCTCAGTCTTTTAATGGGGCTTCAGCTCGATGTTTCGCTGCAAAGCAGGGAGACAGAAATAGAGAAACATCGCCCGGCGGCTGCAGCCTCGCATCCATAATGACCCTGAGACTGAAGAGCAGAGCAGGTGGAAGTGTAGGTGGTCTCCCCCCCAGCACTCTCTAACACACACACACACACACACACACACACACACACACACACACACACACACACACACACTGCTGATAGATGTTCTTCACTTCCCTCCCTCTTTCTGTAACGCTCACTCATAGATGCACAATTTCACTGTTTCCTTTCAAACCCTCATAGTGTTTTAGCGTACAAACCCCTGCACACACACACACACACACACACACGCACGCACGCACGCACGCACACACACACACACACAGATTATTAGCTAATACATAAATTAAATAAACATGCACATTTAGTTATAGGTTATCCGGCAGCAGAATATCTAAAGTCTCTAGGATAGGGAAAAACCCCAAAAGCATAAAAGGCCCACTTAAAGCATATCATCTAAAGGCGCGTTTCCACTGCAGGCCTCGCTCGGTATAGCTAGGCCTTATTAGGCCCGGCTCACTTTAATGCTGCGTCTCCATTACAGTTTAGTAGCTGGGGCAGTAACTATAGTAACGCAGTGTAGGCGGAGCCGTGACGTCATCTTCAATGAGAACCACAGAACCAACATCAGCTGTTAGCTGTTAGCCCTCAGAGCTCACAGCTCCTCGTATCTGTTCAGAAACTAGACACAAGCTAAACGAGTACAAACCACTGACTCTCTGTGTCATGGAGAATACAGTCGCTGGTTTATTTATGTCTGTAGGCCGTTGCTGTGAGTGTGGACGGTCAGAGCATATACTATGTTAGCTTAGCCGATCTACATTCAGAAAACACGCATTTTAAAGGGTTTCTCGCCTGCCGTCTGTCTGCAGACTAGTCAAAGCATTAATTCATGGTTTTTACTAACCGGTATCAGTGTGTTGTTACTTCGGCATCATTTTGAAACGTGTATTACAATTAAATCACGGTCAAATATGTTCATCTTGTTGTAGTTGTAGCCCCCTTGCCAGCGATTCTCTCTAGTTTAGCATACTCAGCCCGACTCAGCCCGGTTGTTCCTGGCCCGAGAACCACGATTTTATGGGGCCAGAAAAACTATGAATTAGGACCCGCTAGCCGGTACTAGGCACGCCTAAAGCCAGCTACCCGCTGCAGTGGAAACGCGCCATTAGTATTGCTTCCACCACTCGTTTAAACGTATTGGATTCCTGGGTCTCTTTATCGCTGATTTACGGGTATTCTAGTGTGATTAAACCCTTTCATCCACACTTCACAATCTTCTTGTATGATCTCAGTCTGAGTCAAACAAAGCAGCTGTGGACTTTCTCTTCTCCTCTCAGTAGTAACAACAGTTGTCTCTCATCCCGTTGAGAGTCTACGACGCGGTACGAGTGTTTGAGAGTGTCTCCGTTCATCTACTCGATGACACAGAGGAGGACGAACGGTCGGGTGTCGGATGTAAGAACCATTTTACCCGCTGTCCGTCGGCTTTTCTCTTCATCCCACCATAAGCTCTCCGTAATTATCTTCCAGTTCACTTCTGTCTGTGTGTTCGACTCTCCTCTGATGTTACGCGGCGGCAGCTTCCGCCAACACCACGAGCATTGAGAATGTGTGAGTCACAGACGCGGCTGACATCGGATCCTGGACGCGGACACGTGCACAGCGGCACGGATTCGAAACGATGAGGGTTTTCTTTGAGCTTTCTGACGGAGCAGCACAGATGTTGAGATGATTGCATGCAGGTGGATCCATGCACGCACACACGCACACACGCACATACACACACACACACACACACACACACAAAAACATTAAACATTAAATAATCAGCTGCATTCACTTCTCACGGCTCTATCTGCAGCTTCTCCAGAGTCACTTCTTATGAGTACATTTCTCCACAGGCCGACAACAGCTTCAACAAAACTATTCCCCTCACAGAGAAACAAGCATGCCCTGTTGTCGTGAGAGAAAGTGCAGAAGGAAGCATCCTTTGAACTCAGTGTGCTGCTCTGAGATGCTAGCTCAGACACTTGGCGTCTCATCTTGGGGGCAAGGTCATCAATGTCTGGGGTCCGGCTCTGAGCGGAGGAGACCCTCAGGATGGAGGGAAGGTGCAATATACCGGCGGGCCAGATCTAATAGTGATTAGAGATTATCCTCCGGGCCGAAATTAAATCCACCACGGGCCTGATTTGGCAGAATACCTCTATTCGTCCCACAGACGGATATTGTTACACGATACGGCTTAATATCTTAATATATCACTCAAGAAGAATGCATACAAACAATATTAAAGATTAAAAACAATAAATTAAACAATTTACCAGCGATATAGCAGCCAGGTGAAAATATAACATGTTGGTATACATCGCACAGCTATTTACGGTAAATATATATCGCACATAAGTAGTATTGCACAGGAGTGTTATAGTGTGTGTGTGTGTGTGTGTCTGTCTGTCTGTCTGTCTGTCTGTCTGTCTGTCTGTCTGTCTGTCTGTCTGTCTGTCTGTCTGTCTGTCTGTCTGTCTGTCTGTCTGTCTGTCTGTCTGTCTGTCTGTCTGTGTGTGTGTGTGTGTGTGTACCCGAGTGGGTGGTGGTTGTAAAGTCTGACTGCTGCATATCAACTTATCCCCGAACCTCTTTATTAACATCATCAGTCGTTAAATGTCGGCCAGTTGCCAGTGCATATGTTGTAGAAGGTGAGATGTGTTGGCATCGGCTTCTATCTCCGCTCTCTTCTCCGTTGCCTCGTTGTTTCCCCCTCTCTTCTCTCTCCCCATTTCACCTTTAACTGCCCTCTTTACAACATGCACCTGTGTTTTCGAACTAGCCCCGGATAACACCACGAAGCACCTTCCCAATAGATGATCAGAGGCAGCACGTGAGCTCACAGTTCCAGTCTGAACCGTGCGTGAGTGCAGACACTTAAGCCGGGATATTCAGAGCCATGTGGGCCCAGCAGGCGCCCGCTCTAAACTGCTCTTCATTTTCCCCTCGCCATCCGAGACCTCCACCCACATCAGTGCGTCAGTTAAGAAGATCAGAGGTTCATTAAATCACCTGCAGCATCGACCCTAAATAGTCGTTAATAGAGCTTTAGTTCCTTTATAGCCTGTGGTTTTAATATGTGGAGATTATGTTGCTGAACAAAACATGTAAGTATCATAAATGGAAGTCAATGGAAAAATCCCATTGGCTTTTGTCGAGGGAAACAAGGAGGTGTTAAAGGGGACCTATCATGTAAAATGTTGATGTCTTCTCTACATCACCATGTGTCCCCGGTGTGTCGGGGAACTCACGCAGCGTCCGAAAATAAATCCCTCTCTCTTTTCCTCCGTACCCAAATCTCTAAAAACGGGGAACAACGGAGCTGATCCAGATTTGCGTCCGATATGACGTCATATCTGAAATGTGGACCCACGGCCCAATCAGAAAGCTGCTATCAGAAACAATGCCCGACTGTTCTGGACGTAATATGGTCGGTGTTGACATTAGCATGCTAACACTCAGAGCTAACCTGTGCTGGAGAGCATGTGTGTGAAGAAGCAGGAAGTAGAAAGGAACCCCCCTATGGTGTAACCGGCAAGAGAGAAAGCCTTTGAGCTCCAGACTGTTTCAGATCCTTGATGATCCATGATATGGCGTTTCATCACGGCAGCATTTAGTTTAGACCCTCAAATACAAATCTTAAAGGTCCAAAATAAATGTTTCAATAAGACAAAGGTCCGTTTCTTACGGTCATTCAAACTTTTAAACAATTGCAACAAGATTCTTAACACGAGGTTACAAAACAAAAATAATCTGTATGCAGCCGTTTTCATTGTTGTTGTGTCTGTGCTCGACCCCTCAGAGTCGCAGTGTAAGAGCTGCTGTTATGAATAAAGGCAGCTGCACCCTCGTTCATTCAGCATTCCCATTAGTGCTTTATAAAGGTCTTCCCCCTTGTGTGTCCACTGAGGTTCGTCAGGCCCAACACATCTTCAACAAACTCCCCCTTTGCCTCATCATAAAAACTCACCAGCAACTGAGCATTGTCAGTGTGTCAGTGGACTCACCCACAGCTAAGGAAATGCACTGTGCGTTTTCTATTCCATCACAAAGCTGATGAATCAAATCACCAGCCAGTCTTTATGTTCTTCTGGTTGCTGTGGAATCTGAGAGGGCATTTGCTTGATTTGACCTGTTATTTCCTCTTTCCTTCCTGCCTTCAACCTGGTCTCCATCACTTCAGTCGTGCATTCTTTATACTCAGTTATTATCCAGTGGAGAGTCCTTACCTACTAACCTCGTTCAATCAAAGTGGTTACTTTGTTTGGCTGGGCAGTGTAGTTTTACACACCGTCTTATTTGACTTTCTCAGGACTTAAAACAGTGTTTTTGGGGGCAGACCCCCTCAAAGAAAAATATATATGTACACACGTAAGGTCATCATCTTAATAGTTGTGTATGCTCATCCGTGAGCAGAGCATCAAGTTGAAGTGTATTACAGCTGAATGCGGCGATTACCATCGATCAACACGTATTCAGATCAACAGCTTCAGTGCGTTTTGATTCCATGCTGAGTGCAGCCAAACTGACAGTCTCTTCTCCGTCAGACCGCACCTCATTCCTTCAGTGCTTGGGCTTGCGAAAGGCTTCTCGTTTTGCGCCGTCCCGTTCAAATGAAATCGCCGCCAATCATATGTCCACGCTCGCGCCAGGACCGTGGGAGGGGTTACATGCCGTGCGTCTTGTGCTGCATTCACTTGCACTCGGACATTAGAGACTTTCTCTCATAAATGTCCGATGAGCCACAACTTTTCTTTCAAAACAAAGCTGCCAACCGGGGTGGCAGCTGGGGGGGCAGCTGGGGTGGCAAGGCCTATTTTCAGGGTGTCAGTTGCGGTAGGTGAAACGAGGCTACTAGCTACAGTACAGATGGAACGAGATGAGCTGTTAACTCTCGCTCTGACTCAGACTGCTTGAAAGAGACGAGACACACATTTTTCCCACCCACATTCCACGAAGACCCGCCCTCCTGTGCCTCTGATTGTTTGGGGAAAACGCTGAATGTGATTGGACCAATGCGTTGACACACAGACAGTGGAGCAGGACATGCAGAGCGCCGTTTGCAGTCTATGGACATAGCGGATCATTTTGACTCGTTGCGTTGTGGCGATGTCTCGCAGATAACACAGATAATACATATGAAAAGTATCATTTGCTCCGAGTCCAGAGACGGTTGTGGTCCGGAGCCCGGACTCTGAGGATGCCTGGTTTAGACGGTAGCTGCCGGGTCCCGCATGAGCTCAGACCCCTCCTTCTTCTTTTCTTAAAGCTTTATCCCCACATCAGCACTTTTGAAACAGGAAGTGAAACAGAGAGGCGTGGCAAGAATGATCTGTTTGGTGTTTTGAGCAAAACACTTCATAGACATGTTCTTTATATATTCTTATATATCTGAGAGCTGTGCTGTTGCCTACACATAGCATGATGGGTGACCTTTAACTTCCGGGTCAGCCTATAAAAGTACGTCATCACTTCACTACTTTTAACAACACAACTTTACATTAATTGTGGTTCGGTAAAGACACACGAACATAATATATAGATGGCACCAATCAGCAGCTAAAACCCTGCTGTATTTTAACGCTTTTGATATTTTATTTTGTGTTTTTATTGCACATTTTCACTTGACCTTCTCATGTTTGTATACATATATATGTTTTTATTGTATTACATTTTCTGTGGCACTATTCTACCTTAACTTCATATGTTTATATAAATATGTTTATTTTATATTCTTACTGCACATATTGACTTGACGTTCTTTTGTATATATATATATATTCTTTTTCACATTATATCTGTGATTTATTTTAATATTCTTTGATTCATTCAACACATTTCTTTATTGCACATTTTCACTTTTGAATATTTTAATTGTATTTTAATATTTATTTTAACATTGATATATTTAAATAGTATTTTTACATAAAAATAATATATTTTTACTTGAACTTCTGATTTATATACACTATTTTAATTCTAATTTATTTTACCTTGTCATTTTTTTATTCTAAAATATATCAACTGTCTTGAAACCCAATTTTCCCTCCGGATAAATAAAACATTTTGACGATTGATTTCTCACCGACTGGTTCACTCAGACTGGGAATGGATGGATGTTATCTCGACGCCTGTCACTCGCTTGCAGTGAGAAAAGAAGATGAATTTAATCTAAACTCTTTTAGCATTAATTAAATACTCTCTCGTTTATTTTGTATTTAATTCTTTCTGCTCATCTCGCCGTGGTTCTCCGATCTGACCCCTGCTGCTTCCTTCCTTACAGACGGGACTTCCTGTGCTGGGTTTTCACACAGGATGTTGAGGAGGCAGAGAGGATCTTCAAATTCTGATCGCATCCTGTGTGTGTGTGTGTGTGTGTGTGTGTGTACGTGTGTGTGTTTGTGTGTTACTTAATTCTGTGGAAGAGGGTGTTTCTGAGGTGAGAACTGATTGTGCCTGTGATGGTGAGCGGCGTCAGAAAGACACACAGCTGTAAAGATTATTAACGTCTCATTTTTCCACCGGCCAGCCTTTTCCAACTCCTACCGGTTTAACACGAATGAGGTGTGATTTATTTTGTGGGTGTTATTTTTCTGATGCAATGATTTTGACGTTTTCAACATAACACTTTTTTCACATTTATCAGATAAATAAGCCGATTAGTTTCCGGCTCTTTAGGGTTCGGTGTCTTCTGATATTTCAAAGCCTTTGTTGGGGACGTATATACGATAGAGTGGTGCCGGTATGAGTCCTAAAACCCCAAAATAAGTCAGACCAATTCCAGGGTCCCTTCGTCTGGAGGTCAGTGTTTTGGTTGAATTTCTTTAGGGTTAAAAGTCTGAAATAGGGTCTGTGGTAAAGTCAAGCTGAAGAGATTTTACAGTTTTGTTCTACGACATAAAATATGTCAGTAAATACCCCACTGGTGGATTTTAAACAGCGGTTGCTAACAAGTGTCAACATCTGAGAAGTGATGTAGTCATGTGACCGTGCTGTAGTTCCTTTATAGCCCAACATTAGCCTCCTTTAGCTTAGCGGTGGTGACGTGAAGTCATGTGACCGTGCTGTAGTTCCTTTATAGCCCAACATTAGCCGCCTTTAGCTTAGCGGTGGTGACGTGAAGTCATGTGACCGTGCTGTAGTTCCTTTATAGCCCAACATTAGCCTCCTTTAGCTTAGCGGTGGTGACGTGAAGTCATGTGACCGTGCTGTAGTTCCTTTATAGCCCAACATTAGCCGCCTTTAGCTTAGCGGTGGTGACGTGAAGTCATGTGACCGTGCTGTAGTTCCTTTATAGCCCAACATTAGCCACCTTTAGCTTAGCGGTGGTGACGTGAAGTCATGTGACCGTGCTGTAGTTCCTTTATAGCCCAACATTAGCCGCCTTTAGCTTAGCGTTGGTGACGTGAAGTCATGTGACCGTGCTGTAGTTCCTTTATAGCCTTACGTTAGCTTTTTACTTAAAAAATAATAAAGTGGTGTTAATATAATAATTCACTGCATTCCATTTCGCTGTAAATTACTGCTTTATTTTATTGCTATATCTATATTTTATTACAGTGTCCTTAAAGATTTTTTGTTTTATATTTTATGCATACACCATGACATCAAGTCAAGTGTGAAACCCGTTTATGATTCTGATTCTGATATGTGGAGATTATCTTGATGAACAAAACGTGTAAGTATCGGCTTTTCGTCGAGGGAACCAAGGAGATGCTAGCTTCCACGTCAGCCTATAAAAGTACGTCATCACTTCACTACTTTTAACAACACACTTTTACATTAAATCTGGTTCGGTAGAGAAACACTAACATTATATTTGACTTGAGCAGAGAGAGAAACCCAACGAAAGACGGCCGACCGGATGGAAGCAAGGCCTCGTCTGTCAGCGTGCCAGAATAACAGAAAAACAAAAATAGGAAGAACGGCATGAAGAGAAAGGAAGAGTGGGAGTCATTGGGTCAGACAGAACACAAAGCTCAGACTGGAGCACTTCAGTTTCCGTTTAAGTTTCCTTTCGTTTTCTACCAGTGCCATTGTTACACGTCTGAAACTCCACAGACAATCGGTCGAAACAGGACAGAGGTCAGGTTTTTCTTCTTCCGCGGAGTCAGAGTTGCTATGAGGATGATTCCAGAGGGCTTTACAAGAATGTCTACTTTCATGTATCCCTGTTTGTTTGAGCGTTTCTGTGTGTGTGTGTTTGTGTTTTGCTTGGGGAAAACGTGCGTGGGTGTACTCTCAAACCCTAGGAAGAGCATTTGCGTCGTAAATGCTCTGTTTAAAACAATCAATATACACTCCGGTGTGTACGCGGTAAAAGAGCATGGAGTGTGTGTTTGCACTTGCGTGAGCGTGTGTGTGGGCTGCGGGTTCACCCTCTGATCGTCTCCTTGGCAGCCGCTGTGATGAAGTGCTCTCTGGGTGTTGAAGAGGCCTCCCAGAACCAGAAGAAACACACACACACACACACACACACACACACACACACACACACACTCCAAACTCTTTATCCGAGCTGACAGCCTCTTTTTATTCTCCAGCGTCGGGTTGCAGCGGCGTAGCCTCGATGCATCGCTGCAACTTCGTGCCATGTTTTGACACACACACACACACACACACAGACACACACACACATGCACATACCATGTATACATCACTTTAGGGGACATTACATTGACTTACATGCATTTCCTGGAGACTTATCGTAACCTTAACCATAACCAACACATCCCTAACCCTAACCCTAACCCTTAACCTAACCCTTAACCTAACCCTAACCCTAACCCTTACCCTTAACCTAACCCTAACCCTTACCCTTACCCTTACCCTAACCCTACCCTAACCCTAACCCTTAACCTTACCCTTAACCTAACCCTTAACCTAACCCTTACCCTTAACCTAACCCTTACCCTTAACCTAACCCTTACCCTTAACCTAACCCTTACCCTAATCCTAACCTAACCAAGTCTTCACCCTAACATTAATGATTCCCCTCATGGGGACCTCCATTTTGTCTCCATAAGGGAAGCCAGTCCCCACACGTGACTATGTAAACAAATGTAGGTCCCCACAAGTACAGTAATGCTAGACCACACACACACACACACACACACACATACGTACACACATTATGCACACACAAAGGATTACTAATTTGAATCTTGCATGTGATAAAATACATTACTCTCGAAATGGTTCTTCTGCGTTATGAATACTTCTACTTTTGGTACTCTAAGTATATTTTGATGCTACTATTTTTTCCACTTGTACTTAAGATATATTTTGAATGCCAGACTATTACTTGTAACAGAGTATTTCTAAACTGCGGTTATTATTACTTTAAGTAAAAGATTTGAGTACTTCTTCCACCACTTCAACTTTGTGCCTTGTTTTGACACACACACACACACACACACACACACACACAAGAAGCTCGCCTTCCCTCGTGTTTGATGTGGTCTTTGGAGAGCCGTGTTTAAAAGTAATTCTTCTGCAGCTTTGAAGTCTCTGTGTTTCCCCACTCTCTTTCTGCTTTTATCTTCTGACGGCAGCGAGCTGGGAGGGAAGCGGGCCGAGGTGGAACCAGATACCCGCCCCACATACGCTGCTCACCATGTGCTGTACCTGTGAACTTGAGCAGTTTCTCGAGTAGCAGCTATTGTTTCCCGTTGGGTACGTGACTCTTGCCAAAACACTGTTTCGACAAAGGTCTCCTCTTTAAAGAAACGCCTCGGGGGCTGAGTCTTGATGTCATATCTGGCATTTATCAAACACCATTTGCGAGGCTCAACCACGTCTGGTATGCTTAGACAAATATGCAGAGTGTCAGTTTGACTTCTTGCTCAACAAAGACACTTCAAAGCACTCATCTGTAGCTTAAGACTCTGCACTCACTCACTATCTGTCACCAGGGCAACGCGGGAGGGGAACGTGGAACGTGCAAGAACGAACGCTCCACAAACGCTGACGTGCCGTTTTTTGCAGACATTAAAATACAGTTGTTGCAACACTGACTGTTTCCATTGAATTATGATCGTTGTGCAAAAGCCCAGCTGGATGAAAACAGCTGCAGAAACTGAATGCGTTTATTTATTGCTTCTCGACAAAGCGGTTTTCATGCATCGCGCTTCATTATGCAAATCGGTGTAATTAAACCCTGCTCTAAAAACACGGCAGCGCAGTAATTACAGATGAGCCGTTGCACTCGCGGGAACTCTGATATCTAATTAGCTCTGCGTGACCTGCACTGACCTTCCTCTCGCAGGTCGGCGCTGCCCACGTCGATGTTTACAGAGGCCGTGCCGCACATGATTAATTACGCGTGCGATCTGCTCTAATGCAACGGGACAATGTCTGTGCAGCTCGTGGAACATTATGCACAGCGCATGTGGCAGGCTGGAAAACATCAGAACTGCTCTTCTAATGAGAGGAGAAAAGTCTAACCGCTGTCCTGTAATTAGCCTCCGGTTACAGAACAGCGTTTTTTCCAACCCAGGTGGAGTCCTGTGATTTCTAATACAGTGGATACATGCACGAGGAGAACATGGCAAGGGGTGAAAAGACTAGTAGACTGTAGGTTTAGGCATGCAGGGTTTAAACCCCATTAGTGATCGTCAGTCATAGTTTGACAACCATGACGACGCACATTAACCCGGCAAGCTCTGGTTGTCTCCGAATGGTAAAGATGAGCATGGGGCTTTAGTCATGCGTGGCATTAAAATGTGCAATCTGTAATGCCTGGCCACAGGCTTCAAAATAAAAAAGGGGCCGTGAAGAGTATTCTCTGTTTTTGCATGTAGTCGCTATTGTCCTTCTTCATACGCCGTACCTGAATGTAACGGCCCGTCCACACGGCAGCGTGCATTGAAGGTTCAACGCAGCTTCCCATTCACTTTGAATGCTTTGCCGAACTGCATTGTGGTTCCGTTGCGTCGCTTTGAAAGTTGAAAAAAGTTCAACGGAAGCGTCAGCCAATCAAATCATATGCCAGTACAAGCTTCAGACACGCCCACCGGCAAGCTTCAACGCACGCTGCCGTGTGGACGTACCGTAACGGCCCGTCCAAACAACAGCTTCAAAAAAAGCTTGGAGCTGGGCGTGTCTGAAGCTCGACCAACAACCAATCACATGAATCTCCCGCCCCGGACACACAAGCAGGCGGTTTGATTGGCTAGAGCTTGTACTGGCATATGATTCGATTGGCTGACGCTTCCACCGAAAGCTTCAGAAGCTTCAAAAGTTGAACATTGCTCAACCTTTGCAGCCTGAAACGCCAGGAAAGCTCCGCTCTGCTTCCCACAATGCAGTTCGGCGAAAAGTGACGTCACCCCATTCAAAGTGAATGGGCAGACGCGTTGGAAACCGTTTTTGAAGCTGTCGACGCTGGAGTGTGGACGGGCCGTAAGGGTTCACGGAGGTTGAAGCCGCCCACTCTTGGCTGTTTTTTAGTGATGTTGATACGACTGCCATGCGTATGTAATGTTGCATCCTGTGGGTATTGTCCACAGTAGATGACCATTACATGTATGATCTGTATGTGTAATGTGTATTTATAAAGCGCTTTGAGAGTCATTGAGAAAGCGCTATAATAAATATAAGGATTATTATTATTATCCTCATTATAATGGATATTAAACCAAGTTGCAAGTTAACCATGGACTCGTTGTGAACATCAAACAGGCAATATTTTACTTCTATAACTGAGTGCCTTAAATACACAGTTATCAGTTAATTGTAACGACTAACTAAAAGGAAGGCAAGAATTAGTGATGTGACGTTCGCGAACGATCCGATTCTTTGGTACGAACGAAGGGAACCGAGTCCTACTCGGTGAGAGCCGTTCTTTGTATCGTTGGTTCCCTGCCTGCCATACGACCACTCGCCTTCACGGGAACTTTCCTGAGTGCAGATGTTCCGTAGATGATGGCATAACGCGTGCTGCTTGAGTAGCAGTTTGCCTGAGAGATGGAGCAAGTTATACGTTTTCTGTGAGTAAAAGTAGATTTCTGGCAAAACAGTCAATCATTATCCTGGTGGTTATTTCGCAGATAAACCTATTAGCCCCGCCCCCGTCTCTTTTGAACGGCTCTCGGAAAGGAACGGAGCCATAAGATCCCTTCAAAGAGCCGTAATTCCCATCACGAGCAAGAATACACAACATTCGACCAAACCGCTGAGGTTTTAGATCAAAGATGGCTTCTCATAATCTTCACTTGTGACGCTAGCTAGCTAACTTAGCTCAGCCACATGAAACCATACATCAACACCGTCTGGAAGTTTTTCTGCAATGGTTTGTGTTCTTGTACATATCATATTCTATTTACATGTAGACCTTTTGCACTACTTTTTATTTTGTATTTTATTATATATGTTGGAGGAGCTCAGGTCAGAATAATTTCATTGCCATTTCTACACTGTAACTTTACACACAAGCTTAATTTAGCTCAATAGCTACATTACATGCTAATGAGTTTAGCTTCCCTCTCTCACCTGCCGAGAGCTATCGCTATCTGTGCAAACTCACGCTAATATTTAAGTTGGTTGCCAAAAGCCTCAGTCATCTTTATGTTTACCGTGCTACTAACCTGGGGGGTTTATCTTAATGACCACACCTCAATGCAGCTCTACGTGCTTTCGTGACGGACTGAGGGCAGTCCCTCACTATTGCCTCTTGGCAGTGGCGGCGCCAGAGTATTTGTGTTGGGTAATCTGTGGTAGGGCTAACCCATACAGTGGTGGAGCTCAAGTCAGTATTTGCAATGTAATTACATACACGCTATATCGCCAGTGAAACGCCACGCGTGAGGTTTCGATTATTTCCCCGTCTCAATCAAAATGGAACTGTATGAAATAAAACGGTACATTTGTCTTGTCGTAAATAAAAAGGGGATCCCTGTGAACGTGACGTATGATGGCACACGTTGAAGATCCAATGGGGATGCTGAATGGCGGTTCCGATCGATCTCAATCAGTAAGGCATGACGCAGACCCAACGGTCGTTGCTCTGATTGGCTGTAGGTCTGTTCAAATTGCATTTTGATCTGACCGCGGCCGCGCTGATATTATAACGAGAGAATTTCCACACCTTTAGTGAATAAAACCCCCCCACTACTTGGACTATTCCTTGCACCCCTCCTCTAGCATAACCCCGAATGGTCTCAACCAGCAACGTGCCCTTGTTGTCACAGCAGGATCAGTTTGTGTCGTGGACACGTATATTTTCGCAATCCGTGTTCTCAACATGCTTACTTTAACATAATTTGTCATGGTGGGGCTAACGGTACGTCCACACAGAAGCTTCAGAAGAATCTTCTTTGACTTTGAAATGGGATGACGTCACTTTGCCTCGCTTTTCGCCAAACTGCATTGTGGGGGAGCGAAGCGAAGATGTCCAGGATTTCCAGGATTCAAAAGTTGAGCAATGTTCAACTTTTGAAGCTGAGCTGGAAGCGCCAGCCAATCAAACACATTTATGCAAATCTGACAGTAGAAGCGTCAGCCAATCAAACCGCGTGTAAGCAGGGAGAACCAGACCGCAGTTCATTTCCTCATATTCCAAACGAGAAGTTACGGTAGCAAATCACCCGGTTCTTTACGACCAGAACTATTAACGGGATACAAACCGGAGGAACCAGCATGGAGGGAGGTGGCAGAGACAGTGGGGGAAACTGGTAGGTTTTCGCCTGTTTGGGGAGTTTATATATATATATATGTTGCTCCCATAAAATCCCCAAGCTGTCAGACACGCCCAGCTCCAAGATTTTCAAGATTTTTGGAAAGCTGCGGTGTGGACGTACCGTAAGCCATTTCTTGGTATGGCTGCAAATTAGTTATTAGTTATTATGACGCCAAGTGTCTGAGCTAGCATCAGAGCAGCAACCTGACTTCAAAGGATGCTTCCTTCTGCACTTTCTCTCACGACAACAGGGCATGTTTGGTTTCTCTCTGAGGGGAATAGTTTTGTTGAAGCTGTTGTCGGCCTGTGGGGAAATGTACTCATAAGAAATGACTCTGGAGAAGCTGCAGATAGAGCCGTGAGAAATGACTCTGGAGAAGCTGCAGATAGAGCCGTGAGAAATGAATGCACCTGATTATTTAATGTTGTTTTTAGAGGCAATAATTTAAGCTTTGTTAGTTCCAGGTTTAATATGTGCAATAAGTTCATTTCAATAAGTTCTGCAATAAACATCGAACCAGTCCGGCCCTCGACATTTTTTTATTTTGGCCCACTGTGTATTTGAGTTTGACCCCCCTGCTTTACATTCAGTGTGTCAAATTAAATATAAATTTGAAATGTAGTCGAGTTATCCTACATTTTATCTTTTGTGTTTCTTTGTTTCTTTGTATAGTCTCTTTATATGTAGAGAGCTGAGTGTAAGAATATCATTGTACAGGGCAACTGCATGTTATACTGTAGGCCAGGGGTGTCAAACCCAAGGCCCGGGGGCCAAATCCGGCCCGCGACTTCATTTCCTGCGGCCCCATAAGAGCTTGCAAAGAATATAATATGTTTGTAATACGGTTACATGGCGATTTACAGAAGCACGTTGCCCATAAACTACATGTCCCACAATGCATCTGAAATTTGAATTTTTTTTCTTCTAAATATGCATTTTTTCTCCGAATTGACTTTTTTTTCAAAATGTCTTTTTAAATCATTCTCACTGAAGAGACTTGCAATTATTTACCCTAGACTTCTGCTTTCAGACGTAGTTAAATATGAAGTTATTACTATCCGATAATAATTCAATGCAGAGGCAATAATGTAATATAATACATTAGTTTATATATATATTAAATATGTATGTATCTTTATATATTTTTATCTTAAAGTTACAACCGGCCCTTTGAGTGCAACCATAATGCGAATGTGGCCCGTGATGAAATTGAGTTTGACACCCCTGCATGTAGGCCAATAAAATGTCTTGAATCTTGAATTTACTCAAGTAGATATTTGAGTGCTTCACAATATAAAATATCACTAGGGACCAGAAATACACAGAAACATAATTGCACATTAGATGAAGTACATTTAGCCGACTTCTACTTAAGTAACATTTTGAATCCAGGACTTTCATTTGTATTTTCAGACCGAGTTAGTTCTACTTTTTCTGAAGTAAAGCGTTTTTCTTCCACCACTGTTAGACATTCACCGTGCTCCTGCAAAGGCTGACTGTGGGAATTAGTTCCACGCGGGCTGACACGGCGTTACGAGGTGGGATCGTCTGCTTTTCTGGATCCACATTAAAGAACTGCTCTGGGCTTTAACTCGGCGCTGTCATGCAATACAGAGCTACGAGCTAATTTTAAGGCCATCTGTCTTTGATCTTGTGCCGAGAAAACAAACAGGAATCTACCAAGAGCTGCCCACTTTAAAGCCTTTCATGCAGGGTTGAGTATACACACACACACACATACACACACACACACACACACACGCAAACAATAGCTGTGTGTAAGCAGATAGTACAGTATGGAATGTCGAACACAATACTTGATATCCCCGTGTCATGTGTGGCGTTTAACTGCATGAAATATAGTTTAACAAAAGGCCTTCTGTTATATTTCTATCCGTCTGTTATCTTTGCCTCGGGAGTTTAACACAAAGCAGAGTTTCCAGAAAGACTGGCACACGGCTCCTGGATTTCCCCCGTCTTTTCCTCGCCAATAGCCTTTTCTTTTTTGGCGTGTGTATTTTTCCGTCTTTCCCCTTCAAAAGGCAGCCGACCATACTCTCATTTTCGCTCTGCTTGTCCTGGGCAGTGCCCCGATGCCTTCACAATAGATTTAGGAGAAAGGGCCCTGAGAGCAGCAGCCCTGGTGGCAGGGTGCCAGGTGCAATACACTCTCACGGTGCCTTCAGTGAGAGGTACACTGCCGCTCCGAGGCACGAGCCGTTTGTTGCGGGGTTATACGAGTGAAAAGCCCGACTATAAAATGCAATAGCGCCACGATTTACAGCATCACAACCAGACGCCAGGACTGATTGTCCGACAGTCACGCAGCTTCGGAAACCCCCTCCTCCCACAGCCTTCTGTTGTTGGATTCACACCAACAACGTGATGCTATGGGACAGATGTGCAGAGGTGAGAAAGTCGACTGGGTCTCTTGCTCTGGTTTTTTCCATCTGTAACAGAACTGTTTCTGTCCCTTTCCATGTAAACAACTAAGTGGTCCATGGACACCTTCAACATGTGAAATACTTCTCTGCCAGCGTAACCACGTCATGCCACAGGAAACACGGGGGCTCGGAGCTAATTGCTAACGCTAGTGGATTTACCATGTTTATGATCCTTCGTACGCTTGATAGCATGCTAATATGGTTGAGGAGGCTGTGACTCAGTGGGTTAGTGCGCTGATGTTCGGATCAGAGGAGCACTGGTTCAATCCCCACTGAAGTCAGCAGACACTTCACCCTAATTTGCTCCAGTGAGATTGCCCAAGATATTGATTGTCGCGTCTAACAAGTGACAATGTGATGTAATGTAATGTAATATGTGCACTTAGTACAAGGGAGGCTGATTCGGTTAGAAGTTATTTGTTCATAAACCCAAGTATTTGCCTGATAGTGACGGTTCTTACATTTCGACCTGCAGGGGACATAAATGTTTGAACCGAATTCCAGGTCAATTTATCCAATTAGAAATGTCAAACTATATTCAAATATTCAAGAGATCACCTGAGTTAATAGTATATATCATAATTTGGCAACCATGAATCCCTGAACCAAATGTAATGAAAATCTCTCCAAAAGAAGTCGGGAATACACCCTCCCATATTAGTGGCTCTATTAGGTGTTATTTTGTCCATGTGTACCATCTTATTTTAGGGGGTTAGCACGCTAATATTAAATGATTAGCACTAACACTTCAATGGAGGCTGAATGGGTCATTGCAGGTGTTCGGTAAAAAAACAAGTATTTGGCTTAAATGGAAAAATACGTTGAGGAAAAGTCTAGAAAATCGTGGCAACCAGGCATCAGCTTTTGGTTGCCAGAATTGAAAATACGGTTGCCATTGTATTCACCTTATATTTTAAATAATTAAGATACTATACAGTTATACATCAACTTAATAATGAAAATGTGACGCAAAAGAATTTTCAAATGCTTTACAATAAGTAATTAACACACTTATTTCTAACTTAAGCGGTAGTAAACTTGTCCACCCTCAATTGCTGGTATAACAAATACCAGTAGTGCAGCTGCTGTCCTGTTCTTCACAGATCCCTCACAGATGAATTAAGCAAGTCACTAGTTTCTTCGTCATCCGTTGTCTCCCTTTCAAATTTGGGTTTCCTTGACCTTTGTGCTGCTGACCCCCACCGTAGACCCACTGGCCCTTCAGCATTGAAGTCTTCGATTGGCCAGACAAATACATTTCTAATGTTAAATAAATGAACACCATTCACAGTTAAAAATTAGATATTAATTATTAATGCTGTAAATTACCTTTAATATGTCTAACTATATTTAACATGTGTTACTTTTTTATAGAAGTGATTATATTTCTATGCCAATATTTTCCTATGGTAAAGTTTCGTATTGCACTTTTATTTTGGTAGTAATAAGATCGGGACTCTTATTTTGAAGGAACTTTTACCAGAAGTGAATGCACAACGGAGCAGAATGTACATTCTATTCTAAGGACAAACATAATCAAACACAAATGTTATTGCTGATTGATTTATTCACGAACAAACCAGCTAATGGCGGCGCTTAGAGGAAGAATCAGGTGATCACCAGTCAGTGGGATTCATCATCTGGGGACCATGCATGCCTGTACCACATGTATGCAATCTATGCAATAGTTTCTGGGATATTGAAATCAGACCAACCTGACATTCCCATTACTGCTACCGTGCACACATAGTCTCAACACCCTTCCCAACGGCAGTGTAATGCCCACAGATCGTTATTTTGTTTATGTATCTGTGGTGTTGAGGTGATGTAACCCAGAGCCTGAGGCAGCTTGTGATTACCTGGAATGATTTTCTTTTGCGAAAGACACCACGAGTGCTCAGAAGTCGAGTCATCGAGTTAAGCGTTGTACGTACGTCATTGACGGTGTTGCTCAATCGTCTCGCAAACCACAAATCGGGGAAGCTGTGACTTCACGGGCAAGTTTAGAGAGGTGGAAGAGACACTGTGAAAGTAAGAAGAACTTCACATTTCCCTTCAAGATATCGAGTAACCATAGAAACCTTAAGTGAGTCATTAGATGTTTTTTTCCATCTGCAGAAGGTGGTGTGTATACATGTAGGTTTGAACGTACGTTGATCAAATGCACACTCAAGGGTCCTTGAGCAACCGATGAGCTGCTGTGATGCAAGACAAGTGTCAGACTTGATCTGACCGTTAAAGTATGATCGTATCGTATTGATAAAGCGTGTGTGCAGACTTACAAGCAGCTGAATGAATTCAATAGGCAAGGCAGGGCAAGTTTATGTATATAGCACTTTTCAACACAAGGCAATTCAAAGTGCGTTACAACAAATGAAAGACATTCAGCATTAAAAAAGAAAAGCTAATAAATTAAACATTAAAAAGTACATGGATAAAAGTTACAGTGCAGTTTAAGATGTGAAATAGTTCAATTAGAAGCAGCGACAAAGAGGAAAGTCTTCTTGCTGGATTTGAAAGCAGTCAGAGTTGCAGCGGACCTGCAGGTTTCTGGGAGTTTGTTCCAGATGTTTGGAGCATAACAACTGAACGCTGCTTCTCCATGTTTAGCTCTGACTCTGGGGACAGAGAGCTGACCAGTCCCTGAAGACCTGAGAGATCTGTCTCTGGGGACAGGAAGCTGACCAGTCCCTGAAGACCTGAGAGATCTGTCTCTGGGGACAGGAAGCTGACCAGTCCCTGAAGACCTGAGAGATCTGTCTCTGGGGACAGGAAGCTGACCAGTCCCTGAAGACCTGAGAGATCTGTCTCTGGGGACAGGAAGCTGACCAGTCCCTGAAGACCTGAGAGATCTGTCTCTGGGGACAGGAAGCGGACCAGTCCCTGAAGACCTGAGAGATCTGTCTCTGGGGACAGGAAGCTGACCAGTCCCTGAAGACCTGAGAGATCTGTCTCTGGGGACAGGAAGCTGACCAGTCCCTGAAGACCTGAGAGATCTGTCTCTGGGGACAGGAAGCTGACCAGTCCCTGAAGACCTGAGAGATCTGTCTCTGGGGACAGGAAGCTGACCAGTCCCTGAAGACCTGAGAGATCTGTCTCTGGGGACAGGAAGCTGACCAGTCCCTGAAGACCTGAGAGATCTGTCTCTGGGGACAGAGAGCCGACCAGTCCCTGAAGACCTGAGAGATCTGTCTCTGGGGACAGGAAGCTGACCAGTCCCTGAAGACCTGAGAGATCTGTCTCTGGGGACAGGAAGCGGACCAGTCCCTGAAGACCTGAGAGATCTGTCTCTGGGGACAAGAAGCTGACCAGTCCCTGAAGACCTGAGAGATCTGTCTCTGGGGACAGGAAGCGGACCAGTCCCTGAAGACCTGAGAGACGTATGCTAGAGGGGGTCGGACCAGAAAGGTTTAAGCTTCTTCTTGCCCCTGTTGAACATGACAGAGACTATTTGAAATTATTGTTGCTTTATTGTTATAATTATTCATTTGAGTGAGAAAAAAAAGAAAATATATATATCTATATTATTGTTGTACGTTTTTGTTTCTGACATGTTCAATAAATTGACTTAAAAATAAATAAATGCACAGCTCTCAACGCGCCCAGACTTGCAGTGATTTTCACCTCGTTTAATACTTTCCGCCTCGTTCTGAGAGAAAGGAGTGAGATGTTGCAACGTGACGGCCGTCTGGGTGTGTGGTGCATGATGGGAGATGTAGTTCATCGAGCGGTTCAGTTTTACAACACCTTTTTATTTTCTTGACTTGCAAAATGATCTTTTAAATTGACAAACATCACGTGTGTAATTCGTGGCACAATTCGAACGGGATCGAGAGATAATCTTTCTCTCTCCATCGACTTCAATGCATACTTTTTCAGAAATCAGGTCCCATGGAGGAAAGGGAGGGACTTCGCCTCTCTACGTACTTCATGAATAAATGACTCGAGTTACTTTACTAGATGGATGTGTAAGTAATTTCTCTTGACCAAACAATCTTGGTTAAAAATAAAGAAGTGATGACAACCCCACTTTAGCATCTTGAGCGCACCACCTCTCATACCCCCTCAACACGTAGAGGTCACGGGTGAATCGGACTATAACATTTGGTATTTTGGTCTAAAAAATTACGAATTAAGCTAAAAATAATTCCAAAAGGAAGTGATCTCTTTCTTTTTATAGACGCCTACGTACATTTGAACACAAGGTCAGCTGTGAAACTGAGTGAGATGTCACGCACACAATGACGAAACCTTTAGCCGGCATTCTGACAAAAGTGGAACTTCTTTTAATGTGGACATTTAAAACCCACTCCTCTGGACCTCCTCCAAGTATGAGCACAACCCTAAAGGTCCCCTATTACAGAGAATCCCGTTCTTCACGTCTCTTCTACATCAACATGTGTCCCCTCTTCTTCATGTCTCCTCTACAGCAACATGTGTCCCCTCTTCTTCACGTCTCTTCTACATCAACATGTGTCCCCTCTTCTTCACGTCTCTTCTACATCAACATGTGTCCCCTCTTCTTCATGTCTCTTCTACATCAACATGTGTCCCCTCTTCTTCATGTCTCTTCTACATCAACATGTGTCCCCTCTTCTTCACGTCTCTTCTACATCAACATGTGTCCCCTCTTCTTCACGTCTCTTCTACATCAACATGTGTCCCCTCTTCTCATGTCTCTCTACATCAACATGTGTCCCCTCTTCTTCACGTCTCTTCTACATCAACATGTGTCCCCTCTTCTCATGTCTCCTCTACAGCAACATGTGTCCCCTCTTCTCCATGTCTCCACTACATCAACATGTGTCCCCTCTTCTTCATGTCTCTTCCACATCAACATGTGTCCCCTCTTCTTCATGTCTCTTCTACATCAACATGTGTCCCCTCTTCTTCATGTCTCCTCTACAGCAACATGTGTCCCCTCTTCTCCATGTCTCCACTACATCAACATGTGTCCCCTCTTCTTCATGTCTCTTCCACATCTACATGTGTCCCCTCTTCTTCATGTCTCTTCTACATCAACATGTGTCCCCTCTTCTTCATGTCTCTTCTACATCAACATGTGTCCCCTCTTCTCCAAGTCTCTTCTACATCAACATGTGTCCCCTCTTCTTCACGTCTCTTCTACATCAACATGTGTCCCCTCTTCTTCACGTCTCTTCTACATCAACATGTGTCCCCTCTTCTTCATGTCTCTTCTACATCAACATGTGTCCCCTCTTCTCCATGTCTCTTCTACATCAACATGTGTCCCCTCTTCTTCATGTGTCTTCTACATCACATGTGTCCCCTCTTCTTCATGTCTCCCACATCAACATGTGTCCCCTCTTCTTCATGTCTCTTCTACATCAACATGTGTCCCCATTGAGTTCTTTGTAACCAAATGTCTCTCAGAGGGGCGTGGGGAGGGGCTCCTTGTTTTCATCTAAAGTAACAGACAGAGAATCAGCACTTTGGAAACAGGGCTGAAACAGAGGGGATTATGGGTAATGCTGCAATGATCTGTGTTTCAGCCAATCAGAGACAGGCTCTGGATATATCTGAGACCTGTGATATATTGATGAGAAACAGTATGATAGGAGACCTCTGTCCAAACCTGTGACATGTAATCAAACGTATGACCCTCTGTTTTTCCTGGACTTCCTCTAATTGTGTACAGAACTCTTTAGGAAAATCACAGTCCAAAGCTGGTATTGCGTATATGTTCTGACCAGATAAACTAATTTACAAAGAAATACAACCAGGAATTGTAGAACTCCTCCAAGGACTAATGTCCGATGTCGCAATGCCAACAACAAAACAACAAAAGACTTGAGACTTAATTGTGTTCCTCCTTGGCCGATGCCACGCCCTTTCACCAAGCTTTGTGAAAATAGGGCATGTCGTTTTTCCATTATCCTGCTGACAAAACCAGGCTAAAAACTAGAGGGCACCGAGCCTTCGCAGCAGCTGGTCCCAGGCTCTGGAGCACTCTGCCCTCACCTGTGAGGTCGGCCCAGACACGAGGGGCTTTTAGATCCTCTCTAAAAACACGCTTTTTCTCTCTGGCCTTTTGAAAGTGAGCAGAGCATTTTTCATTTTGTATTTTAACTGTGTCTGCCTTTATATTTGTTGTTTTTAACTTAAATGCTACAAATTGCAATATGTTCCGTATATTTTTTATTCATGTACAGCACTTTGGCGCGACCGAAAGTTGTTTTAAAATGTGCTTTATAAATAAACTTGATTTGATTTGATTTTGATTTGATTTGCAAATCAAATTGGGTTTGTGGTGGGGTTTGGTCAAGGTCACAATTGGTCATAACACATCAAAGTCCAAAACCTTTGATAGATAGATAGATGATAGATGGATATATGGATAGATAGATAGATGGATAGATGGACGATAGATGGATAGATAGATGGATGGATAGATGGATAGATAGATGGATGGATGATGGATGGATGGGTAGATGGATAGATAGATAGATAGATAGATGGATAGATAGATGGATAGATAGATGGATGGATGGGTAGATGGATAGATGGATAGATGGATAGATAGATAGATAGATAGATAGATAGATGGATGGATAGATAGATAGATAGATAGATAGATAGATAGATGGATGGATAGATGGCTAGATAGATAGATGGATAGATAGATAGATAGATAGATGGATGATAGATAGATAGATAGATAGATAGATAGATAGATAGATAGATAGATAGATAGATGGATGGATGGATGGATGATAGATAGATAGATAGATAGATGGATAGAGAGATGGATAGATGGATGGAGAGATAGATGGATGGATAGATAGATGGATGGATAGATAGATAGATAGATAGATGGATAGAGAGATGGATAGATAGATGGATGGATAGATAGATAGATAGATAGATAGATGGATGGATAGATAGATGGATGGATGGGTAGATGGCTAGATAGATAGATGGATAGATAGATAGATAGATAGATGGATGGATAGATAGATAGATGGATAGAGAGATGGATAGATGGATAGATAGATGGATGGATAGATAGATAGATAGATAGATAGATAGATAGATAGATAGATAGATAGATGGATAGAGAGATGGATAGATAGATAGATAGATATATAGATAGATGGATAGATGGATAGATAGATAGATAGATAGATAGATAGATAGATGGATAGATAGATGGATGGATGGATTTCACTATAGGCCTCAGAAAGACACAGAGACACATTGGATTGTACAATTGTGCAAATATGAAAAAAGTATATATACAGCCTTGATTTTACGAGAAACTTCTGATACACTTTAAAACCAGTAAGTGTACAACACTTAAAATGGTCTGACAAGCAGGACCAATTCTTCCCCATTAGGGTTGGTTACTCATCGGTGAAACCCCCCTGTCTCTTTCTCTTTCTCTGTGTGTTCAATCACCCGTTTAATGTCTTCGTTCTCCTTTCCGACCCTGGGGACCACACGGATGTCAGACCAGTGTGTGTCATGTCGGACCACCAGAGATGTTAAAAGAAGAAGAACAGCGACAACATGAAAGACAAAGAGGTGAGGAAGAAGAGGAACTCTTCAAAGGCTTCCCAACCATAACAGAAAACTGTAAAAAAATCTGGTTTTCATAATCAAATCAGTGTTATGTTATTTAAATGTTAATATATTGTCCATAAAGTGTTCCATTAGCATTGAATCCAAGCAATTGTTTGAATACTGATCTTGTGTTTTGTATACAATTGTGTTATTTATCATTATGTATGTAGGCTTTTGATAAATCCAATGGTTTGTTAACCTCTTGCTTCACTGCTTGTTATCTGCCACGTTTGCGTATTTTTAGATAGTGAATGAAAGTCAACCATGCAGAAAGGGTTTCAGTTATTTTGGCGGGAGCATATGAAATCTAGATACAGGCGCAGGGACAGACCCTCATTTTCATGTTATACATCACTGCTTACTACCCACAAGATAAAAGATTACACGATGATTTCCACAACCCTTGATAGCAGGTATGAAAGGGATGATATGCAGCAGGCTGGTAATCACTGCAAAGGGAACGCCTAAAGGCCAGAGGTGGGAAGTAGTGGAGTACAAATACCTAGTTACTGTACTTATACATTCTTCTGGTATCAGTACTTTACTCCACTACTTATTTTTCTGACGAATTTTTACTTTTACTTCTTACATGATGAACACAAATACCTGTACTTTCTACTTCTTACATGTTGAACACAAATACCTGTACTTTCTACTTCTTACATGTTGAACACAAATACCTGTACTTTATACTTCTTACATGTTGAACACAAATACCTGTACTTTCTACTTCTTACATGTTGAACACAAATACCTGTACTTTCTACTTCTCTCATGTTGAACTCAAATACCTGTACTTTCTACTTCTCACATGTTGAACTCAAATACCTGTACTTTCTACTTCTTACATGTTGAACACAAATACCTGTACTTTCTACTTCTCACATGTTGAACTCAAATACCTGTACTTTCTACTTCTTACATGTTGAACACAAATACCTGTACTTTATACTTCTTACATGTTGAACACAAATACCTGTACTTTCTACTTCTTACATGTTGAACACAAATACCTGTACTTTCTACTTCTCTCATGTTGAACTCAAATACCTGTACTTTCTACTTCTCACATGTTGAACTCAAATACCTGTACTTTCTACTTCTTACATGTTGAACACAAATACCTGTACTTTCTACTTCTCTCATGTTGAACACAAATACCTGTACTTTCTACTTCTTACATGTTGAACTCAAATACCTGTACTTTCTACTTCTCTCATTTCCCAAACAGCTGGTTCCTTTAGTCTGAATGTGTGTTGGTGCGTGGTCATTATTCTTTAGAGTCACTGCGTGCCTATTGGTTGGAACACGATCCGTGTATCCATCACTTCCTGGTCTTCTCTAAAGAAGAGGGACCAATGGAAACGTTGTCATGTTGCCGTTGGTCAGCATGGAAACATTCATTAGCTAACAATGACATTATTGTTCTATTGATATAAAGGGAGGTCAGGTACTCTTTAAAACAGCTGCTAGCTATGGGTACTTTTTACTGAAGTACACTTCAAAGCCTCTTTACTTTGACTTGAGTAAAGAAGTTTAGTCAGTACTCTTTTACCAGAGTATTTTTAAACACCAGTATCTGTACTTCTACTTGAGTAAAGGATGTGTGTACTTTTGCCATCTCTGGTTAAAGGGTGATCAGGAGCTCCGATGCAAGGTGGATAAAGAAATGTCACAATAAATCACCCTATTTGCGTTTGACACTGTTGACCACAACATATTACTAGACCGACTGGAAAACTGGGTGGGACTTTCGGAAACAGTTCTAAATTGGTTTGAATTCTACTTAAAGGACAGAAACAGCTTTGGTTCTATACAGTAGGTAAATACACATCTGAGTTGACAAATATGACATGTGGGGTTCCTCAAGGCTCCATCTTGGGGCCTCTTCTCTTTAACATCTACATGCTACCACTGGCTCAGATAATGAAGAACAACAAAATAAGTTACCATAGCTATGCAGATGACACACACATTTACGTAACAATTTCACCAGGAGACTATGCTCCAATTCAAACACTGAGTAAGTGCATTGAACAAATCAATGACTGGATGTGTCAGAACTTTCTCCAATTAAACACAGATAAAACTGAGGTAATGGTTTTTGGAGCCAAGGCAGAACGTTTCAAAGTTAGCGCTGAGCTTCAGCCTGCAATGTTCAAACCAACAGATGAAGCCAGAAATCTAGGTGTAGTCATGGACACTGACCTGAGTTTCAAAAGTCACATTAAAACAGTTACTAAATCAGCCTACTATCACCTAAAGAACGTATCTAGGATTAAAAGACTAATGTCACAGCAGGATCTGGAGACACGTGTCCCATGCCGTTATCTTCAGTAGACTGGACTACTGCAATGGTGTCTTCACAGGTCTCACTAAAACATCTATTAGGACGCTGCAGCTGATTCAGAACGCCGCTGCTCGAGTCCTCACTGACACTAAGAAAGTGGATCACATCACTCCTGCTCTGAAGTCTTCACACTGGCTTCCTGTGTGTCAAAGAATAGATTTCTAAATACTGCTGCTGGGTTATAAAGCACTGAATGGTTTAGGCCCAAAATACATGTCTGACCTCCTGCTAAACTGATGAACCATCCAGATCTCTCAGGTCTTCAGGGACTGGTCAGCTTCCTGTCCCCAGAGACAGATCTCTCAGGTCTTCAGGGACTGGTCAGCCTCCTGTCCCCAGAGACAGATCTCTCAGGTCTTCAGGGACTGGTCAGCTTCCTGTCCCCAGAGACAGATCTCTCAGGTCTTCAGGGACTGGTCAGCTTTCTGTCCCCAGAGTCAGAACCAAACATGGAGAAGCAGCGTTCAGTTATTATGCTCCAACATCTGGAACAAACTCCCAGAAACCTGCAGGTCCGCTGCGACTCTGACTACTTTCAAATCCAGCAAGAAGACTTTTCTCTTTGTCGCTGCTTTTAATTGAAACTGAGCCGTTGTGTTCGTCAGTAAAGTGGAACTTCTGTGTGAACTATTCATATCTTAAACTGCACTGTAACTTTTTATTCATGTATTTTTTCTTTTCATGTTTCTTTTATCATCTTTTCTTTTTAATGACTGTTAAATGCCTTTGTCTGAATGTCTTTCATTTTTGTAAAGCACCTTGAATTGCCTTGTGTTGAAAGGTGCTATATTAATAAACTTGCTTTGCCTTGCCTATTTCTCCCATTCACAATATCTCTTATGAAAAGACAATATTCGATATCGGCTCTACATACCTACACAGATATACTATGAGCTGTGCATGTCTTTGACCAGTTAAAATATAGTATTGCTTTGATTTCTCCTCCTGATGTT